>VWZF01006025.1:1611-14260 GCA_013396755.1 Sclerurus mexicanus | reverse complement strand
ATTTGGGGCACTGGGGTGGGGGGGCGTTCCCAAATTTCGGGGGCAGCAGTGGGCACTGGGGCCGGGGTTTGTCCCCGTTTTGGGGGTCACGGGTGTGCTCTGGGGCCGGTGCTGCCCCCGCGGCCCCGGCTGTGTCCCAGCGGCGTCGGTGTCGTTGCAGCTCAACCACAGCCAGGAGGATTCCAGCCGCTGCTCCGACAATTCCAGCTACGAGGAGCCGCTGTCCCCGATCTCCGCCAGCTCCTCCACGTCCCGGCGCCGGCAGGGGGAGAGGGACCTGGAGCTGCGGGACATGGAGCTGCCCGACGTGCACGGCCGGGACCTGCCCGGCCTCGGCCACCGCTTCCTGCCCAGCGAGCCCAGCAAGTGGAACGTGGAGGACGTGTACGAGTTCATCCGGTCCCTGCCCGGTGAGCTGTGGGATCGGGATGGGGAGTGGGATGGGATCTGCTCAGGGACAGCCCTGGGAATGGGATGGGATCTGCTCAGGGACAGCCCTGGGAATGGGATGGGATGGGATCTGCTCAGGGACAGCCCTGGGAATGGGATGGGATGGGATCTGCTCAGGGAGAACCCCAGAAATGGGATTCTGGCGGAGTTGCTCAGGGAGAACCCCCTAAGTATTTNATGGGATGGGATCTGCTCAGGGACAGCCCTGGGAATGGGATGGGATGGGATCTGCTCAGGGAGAACCCCAGAAATGGGATTCTGGCGGAGTTGCTCAGGGAGAACCCCATAAGTATTTTGTTGGAGGGGGTTACTCGTAGATAACCCCAACCCCAAAAGTATTTTATGGGGGATTTACTCCTGGATAACCCCGTAAGTGTATTTTGGGGGTGAATTAGTCATTGATAACTCCATAAATAATGCATTGGGGGGATTTAGGGATAACCTCCTAAATGTGATTCTGGGGGGGATTTACTCACTGATAACCCCCTAAACATATTTTGGAGGGATTTACACACAGATAACCCCATACATATATTTTTGGGTGGGATTTACTCACAACTAAGCCCCTAAATCTATTTTTGGGAGTATTTACACACAGGTAACCCCATAAATATATTTTTGCATGGGATTTACTCACTGATAACCCTTTAAATGTATGTTTGAGTGGGATATACACACAGATAGCCCCCTAAACATATTTTTGGGTGGGATTCATACACCAATAACCCCATAAATATATGTTTGGAGGTATTTACACACAGGTAACTCCATAAGTATTTATTGGAGAGGGATTTACTCATTGATAAGCCCCTAAATGTATTTTTTGAGGTGATTTACTCCCTGCTAAGCCTATACATTTATTTTTGGGGATGGATTTACTCCCCACTAGCCCCATCCATACATTTTTGGGGGTGGATTTACTCCCCGCTAACCCCATCCATACATTTTTGGGGGTGGATTTACTCCCCACTAGCCCCATCCATACATTTTTGGGGGTGGATTTACTCCCCGCTAACCCCATCCATACATTTTGGGGGTGGATTTACTCCCCGCTAACCCCATCCATACATTTTTGGGGGTGGATTTACTCCCCACTAGCCCCATCCATACATTTTTGGGGGTGGATTTACTCCCCACTAGCCCCATCCATACATTTTTGGGGGTGGATTTACTCCCCGCTAACCCCATCCATACATTTTTGGGGTGGCCTCCCTCCCACATGACCCCCTGACGGTGTTCCCGGGATGTTTTCAGGCTGCCAGGAGATCGCGGAGGAGTTCCGGGCGCAGGAGATCGACGGGCAGGCGCTGCTGCTGCTCAAGGAGGACCATCTGATGAGCACCATGAACATCAAACTGGGCCCTGCGCTCAAGATCTACGCCCGCATCAACATGCTCAAGGACTCCTGAGCCGGAGGGGGGGACCCCCAGACCCCCCAGCCGGGACCCCCCAAATCCCCAGCCGGGANTCCTGTTTTTTTTTTTGTTTTTAATAAACACTGAAAAAAAAAGCGACAAATTGGGCCCCCCACACACTTTTCTTCCCCCTCCCACCCTGTCAAATTCCTTCCCAGGTAAGCGGAGGCAGCCTCAGGGATGTCCCCAAGTGCCACTACGGGTGGTGGGACACTGGGGTGGGGACAGGGCTGGTGTCACATCTCCAGTGACCCTGGGGGGGTCCCTGCTGCCCTCCAGGTGTGCGGGTGAGGGGGTGATGTCCCCCCTCACAGGAGCCTGTGGTGACAGTGGGACCCTGCACACCTGCAGGGGACCCCAAAATCCCAGTGAGGGGGCACAGGGGTCCCCAAAGTAGGTGAGGTGGAGAGGGGGACAGGAGGGGACACCACCCGTGGGGGGTTGACACCCATGATGGGGTGTCACCAGAGCTGAGGGACATGTGGTGAGGTGGCCCTGGATGTGGCACCTGTGCGGAGGTGTCCCCAGAGCTGGTGGCCATGATGAGGGACCAAGCATGGTGACATGTCTCTGGAGCTGGTGGCCCTGGTGCACTGTCCCCAGAGCTGGTGGCCCTGGTGGTGACACATCCTTGGAGGTGACACATCCTTGGAGCTGGTGGCCGTGGGGGTGGGGTGGTGCAGAGCTGCGTCCCTGGAGATGGCACCACTGGGACAGGTCCTGGATGCTGGTGGCCACTTGACCTCCAGGCTGGTGGCCATGGCAGTGAGGTGTCCCAGGCTGTGACAGCCACAGTGGGCTGTCCCCAGAGCTGGTGGCCACAGTGAAATGTCCCCAGCAGTGGTGGCTTCTGGGCTGTCCCCAGAGCTGGTGGCCCCACCAGTGGGTCACTCACCACCCCTCCCACAGTCTGGGACCCACCACCTTCACCTCAAAGCCCTGGTGAGCCCCCCCAGGTCTGTGACACTGCCACCCCCCTCCCTGGGGACACCCCACGCCTTTGTCCCCAGATGTCCCCTCGAGGGGGTCCCCAAGGCGCTGCACACACATCCCCCCCCAAACACAAACCTCCAGTTTCATTAATTCCTGTTTTGTTCTTTTTTTCTTTTATTCTCTTTTTTTGGAAAGGGGCTGGGGGGTTTCACTCCTTTTCCACACCACGAGGCCGTGGCCCCCCCCCGGCTTCTCCAGGAACCACAATGCAGGACTGGGGGGGCTGGCGAGAATGGGGGGGAGGGGCAACTGGTTTTGTCCATTTTCTCCTCTTTTCTCTTTTTTTTTTTTTTTCCTTTTTTTCCCCTTTTTTAATAAGGTACCAACTAGATCTAGGGAGGCCTGGCCTGGCTGGACAGCGAGGAAAATAAAAAAGCCCCAAAATTTTTGGGGGAGGTGGGGAGAGAAAAAAGGGGGGGAGTTAAGTGTATAAGAGGCGTATTTACACGGTATTAACATGCTGACAAAAAAGGTTACAATATTGATATCGTACAACATCGAGGGGGGAAATAATGGGGGCTAAAAAATAACGGGGGGAAATAATGGGGGGGTAAAAAATAACAGGGGTTAAAAATTAATAAAAGGTAAAGAAAACACCCTGAAAAAAAATAACAACAAAAGACCCCAAAGAAACGCTGAGTTAAGGCTTAAAAAGTGTATAAAAAATAACACAGTTAATATCCAAAATGAACCAAAAAGTACAGAATATAGATGAGGTTGGGGGGACCCCCCCGGCTCTATACAGGGGGTATGTACAGGCAGGCACAAGGCAAAGCGGTGGGACCCCCCAAAAGTGGGGCTGTGGAACGGGGGGTCCAGCCCCGGGGGGACGCAGCTCTGCCCGCGGCTTCGCCCTCGAAAGGGACCCCAAAAGAACACAAAAAACCCCAAAATGGTTAATAAACAACCCCAAATGGAGGCGCTCAAGCCCAGAGTCCGTGGGGGGAGGGGGGCGGGACACCCCCCTCCCCCAGCTGCATTTTGCTCCATCCATGGTTCATTTTTGGGGTGAATTTCTGGTTTTTTAGCAGCACCAAGTTCTTGGCCAATAAATATATATATATATTTGTATCCAAAACTGGGGGGGCGGGGCCTGGCAGGGGTTAGGGGGGGACACCCCCACCCCCACTGCCCCCCCCCAAATAAAACCAAACCGCAGAGATTCAAAGTGCTCTGAAACCGTCTTTGGGTGTCACCAAACCTGCGGGAGCCGGGCGGGGGCACGGCCCGGGCACGGCCCGCGGCGCTGGGGGGGCCCGTCCTCCTCCTCCTCCTCCTCCTCCTCGACAGTGCAGAGGGATGTGGGTGGATTCTGCAGCACAGATATATCCTTTCAGATAACTCTCCTCCCTCGCAGGTTGCAGCTGCTCTGAGCAGCTCATGTCAGAGTCTGGAGCCTCAGTGCTTCCTCCTCGCTGGCTGGGAGAAGGGGCCCAAGGGCTGCACTCAGGTGGCCCAAATTTCCTCTTTTTTAAGCAACCATCTGGCTGAATTGTGAGCCTCCTGCNTCGGGGGTGCCCCCCAGGCTCACCGAGGTGTAGGCACGGCCGCACATGCTGCAGCAATAGGCCTTGGCGTGCTTGATGGCGTGAGCCGACAGGTGGATCTGCAGCGACGCCGAGTCCGTGTACGCCCGGTAGCAGTTGGGGCACTTGTAGGGTTTGTCCTTGTTGTGCTGGCGCTGGTGGGACTGGGGGGACACGGGGGGGTCAGGGGGGCTGTGGGGACCCCCAGGCTGGGCCACCCCCTGCCAGGAGCCTGCACTGACCTGGAGGTTGGAGAGCTGGGTGAAGGCCTTCTCGCAGCCAGGGTGTGGGCACTTGTAGGGTCTGTCACCAGTGTGGATTCTGGGGACACACACACCGGGTCGTTGTCACCACCCTGCCACCACCAGGGCCGTGCTGTGCCACGCACGGGGTTACACCAGGGTGGTGTTGTGCCACCCATGGGGTCACAGCAGGGCAGGGGTCACGGTGGGCACAGTGACATCTGAGCTCCAGGATGGGAGATGTGGGGCTGGGAGATGGGGGTTGGGAGAGGATGGAGCTGCTGGGGACAGTGGAAGTGGTTGGGATGATGAAGGTGGTGAGGATGATGAGCATGGTGGGGATGATGAAGGCAGTTAGGATGATGAGGGCAGTGAGGACAGTAGATGTGGTAGGGATGGGGAGTGTGGAGGGGATGAAGAAAGTGGTGGGAACACTGAGCGGGGTGGAGATGGAGGAGCACAGGAGGGACGATTAAGGTGCTGGAGATGATGAGTGTAGTGGGGATGAAGAAGAAGATGGAGAAGGACTGGCACAATAGGGAGGAGGGGGGGGACAAGTACAGTGGAGAGGGATGAGCATGGTGGGGACAATAAAGGTGCTGATGAGTGTGGTGGGGGGGAAGAAGGTGGTTGGGGACAACAAAGATAATGGAGACTAAGAAGGTCATGAGGTCAGACTGGCATAGTGGGGATGATGAAGGGGGTGGAGATGATGATAGGGACCATGGAAGTGCTGAAGATGACGAGTCTGGTGGGAGTGATGGAGGCAATGGGGACACTCAGTGTGGGGGCAATGGATGAGCAGAGTGGGGGTGATGAATGTGGTGGGGATATGAAAGCGGGGGGGATGGCGGTGATGAGGAGTATGGCAGGGATGAAGGCGGTGGTGGGGCCAACAGGCACAGCGGGGCCATGAGGCACAGCAGGAGAGCTGCTGGGTGCAGGCCTGCCCCCTTCCATGGCCAAGGGTCCCCCTCCCCTGCCCTCCCCACGGGCCCTCACCGGGTGTGCTGCTGGAGGTGGGACAGCTGGCGGAAGGACTTCTCGCAGTAGGAGCAGTGGTAGGGTTTGACGCCCAGGTGGATCCGCAGGTGCTGGGCCAGGTAGGAGGCGTTGGCGAAGGACTTGGAGCAGTGGGGGCACTTGTGGGGCTTGGCCTCCGTGTGCGACTTGGAGTGGATCTGCATCTCCGACTTGGTGAAGAACGTCAAGGGGCAGACCTTACACCTGGAGGGTGTGGGGGAGAACCCCGCAGGGACCGGGCTGGGGCGGGGGTCACCCCCCAGCGCCCCGGCCCCCACAGCGGGCGGGGGGGTGCCTACCTGTACGTCTTGCCCTCTTTGGCCGTCTCCCCCGAGGCCAGGATGGGGTAGGGCACCACCAGGACCGGCGGGCCCGAGGGATTTTCCGCCTTGATCTTCTTCCGGCCCCGCTCGGCCTTGGGCGCTCCCAGCAAGCCATGGCCCTGGATTGTCTTGATGGAGTCGAGGAGGGGGGGGCTGGTGATTCCTGAGATTAGGGTGGGTGAGGAGGCGATGAGGCGGCTCTGGCTGGTAGAGGTGGGCGTCGAGGGGGTGGTGGTCCCGGTTCCCGGGCTGGACTCCGAGGTGCTGACGGTGGGCGCGCGGGACGCCAGCCCCAACCCTGGCGGGCAAGGAGAAGGCAGGTGGGGATGCTGAGGGGAACCAACTCCCCCTGCGCCCTCGCAGGGCCCCCGGGGTACCTGTGACGGTGCTGGTGGCCGGCCTGGCGTGCAGGGCCACATCGGGCTGGGGCACGGCCTGGGGGTGCAGCCCTGGCACCTGCTGCAGCTTGGGCAGAGACATGATGGACTGGCTGCTCTCGGCGGGTGAGGGGGGCACCAGGAGGGGCTGCTGGGAGGCCACCGAGGTGGGGGGCAGGTGCGGGGGGCGGATCTTCTCCGCCATCAACTGCTCCTTGATTTTGTTGATCAGGACCAGGTTGTCCAGCTGAGGGGGCAGAAGGCAGAGAGGTAGGTGAGGGCAGAGGAACTGGAACCCCCAGGACCCCCAGCTTCCCCCTGGGTGTCCCGCATGTCCATCCGTCCTCCCTCCTTCCCAGAACACCGGTGTGAGGGGACCTACCTGGCTGGGCATGGTGGGGGGGGGCGGCCAGAAGTAGGGGTTGTTGAAGCGAGGCTCCGCCATCCTGGGGAGAGAGGGGGTGGTTATGGGGGGTCGCCAGTCCCTGCCTAGACCCCCTTCCCTCCCATTTCCCTTGGGGGGCTCCAACTCCCCAAACCAACCATCGCCCCCCGCAAAAGCAAGACCCAGGCTCTGAGCAAGGGAGCAGGCAGGGCTGGGGAACCCCCCACAAGCATCTTCCCAGCTGGAAATTCCTGCATGATCAGGGGATGCCACACACCCACCTGCCCCCAAGACCCCGAAACACCAGTGAGCACACCAGGATGCAATTTGAGAAAGAGGGGAGGCTGAAATTTGGGGCAAAACCCCCAGATCTCTCAAGCTCTGGAGGTATCCCTCCCATCCAGGAGGGATTAAAGGTGGGAAGGATATTGCTGTGGGAGAGGGCAAGTCGGCAGGGGCACAATGAACCCAAAGCCAATCCCAGGTGATTCCCTCCCCCAGAAATCCCCCCAAAGTCAAGCGAAGCATCCACGACCCCCAAGAGTGGCTGGGCAGGAACACCCAGCTGCAGCAGGGCCAGGAGATTTATGGAGACGCTTAAAGGCATTGGGGAAATTAATTCTAAATCCATCTTTGGGTAACGGGAAACAGCTGGAAGGGGACAGCGAGGGGATGATCCTGGTGGAACAGCCCGGCATGACTGGGCATCGCCGCGCCGGCAAATCCCCTCTTGGGGGCACGAGGGGAAGTGTGTAAGGGATGTACGGGAGGGGTCCCCCAGGAGCTCCCGCTCCAAAATAAACCAGGCCATGGCCAAGATCCCAGGACAAACTGGAGCTGCGCCTCCAGCAGTGTCCCCAGGAACCTGCAGGGTGGTGGGATTTGGGGGCAGCAGGATTTGGGGGTGATGAGCCCTCCTCCTCCTCCTCATTGCACTCACTTGCTGCTCCGGGTTTCCATCAGACCCTGAGCTCTCCAGAGGTGGGTGGGCAGCACCCAGAGAAAGGGGGTCCTTTACAATCCTGATGGCCATCCCAGCCCGAAGGAGCTGTGGGGATGAATCCCCACTTTTTGGGGGGAAACAGAGGCAGGGAGGAGGGAACAACCAAGCCATCACACTACAGAGCAGGATGGCACAGGATGAGGCACATTTTTGGACATCAAAGAAAGAGAGCCATTTCCAGTGACAGACTCCAACACCACCCAGACATCAGCTTTGGGAATTGCCCTTCCCACTCCTGACTCGCTCCAGGTCACCCGCTCCACCAAATGTTGGGTTTTCCAAGTGAAAGCGGCGCCGGATCCCGGCGGCGCCGGATCCCGGCGGCGCAGGCAGAACCAGAGTCCCGCTCGGTGCCACGGACCAGGAATTCTCTGGGGATATGCAATGCAGCTTCCCGTGCACGGACACAGCCGCTGCCAGGTGTTTTGGGTAATTATGTACGTACCCACAGCCCGCCCACGGCGTGCATTTACCCGCTGGCTACATATACACATATGTATACATATATATATATAAGATCCCTTGGGATGATGAGCAGAGGATGAGGGGCTCTGGTGCTGGCACGAGGGGCTGGACACCGGGAAGCAGGACCAAAAGCAGAGCTGGAAGCAGGGAAGCCCTTGTGATGGAGGCAGGCAGGGAGCAGGAGAAGCACAGGCAGGAGGGCTCCAAGCGCCCTCGGCACAGCCAAGCACCCAACAACGAGCCCCCGGCACCGACCCCCTGTGCCGGCGCGGCCGTGGGAAAACAGGAAACCGGAGCTATGATTAGAAAAGGGTTTTTTGGAGCTGCTCCCCCATCTCAGCAGGTGCCCCGCGACCTCCGTCCTTCCCATCCGTCCATCTGTCCTGCTCTCTGTCCCAACAGCGCGAGGCTCTGGCAGAGCCAACAGCAGCACCCAGACAGACTGACACCACCGGCGTGGCCCCCAAACCACCCCTGGGACACGGCACAGACCCCTGCCCAGTCCCAGGATCCCTTGTGCAAAGCTGGAGAGGGGCTGGAAAGGCACAAAGGGTATTTTGGGGAGAAAAGCGTAAATATCACGTGTTTCCCCACCCCCACCTGAGCAAGGCTAACTAAAGAAATGAGGAATTATTTGTAAAACCACCGTGCTTGGAGCTGGATGAACAAGAGGGAAGAAATGGTCGGCGTTGCCAAAATAATTATAAAAATCCCTGTTCCTGTCCCGATTTCATGTTATAATTCCCGTGGTGTTTGGTCGGGAGCGGCATCCCCCTCTCCGGGGCTGGGGGAAGGAGTGGGAGGGGGGAGAAAGCAGATGGAAAAAAATAATATATATATATATATATACACACAAAAACTCCCTTTTTCTCTATTCTCAGCTAACTATGAAAAATGGAAGCTGACATGCAGCAAAGGCAGAAAAAAAAGGAAAATCCATTAAAATGGAAATTATGAAGGGTGGGGAATGCTGCGGCACGTTTCTGTGGGGCACGGGGGGTGCCCAGGCTCTCTGTGTCCCCCAGATTTTGGCTCAGGAGGGGGAAGCCCTGCCATGGGTAACATTCCCAGTGGCATTAGGGTCCTGTGGTCCAAACCATGGCAGGAAGAGCCCAACATCCTCCACAGGCACTGGACTAGGGTGCTGAGGGGATGCCTAAGGTTATCCCCAGGGACAAGGAGGGTGCCCAAAGCATGGTGGGCACCCAAGCGGGCCCGGCCAGAGGGGAGGGAAGTGGGAAAGCAAGCACGAAGATGCGCAGAGCCCCAAAAGCAGGGGCTGAGCCCCAGATTCCCGCGGAACGGCGCGGTACCCGTGGCCTCACCACTGTGCCAGGCCAAGGGGGGAAGCGGCAGCACCCTAAAAAGAGACCTCTTCCCTCCTCGCCTCTGCACCCGCGGGGAGGGAAGAGCGGGAGAAGCCGGCTGGAGCCAGGTGGGCGCAGCTGCCTGGGGAGACGTGTCGCTGAGGCTCCAGATTGATGGGAGGTAGATGATGGCACGGGTGGGCACGAGCTCACTAGAGCCTTCCAACTTCCTACCCAACTGCCGCTAAGTCAAGCTACAGTTCTCTAGGGAACGCCTCTACCTTGGCAGCCCTCTCTGTCTCGCCTTCGCTGAAATAAAAAGAAACAAGAGATTTCTTTTCACGGCACCGCCGAGAGAAAAGGGGCAGCTCCCGGGGCCCAGCGAGCGACCACCGACCCGGTACAGCCGGAAAATGGGGGTGCTGGGAAGCGAGGGGAGGGATCTGGGGGAACAGGAGAAGCACTTGGTGGCTCAGTGTGTCCTCGAGCAAGCAAGACACCGAGTGTGGTGTCCCCCGGTATCCCGGCCAGGGCACCAGGGCACAGCTCCCAACCCCCCCGTGCCAAGTGGCGAGTGCAGGAAAGCCGGCGGTGGCCCGAGACGGCGCGGTGGGCGAGAGCCAAGCGGGGGAAGGTCCCCTGAGTGTCCCCCCACCCACATCCCAGAGCAGGGACAGTGACACTGGCCTGGCCATGCCCCCGGGCCAGAGAACCCAGCTCAGATCCACGCTGTGCCTCGGTTTGCCCCCAAAACACAAGGACACGGCCCCCACTAAGAACAGGTATCCCTGGGGTTCGCCTGGAGCAGGAGGGTTTTTGGAAGGAAAGAGAGTGCCCATTCACAAAACCCCCATTCCAAAACCACCAGGGTAGGAAGCAGCATCCGGCACCATCCTCAGGGAACGCACATCCCTTCCCGCCCGGACTCTGCTCATCCGGGAGGGATTCACCCCGCAGCAGAGGGGGCAGAAGGCCGGGAAGCAGGAACGCCGGGAGAGCCCCGAGCCCCCCGTGGCTCGGGGAGGGGGCAGCCCGCGCGCCACAAGAATTCACCCAAGATGGAACCAATTAAACCCCCGGCTTCCGCCCCCCGAAGGGCCCTGGGCTGGGGCTTCTCCTTCTGCACTTCCAGCAAAACCAACCCAAAAGGAGCCCCCGGCCCGGCCCGGGGGTCCCCACGTGGGACAGGGGGTGTGCAGGGCAGGGTGAGGGGCCAAGCGCCGGCAGCAAGCGGGAGGGGAGGCAAAGCCATGCTGGGGACCACCACGGGGTCCCCAACTCGAGGGAAAGGAGGGGGGGAGCTCCCAAAAGATGGAGGCTGAGGTGGCGTGACCTCGAATCCAAAGGATGGGTCCTGTCACCCCTCAAAGGGACAAGGAGACAACCCACAGGCAGCCCACAGGGGTGATGCTCGCGCCAAGCACGGGGCACACGTGCCCCCCAAAACACACCGTTCCCCAGCACAGGGTGGGTCCTGCTCCCCCTGACCCCAAACACCCCCTGACAGGAGACCAGCCAGGCACCTGCAAGGCAAAGGCAGCATCCACAAACCAGCCTGGGGGGCAACCAGCCCCCCACCCAGCAGCAAGGCGGGGGGGGTCACCCACGGGTGACAGCACGCGGGGAAACCAAGGCATGGGCAGGGCTTCACCCCGAGGAGGGAGTGGACGCGCCGGATCCAACATGCACTTGTCATGACATTGCACCCACCGAGCAAGAATCCACATTTTTAAGGGAAAAAACACAAGGGGGAAGGGGGCTGGGGGAGAAAATTATTATTTTATGCATATAAAGGCACATTTCTTAAAAGGGAAATATCAAGGGGTCACAGTTACACTGGGAGCGGGCTCCCCTACCCACAGAGGGGGTGGGCAGGGAGCCCCTCACACCCCCCCAAAGGCCCCCAAAATCCCCTGCCCCTGCTTATATATAAATATATATATCCACCCATAATACCTGGATTCTGGTGTGCATATATACATTATTTCCACAAGCATACATATGCATGCACATCCTTAACTTGTACGCTATTCCAGGATGTAAATACATAAAAAGCAGGGATTTTTCCTCCTTTTCCCCCAGCGCTCCCCCTCCATCCAGCCATCAATGCCCACCTCTGCGAGTACTGGCGTTGCTTCCCCTTATCCGCGTCCATCTCCAGCTCTAGCTGAGACCGGGTGCTGCACGTGGGGCGTTTTTCTACGGGGGGACAAGGAGGAGGACAACTTCACACACCCCGAACCCCCCGCCAGCCCCCGGCGCGCGAGATCCCACAGCGGAGGAACAAAAGCGAAGCGGCTCCGACCTACCCGACCCGTGGGAACGTGGGGTTTTGCCTGAAAATAGAGTATAAACAACAAAAAAAAAAAAAAAAAAAAAGGAAAAAAAAAAAGAAAAAAAAAAAAAAAAGTGGGTTTTTTTCACAGCCCCGCTCACCCCCGAGCTGTTGGGAAAACCGAGGGATGGGGAGCTGGCTGGAAAACTGGGGGTGAAATCCATCCCCTCGCCCTGGACCCTCCGCCTCTCGGCAAATTGCACGCCGGGAGGGACTTAAAAAACTTTTTTACCTCACTGCTAAAATATCACTTTATAATCTCAAAAGGCCTCGGGCTCGAAGCCGCTTTCACCCGCTCCATCCTTGCCGGGTTAAAAAACCCAGCTGCCACCCCAAGCACCGTCGGGCTCGGGGGGAAAAATAACCCAACAAGGAGCATCCTCCAACCTTGAAGGGAGAAAAAGAAATCAAAAGCTTCAAATTCATCATTCCTGGGTTCAAATCCATCGTTGTGGCCACGCCGGCTCTAAGCTTCCCCCCCCGCCCTGCTCCAGGCCCCCCGACGTGGCCGGGAGATTATGGATGTATAAATAGTATATGGCTAAATATATGTTGGAGAGGGACAGACAGACCTCTGGGACACGGCCACGGAAATTTGGGTCCCTCGCTAAAGCTGCCGCATTCCTGCCAAAAACGCCAGGAAAAAAAATATCCCCCCCCCCTTTAGACCATCCAGCCAGCGAGACCACTTTTCTAGACAAAACCAGTTAATGCGGAAAAAAGCGAGGGAAAGGCGGAAAAGAGGAAGGAGAAGAGGAATTAAAATGGTGAAAATTATAAGAGTGGTGGTTATGGTGATGGCAAT
>VWZF01006024.1:0-10528 GCA_013396755.1 Sclerurus mexicanus | reverse complement strand
CAACAAACAAACAAACAAAAATAACCAAAAAAACACCACAACAACAAAAACCTAGGAGAGGTGCTGGTGTGCCACAACTGATCTTAGAAGGAGTGGAACTGGGCAGTCTTTTCCAGTGAGACCAAGAAGCAAGGTGAGCAGTCCTGTGATTTACAAGAGACTGAACCCCGTACAATTATGTGGTTGTAACTTCAAAGAAATAAAACACTAACTAGCAAAAAGTTAGTTAGCAGATGAACCACTTGTGCCATTGCATAATGCAGGTTAAATTTAGCCATCTGGGGTTTCCCAATTTATTTGACATACTGAAATTGATTTGATTCTTCACAGTATCTTTACATCTACTGCCATTTCTTGTGTGTCTCTTTTTCTTTTAAAGAAAATATTATAAATATATATTTATAAATATCTCCTTAGCAAACTGCTGCTTTGGTAGTTTCTGTATGTTGAAATATATACCAGTGAGCAGATCTATTGACAAAAAATATCCAGGTTAAAACAATAAAACATATCTTACTCCCTATTTCCAGTGAAGAGCAAAGTATCATACTCTGAAGTTTCAGAAACCCTTCAGTCAAGCTGGTATTTTTTTTAAGTGGCATAGCCCTGTACTGGGTCCCACTTACCATGCAGATAGAGGATTCATATAACAAGTGAATAAAAGTAAATCATGTTTTGCTCATTGTCTACATTAAGGGTGTGGTAAAAACAGTCATAAAAAATGGAAGGAACTGTACATTCCATTTGTTATTGTAATACCTTGTTTGCATTACTGGTAGGAGGGTTTTGTGGTTGGGAAAAGATGTTTGAGACAGCTTGGATGTTACTATTTCACTCAATAGCTTACCTACCAAAATTAGGAGACAGAACTAATTCACAATTAGTTAGTGATTGCAAAACTGATTTACTTCTATGTAACATTAGAATAGTTTCATCTCAGAAAAAAAAAACTCTTCATGTGCTTTTCCCTCAAATCTTGACAAAAGTACTGATAGCAAAAAATCTAAACTGCAGTATTCCAATTAAAAATGCACTTTTTTGACCTCCTCCATTTTATGTGGTTTTTTCCTCTATTTAAATATAAGTTTATTGTTGTCTTTCAGCAAAATAATTTGTATTCAGGAGATTTCTTACAGACTTCTGTATTGCAATGTTGAAAAGGAATTCATTGTTGCATTTCCAGCTAAAACCCCAGAAAACCATTCTTTTGTTTCACTTTTAGCCTAGATTTCCTCAAGACTATTGCTGTTTGGGAAGAAACGCCATTAGAACACAGTGGGTGACAAGGTGCAGGTCACAGTTATTAATGAGAAATTTTAAAGAGTTTAAGCTTGTTTCTGTTTCAAAGAGAAGAAACCTCAAGGCATGTTTGTATTTGTTGTAATTTGTCCCCTTGTAGAGCTGCCTAAAGGTATGTAACTCAGAGTTTGGTTTGAATCTGTGTTTTCTCAAAGGAGAAATGTGCAGATGTGACATTTCAAATGTGGCCTGATTCTATTTACAATAAATTATTTATCCCTGGAGCTGCTACAAGTTTCTCAAGGGAATCAAAGTAACTTGAAATATGCAAAGAGGAACATGAGATTCCTAGCCCTAAAAATTTATTTTCACATAATTTTCCATGCAATATTATGCATAAGAAAATACTAGCGAGAAGAATGGAATGGTGAGTCCCAATGATGTTGAATTAAGAAAAAAGACATAATGTGTAAATGTAGGGTTTTTTTGAAGGGCATTTTAAGTAAAAATATAGAGAAGGTTTGTCAGATTAAGATTCTTCTTAATGTAAAATTAGCAAGAGTATCAACCAGAACAAAAATACTGAAAGGAATGACCTCAAGATATCTGTGGCACTACCAATCTGTTTTATTGTGTTTGTTTAATAGCTAGCACAGTCACATTCTAGCTCAAGACTAGAACGACTACACACCCCTTAAAAAAATGAATAAAGGAAGAAACATTACAGTGAATTAAAAAATTGAAGTAGGAACCTAAAAGAGCTTTGGAGTCCAGTAACTATTTTTTTGTTTCTTTTGCAAGTTTCTCTTTTCAGCAGCAGTTCAGCTAATCATATGGCATACACAATTTTATTACTGTAAAAAGAATTTGGAAACATAATTTGTCAAATGTATTTTTATTTTTAATAAAATAAAAGATTGTGAATATTTAAAATACAATACACTCAGTTTCTCAGATGGTTGATTTTCTCATTTCTTTTTCTTCTCTTCTATTCTTTATTCTTTTTGTCCCCCCATGGTAAGAAGAAAAGGGGGGAAGGCATATTTTTATTATCATAAAAAGAAAAATCATAAAGTAATTCCTTTCTTATAAGAAAAGTAGTCTCTCAGAGAAGCCCTTTATCTAGCCCTCATATCATGCTTTATTCTTTACATCTCAGTGAAACTATAACATATTCAAAACCTCGGACTAGAGAAAATAGTAATTGAAATAAAATTAGCTGTACATTAGTTGTACAAAGTTTCACAATGAAGCTGCTTTCTATAAACCCACAGTGAAACTGCTTGTTGAGTTAGTGATACCAAAATCCTTCCTTTTGGATTACAATCTAAAGGAAAAGTTCCTGGTTTTAATGCTTTTTGACATAAGGGTGGGGTGCAGAACAACTGCAGTGAGGTAGAAATCCTGAGCCACTGTTCTCACTTGCCTAGGGTGGATCACACCAGCCTGCGAACGCTTCATTCTGTATTTGCTTTTGCAGCTGTTGAATAGTGCTTGCTTCTCCCAGTTTGTGCTGCTATATTGTTCATATTAATATAGGAATACATCAGAAGTTTTGTGCCTAGATTTATTCTAATAAAGCAGCATATTTGATTTACAGTTCAAAATAACCTGCCTGTCTCAGCTGAGTCCAGTCACAGCACAGTGGTGTTGGCAATGATGAAAGTGTCGGCTTTTTACCTTTAATTAACAAAAAAGGTATTACAGAAGGGAAATGTCAATACACTCACGTGAAGCAATCTTAAAAAGCACAGCAAACTTTGCCCTAATGTGGTAATAGTTTCATCTAGAACCATACAGTAACTCAGTTTGTATGAAATTAGGGCTGAAATTGCATAAAACACCACTTACATCTCTACCAGTTTCACCACCACCGGAAATGTTGGAAGAGAATCCTATTTCACAATCTTTCTACTGAAACAGGAAAGTATGGAGGTTTGTAAAACACCCTAATGGAACCCTTTTAAAATACCCTGTGTGGGTATTTTTGCTTTCAGATATATAACACCAGCCTGTAATATTTTTTCAGCTATAATTATTCTTCCTACAGACTTCAGTTTCATTTAGTAAATTCTAATCTGCTGGTGAAACCAACATTGCTCACCATAGGAAGCAGTGAGAAGAAACCTGATACAAGTCTCCCATTTTACTTCCTGCAGGTATCTTGTTGCCTAGTGAAACTCTTGCATTTTTTTGCAGATTAAATATTTATGTACACAGTGTGGGAGGCTTTCAGAAAATACCAGAAGTTAATCTCATCTCTGTGGAAACACTGGCCCTGAGAAAGACTGATTACCATGGATGAAGGTAATTTTTGGGATATAATATTTATTTAGTTAAAACCCAAAAATGTTCATATGTGTTATGTTATGGCACATACTTATTGAGAGTGGAAAGGTGGAGCCAGGCTACTATTCTATTAAATAAGCTGAGTGAAAAGTATGAAGAGGACAACCCTCTGTTTTCAGCTTCTCAGTTATAAAAAATTTTGAGGGGAAAAAAAGAACCCACAGATATGAAAGACATAGTAAAAGAGCTAAGTTATTTATATAGCAGAAAGATAACCACAAGTGAATGAGTATAGTTTTAAATAAAGGTAATTATTTTTCAAAAACTGTCTTGCTAACCTAGAAAAATGTGTGTTCCAATGCTAGGGACTAGTTGGAAAGTCGTGTACATATCTTCATAAAGATTTAGAGAAGTGTGATAAATTAAGGTCTTCCCAGTAAAGTCACTACAGGCTTTGCAAATAGTTTGTAAATTTTTAGAAAAACAGGATTGACTTTCCACAGATCAACAAATTAATGAGTATTTTAGGCATTACACTCCTGTAATTTCAAGAAATGCAGTGTTAGAAGATGAGCAATAGAGATTGGACAAGGGAATGATCAAAAGGCTGATGAATGTGGCTTCTGGTGAAAGACTGACAAGTTTGGTGGTCTAATAATGTAACAACCTTGAGTTCTTTCTCAGAAGACTGAGTTCAGCAGTCTTCAGAAGTCATCAATTAGGTTGTAGGACAGGAAGCAATGAACTTACACTTAAGGAGAGGGAGTTTCAGTTGGACTTTATACATAAAGCATTCTAACTAGTAAGTGACTAAAAGTGGGTTAAGTAAGTTCTACTTTCTTTTCTGTCATTTTTTTATTTAGGAATATTTTAACTTTTTTTAAATCTTGGACCTTTGCTCAAATTCTCATGTCCCTTCTACTTATTTCTTCCCTGAAATCTTAAGTCCTGTTTACTGGGAAAAACAAACAAAACAAAACAAACAAAATACTCTCCAAAAACCCAAACAAACAAAAAACCCAAAAACAAACCCTAAAAACCTCAAACTTGCAAGGCAAATAAATTTATGAGAGGATTTTGCCCCAAAGAAGAGATCATGATGCTAAAACAGAAGGAAAAAAATTATATTGCCAAAAATTGTGGGGTTTGTACTAGATTTTCCACAGAGATAGCAAGTATTCTAACCATGACATCTTAAAATTGTCTTTAAATTACACCTGCATTTTTAACATAATTTTTTTATATATAATAACACTTGCAAAATATTATCATGAGTATTTAGACTTCTTTTTTTTTTTCTGATACACACCTTGATGTGGCCATATTTGAGGGCTAGCAATTAACTAATGTTGGGGTCTCAAAAATTAAAACACTAAGCATCTACAGTCATTTCTAGTTTGAGAATTTTATTGAATATGCGTTTAGGGGCTAAGATAAGGGAAAGCAGAAGTCCAGATTCTATGACTGCTTTACAAGGATGTGTAATTAAAGAATAAATGAACAGTTATGTAAAGCCTATAATAAAAAAACAGGATGGTTTGCCTTGTCCTGCCTTTAGGAGCAGAATACTGAAAAGAGGTGTGAGGGAAAGATAAGGAATATTTGTTGATTTTTCTAGGCAACCTGCAGATCCTGTCCATAAATCATGAGGGAACAGTCTTCTCTTACCAAATAATAATGAACATATTTCAGGCCTCCCCACACATATTTATAAAAGTAATTTTTTCTCAGATGTCAACTATACTTCTCAAGAATTATACTTAAAATTTAAATGCAATAATAAAGATTAACATTAAATTGTCATATCTGATTTAGAGATGAATAGCACTCCATTAGTGGGACATTGTGGTCTATTTGTATTCTCAGGCAGCTGGCTAATGAATGAGCTAAGACTGGAAATACCATGGATTTTCAGATCTAGGCAATATGAATGGAATAGCTGTGTCTATCAGCAGACATACACACAATTTTTCAAGGAAAATTAAGTCTAGATTGCTGTATTTTTCTCCAGAATTTCTGTGGCTTATAGTATGAATTATGTGCCTTTATTTTTATTTGTAAGAGGAAAGTGGTAAGATCAAAAAATACAGCAAGAAAAACTTTGCTGTCTGTGGTAGCAAGCTGGAAAGTCAACTGTTGACATTGGTGTTTTGTTCCATATCAGCAACTTACAAACTGATAGCTTCTATCTATATATTCTCTTCTTCTTTCTGATATACTGTATTAGGATAACTAACCTGACTGACTGTTTTACCTTCTTTCACACCAGAATTGAATAACAAGTTGAACAACACCTTTGAGTGACAGCTCTATTAGGCAATACCATTGGGCAAGGTTGTTCCTTAAGGCAGTGTAACCTGAGAATCTTAGAGATAAAAATCTGGTCTGACTAAATTGAGTAAGAGGAAAATGTTTGCATAATTTATTTCCATCTGGAAAAGAACTGAGCTGTATCTTGTAACAATATAAACAAACCTCTACCTTTAACACTCTGCTTGACTTCATTCTTAAATCACTTTCAGGCAATAACATGGAACTATAAAAGATATTCTTGTATGAATCTTCATCCCAGCTGATTTCAGTGTGAGACAATGCCGATGAGGAAGCGTCAGACTTCTAAAACCATCCAGAGAGTAGGTAAATAGCAAAGGAAGCTACTGTTCCATCGCAAGCAAGAGCTGAGGCTCCGGAAGGCCCATAGTCCAACCACTCAGCTAAACTGAATATTGAAATGACATTGCTACTTGCCTGTTTCTTTGAGGGAGCAGCAGCAGCAGCAGTGATAAAAAACTACAATTTCCACTTTTTTTTTCTTGGTAAGCAGCAAATACTAACAATGTGGTCTTGATTGTCAGTGCCCATTTGTCTAGGACATAGGGCGACATCAAGTTTCATCTCCATTTTTCACATAATGAAGGAAACACTGTACATCTGTCCAAGACACAGAAGCAATGGTCTTCTCTTTCACTCCAGCTTCTAATGAACCACACTTTAAGGATTCTCCCACAAAACCCTGCCAATCCTCTCTCACACTGCCATTCCTTGTCTTGCATTAGAGCTGAGAGGGTGGGACAGGCTCCATTCAGTCCATTGATGTTTTTAAATGAAAGCCTAGTGCATGCACTTGCACTACGGGTAATATTGAATAGCAGATAGTCTATTCATTGATAGAACAGTAATCAGGAGCAATAAAGAAGCTTACTCTCCAACAGCCTTTCTATACAAAGTTATTAAAAGATATGAGAAATTGATGTGAATACTAAAAGTCCCTCCACTATTTTGCCATGCAAGTTGCAGTCTTATACCTTAGTGTACAATGAGTCATACAACAGACACACAATATTAAATGCTATTAATGAGAAATAGATACCAAGATTGCCTTTTTTTTTTTTTTTCTGGCATAGTCTTGAAATATCTTTTTATTGCATAGAAAAATTAATCTATGTGGAGTTTATCATACTCATCTAGTGAGATGCATGAATATTTAACTGTGCACATTATTGATTTAAATACTGTATTTGCAGTATTAAGGAAAGCTATCATACAAACATAACTGATTTCTTCACCCTTTTACAGCACCCTTTCTTTGATGTCTGGAGAACCTCTTAGTAGAATAAGCTGTGCCTTGTGTTTCTGAAGTTCCCAAACATGTAGCATACTTGCAAAATTTGCAATTTGAATTAATTATATATGTGAATGATTTATAGAAATTCTCAGAGCCTAGTATCAGAGCAAGTCTAGGTTGGCTTTAACTGTAACTGGAAGCCAAGGAAAGTTCAATATGATTTGGAAGCACAGGACTGTTCTAGTTGTTTACTTGCACCTTATAGGACACTTAGCATATAACATTGGTATTGCAGTTAACATTAAAGTACCATGATTCATTAGAATTTGCTGTGCAGTGAAACTCCAGAGCAGCAACCCTATATATCTGTGAGATGATTCTTAGTTCCTAATATACTAAGATTTTCTGTAGTGATATTTTTTCACCTGAAAAGGCATTAAATGGACTAATGTTGTAGCTGGCAATACTGTATGTAGAATATCTTACACTGTGGCTATATACTAAGATATTATATCAAAATCAGCTCAAAGATATAAAAACTCTAAGGCATATCACTGTTTTTTCCTTAGCCACATACAGAACGTGAACACATTGTATAAGAATAAAATGATTGATTTTAATCTGTCTCCATGGAAGTTTTCTTTAGATCATCTACTTTAAATGGCAGAGTGTGATTTCCTACTTTTACTGTAACATATGATGTTACAGTAAAAGAAGGCATGTTTGATGACCTTTTCTAAATTGCCTTAGAGGCATAGCGGTCTGTACTACACATATTAACAGAATAATTTGGGTTTTTGTTGTTTGTTTGTATTTTTTCTTCAGATTTATGTCCTTTTTTTTTTTTAGTTTTGTTTTATAACAAAAAACTCCACTAACCACTGAAATAAGAACTACTTTTTCGTAACATATGATTTGGTGGGGTTTATTTCTGTTTCTGGATTTTTTGTGGGTCTGATTTTGCTTTGTTTCAGTGGGTTTTTTTCACTTTTGCTTGGAAGAGTATTTCTATTCTGAAGAAAATATTCCCCTGTTACCACAATCCTGGTTCTGGAAAAAGAAAAAGTGTAATTCTGTTTCTCCTGCTGCTAAAAGCCAAAGCAAACCAGTTAACGTCAGACTTTTTTATTTGAAAAGGTTTGCACACACCTATTTTTAGAAAACTATTGAAAAACATAAGACACCACTATAATGGAAGTGTGAGGTGTTATTAATTATACACCAAACCTTTTAAACAGTAAGATAGAATCTGTTGATGCACAGCCTGAGAAGAAGATATGAAGTTCTCCCATTTATACGATGGTCTGAATCACTCCTTCCAGCAGCTAAACTATAGTACCTGATTGCTCTAATTGCAAGTATAACACATGTGCAGCTGAGAGCACCACCTGAGACCAGACTGGAAACCTTTGATAGGCCACGAAAGTGGGAAGTCTCTTGTCCTTTAGACTAGAGGTAGTGTGGCTGAGCCAACAGCACAAATTTGACGTTCAGAACATTTCTGACATCAGGCTATATTTTTAATGAAGATAATCTATTCTGTCTTGGTTTAAGTCTAGATCTCCAGGCAAATTCTCAGCCATTCGCATTTATATTTCAATGTGTAGATGGGAGGGAAAGAGAAAAGAGCATTTGGAAGAGTTTCTAGCTGTGTCATTCCAATAGCTAATTGCAGACATGACCTTGGAATGTCACTGTCTGATATGTTGATATTTTCACAAAGAAGTATCTTTGACATATGAAGACTAATCAGTTAGCTTATGTTTCCATACATGGCTTTAGCCTATACTACAATAGTTCCTTGAGCCAATTCTTTTTGTGTGTCAGCTAAACCTTTCTGTATTGAGATCAGACAATTGTGTGTTATCAGTCACCATGCAGCTTGAGTGGAAAACTGTGACACCATATGAAATAGTATCCATTTCAGTGACTAAATGCTTGACTTGCTGAAACTAGCCACCATAGGTGGATTCCTAGGTAGTTTTGGGACAGAATCACACCTGTCATCTCTGTGAATATCAGTAGTAACCCTAACCTGTTAAACACATGGCTCCACCTTCTCTCCAGGTTAGTTTGAGAAATACCAATTCAGTGACTCCAGTTGTAGAAAACTGACTGATCTATAAGGTTCAAAATAGTTTAAAGAAGGTGTTGTCCTACTTCTGTTAACAAACTGTCCTCTTTCAGAAACCAGAAGGGAGACATTTTCTTGGGGCTTTGCTGTTTTGTAAATTCATGAAACCAAAGTTAATTACATTCTAGCAAAGAAACCATCCTTGCATCACTTCTATTTTTCTCTTCCAAAAATGAGAGAAAGGAGATACATAAAGTTTTTTCAGGTCTTGAACTGATTATCTGTTCAGTAGAATCAATCAATTCAAAATACAATCTTCTTTGCTTTCTGGTTAACAAATTTCAGAACTCTAGAAAAAAATGTCCATTAACTTTGCAGGATTCAACAAGGTCAGATGCATAAGAATCACAGAGATGAGATGCAAGAAAAGAACTACATTACTAAGTCAGATATTTCTGGTATCTGATCCAGAATGGAATAAGTATAAAAACTGTTAAATTAGAACTGCTCTTCTGACAAAATTTAATCAGAAACTGCACAAGGAGTGTGTCAGTTTATCAGAATCTTATGTGGGCTTACCAGGACATCAAACACATAATAGAGTTCAGAATGAACCTAGATCAGATATTGTTATCAGCATCAAAGAGATGCCTACTCCAAAAGTGCATTACTCAAAAAGTAAAAGCAAGTATTTATATTCTTGTTCCACTAAACATTAGGAAGCTGAATATCAGGCTATACTTCAATGGACTAGCACACACAGAGGAAAGTTCAGCCCCATGACATGCCTTTCTGCATGCTTCTCATGCTAAATTCTTTCATGCTCTGCTGCTTATCCATGAGTAAATTTCCTTAATACAATATAGCATAAATATACCTATGAAATTTTCTGATGCTAGTTGTAATAAAACAAGACATTCAGAGGCCTGAGGCAGGTTCTTATGACTGTTGCTCAGATGTTTCTATTATGGGACAACCACACCGCTTCTGTCTTGCAAAAGGAAGTGGTTACTGGAGGACACACAGCACATGGAGGTCTCCTCTTCAGAATATTAGTCAATATCATCACTATTTTGATCTTATAATTAAAAAAAAAATAAAAACCTGAGAATTATGTGCATATATGCATTATCCCGTTTATACTTCTGGTATAATGAAAGGACAACGATTTTTCTTTTGTTTTTAATCTGGATTTATTGCTATTATTTTAAAAGTTCTGCAGGACACACAGTTGTGAGGTTTAAATATGTTTATTTTCTCCAATAGCTGAGTACTTCTGGCTGGTTGAGCCAGGCAAAAAAAAATAAAAAATAAAATTACTGAAACAGCTGATTATTATTCTGACATGCGGAAAAACCCCA
>VWZF01006022.1:49894-83090 GCA_013396755.1 Sclerurus mexicanus | reverse complement strand
AAGCACCCCCCAAAAGACCAAATACCCCAAAAATACCGAGTACCCCAAAACACCGAGTTCCCCCAAACACCAAATACTCCCTATAAACAGAGTACCCCCAAAACCCCACCGAGTACCCAAATCCACCAAATAACCCCCAAAATACTGAGTACCCCAAAAACACCAAGTACCCACAAAAAAACAGGAGTATCCCCCAAACCAGAGTATCCCTTAAAACACCAAATACCCTCAAAACATCGAGTGCCCCAAAAACACCGAGTACCCTCAAAAACCGTGAAAACCAGAGTGCCCCCAAAATATCAAGTACCTCAAAACCAGCGAGTGCCCCCAAAAAGACCAAGTACCCCCAAACCAAGTGCTCCCAAAGTCACTGAATACCTCCCCAGAAAAACCCCAGGTTACCCCAAAACTACCGAGTGCCCCCAAAACACCGAGTACCTCCCCAAAAGAGTTCTCCCAAAACACCGAGTACCCCTAAAAAACCACATAGCACCCCCAAAAACATCGAGTACCCCCTAAAAATGAGTGCCCCCCAAATACCACCAAGTCCCTCCAAAAACAGAGCACCCCCAAAACCAGCGAGTATTCCCAAAACCACCGCGTATCCCCAAAATCACCGAGTGCCCCCCAAAAATACCGAGTGCCCTTCAAAAAGGAGCATCGCCTCCTCTACGAAGAGCATTCCCCCCCCCTCAGATTGGCACCCCCCAAAAGGGAGGGGAAGGTCACACTGTCGCTCTTCCCCCCCGGGTGCACCCCCGGGAATGTCCCCAGGGGGTCCCAGTCCCGCCAACCCTTCCCCCGCTCCCCAAGAGCAGAGCCCGGTTTGAGGTGCTGGGGGGGGGTCACTTTGTGCGTGTGCCCCCACCCCCCACCCCTCCCGTGTCCTCCACCTGGGCCGGGTGTCGCAGTGGCTCCGGGTGGGTGTCGAGCCGTGTCCCCTCCGAGCGCCCCGCGTGTCCCCGGAGCGGGGGGGTATTTTTAGCCGCTGGGAATGTCACTCCCCCCTCCCCGTGCCCCCCACCTCTTGGCGAGGGGGCGAGGGGACAGCGAGGTGGCATCAGGGGCCAGCGCCGTGCCAGGCTGGACAGCGGGGACCCCCGAGCAGTGTCCCCCCCACCACGACACCGCGGGGGGGGGGGCGATGTCTGGTATTTTAATTGGACCCCTCTCATTAGCGCCGCGTTCATTAGAGGCTCAGAAGTGGCTTTGTGTGTGCGGGGACAGCAGGGACAGAGTGTCCCCAAGGCAGAGGACATGCGTCAGGTGGGATGTGGGAACACCAGGGCGGGGGCAGGAAGCTCCCGGCGCCCCTCTGGGGTGCGGGGGTTTAGGGGACCTTAAACCCACCTGCAGGACCATTTGAGGGACCCCAAACCCCAGCCTGGGGCTTGCAGGACATTTGGGGGACCCCAAACCCCACTGGGGACCTGCAGGACCATTTGAGGGATTCCAAACCGCACCAGGGACCTGCAAGACCTTTGAGGTTCCCACACCCCACCAGGGGCTTGCAGGACCTTTGAGGGACCTCACACCCCACTGGGGATCAGCAAGACATTTGGGGGATCCAAATCCCAACCATGGACCAGCAGGTCCTTTCAGGTCCCCAAACACCACCAGGGACCTGTAAAACTTTTGGGGAGTCCCAAACACCACCACGAAGCTTGCAGGAACTTTGGGGGATGCCCAAACCCACCGGGGACCTGCAGGACCATTTGGGGGACCCCAAGCCCCAATGGGGACCTGCAGGACATTTGGGGATCCCAAACTGCATCAGGGACCTGCAGGACCTTTGAGGTTCCCAGGCCCCACCAGGGGCTTGCAGGACCTTTGGGGGATCCCAAAACCTACTGAGGACTTGCAGGATCTTTAGGGGTCTCCACACCCCACTGGGGACCTGCAGGACATTTGGGGGGACCCCAAACCCCACTGGGGACCAGCGGGACATTTGGGGTATCCCAAACCCCATCCAAGGGCAGTGGGTCCCCCCTGCCGTGCCCACCCAAAACCAGCCCCGCAGGAGGAAGAATGGGGGCACCCACCCGCTCCCCGGGGCTTGAGGGGGATGGGGGATGGGCTGGGGGGGGGTGCTGAGCCCGGGGGGTGGGGAGAAGGAGGAGGATGAGGAGGATGAGGAGGAAGGCTGAGCCACGATCCCATTAAAGAGCTTAAGGCAGCGGGAGGGTGAGGGGCGGCCCCGGGCGGGGCGGGATTAGGGGGGCTCCTTATCCACCCCCCCGGGGGTAATTAGCTCCCTTTTCCCTGTGTGAGGAATCCCCCAGTGCCACCAGCCCCCTGTCACCACTCCCGTGTCCCTCTGCCACCACGCCATCCCCTGTCACCCCGGTGTCCCTCTGTCACCATCCCCTGTCACCGCCCATCACCTGCAGCACCCCGGGGGTGGGGGACACTCCCAACGCCCCCCAAATGTGGGATCACAACCCCAAAACTCCCTGAGCCGCCCCGGGGGAGATCCTGGGGGTTTGTGTCCCCACATCGGGGGCTGTCACCTGCCACACCCCCTTATGTAAAGCCACTTCCCCAAGATGCTCCTTTTCCCCCTCCCTGAGCCCTAATCTTTGCCATCTTGGGCTAATTGGATTTCCTGGGTCACATGGCACGATAAAAAGTCCCCAAATCCCGCTGTCAAAAAAAATCAGGTTATCCATGGGGAATTAAGGGCCAGAGCGGGGGGCAGCCAAGAAGGAGCACCCACCGAGCAGGAGCACCCACCGAGCAGGAGCACCCACCGAGCAGCACTGCCTGCCTGGGCCACCCCAAACCCCACCTCGGGGGCTGCTTTTGGAACCCTTGTTTTCCTGCTTGGAGGTCTCACAACGCCCACCTCGCCCCCGGGGTGCGCGTTGAGGTCACCTGGGAGAGCTGGAAAAACCTGGAGACCTAGAGGAGCTTGTGGCATTACTGGAGGAGGAGGAGGAGGAGGAGGACGGAGCCATGGGTAGCGGGGCCAGCGCCGAGGACAAGGAGATGGCCAAGAGGTCCAAGGAGCTGGAGAAGAAGCTCCAGGAGGATGCGGATAAGGATGCCAAGACCGTCAAGTTGCTGCTGCTCGGTGAGGCTCGTGAGGTGTCCCCAGGAGTTGTCCCAATGTCCCCACCCTGTTGGGGCTCAGGGGGATGTCCTCAAGAACTGTCCCAATGTCCCCATCCCCTTGGTGGGATTGGGACCCCCTGGGCTCCTCCTGTTCCCCCTTGGAGCTGCCACCTGCCAGAAGAGGGTTGTGCCACCAACTGGGTGTCCCTGAGAGTGGTTCCAATGTTCCCACCCTGTTTAGGCTTGGGGGGTTGGAGATTGGGACCGCCTGAGCTCCTCCTGCCCCATCCCTGATGCCCCTCTCCACCAGCCAGGAAAGGCTGTGCCACCCCCAGCTGTCCCCAGGGCTGTCCCTGGGAAGAGCTGGAAGTGCCATTGGCTCTTGGGGTGGCAGGGATGGAGGAAACAGTGTGGGGACAGGGAGGGGACCAGGACAGTGGGGCTGTGGCACATCTCGGGGGGGAGGGGGGTCAGAGAGAGCATGGGCAGCTCCTGCCACCAGCACCCCAAAAACCAGGGTGTTGGGAGGGCAGATGGTCCCTTGGGGGTCCCTCTGCACCCCAAGAGGGCAGGGCGTGACCTGCGTAGGGGGTGACCCCACAGGACAGGAGGGTGACCAAGAGGACAGGGGTTGACCCTGGGGGGCTGGGGAGTGTCCCTACAGGACAAGGGGGTGACTCTGCAGGACAGGGAGTGACCCCACAGGACAGGGGAGTGACCCTGTGGGGCAGGAGGTGACCCCACAGGACAAAGCGTGACCCCCCCTGGACAGGGGCAGCACTGGGGCCTTATCCAGGTGGGGGGGCCGGGGGTCAAGGCGATTAACACCCTAATTCTAAGCAGCTTCCTGTGCCACCCTAAGCCGCTTATGGGCCGAAGGCGCTGCTCGCGGGTGGGTGGAAGCTGGGGGACCCCCAGGACCCCTTTGGGGGGGGTCCCCCGAGCTGCAGCCCTGCACTGTGCCGGGGGGACAGGGGCATGAGGACAGTGGCGAGGGGACAGGGGCTCTGGTCACCTCAGGGTGCCTATCGCCCCCTGGACCACTGAGGTGCCCATTCCCACCCTTTTCCAGGGGCTGGGGAGTCAGGGAAGAGCACCATCGTGAAGCAGATGAAGTGAGTACGGCCTGAGCCCCCTGGGCTGGGCAAGGGGAGCCCACCCACCCCATGGACTGGGGGTGCCAGGACCTCCATCACCCCCTTCCTGTCACCCCCTCCCTGTCACCCACTTGTGTCACCCCCCTCCCCATCACCCCACTGGTGGTTTGCAGCACTGGGAGGGGAGGGGGTCCCCAAATGGAAAGGGGCTGTTCCAAATGGGAGGGGATGCCCCAAATAGGGAGGGGTCCCCCAAATAGGAGGGGGGGGCCCAAATGAGGGGGGGTGACCCAAATGGGGAGGGGTGGCCCCAAATGGGGAGAGGGTCCCCTAAACATGGGGGCTGAGGCCGCTATGGCCCCCCAGGATCATCCACCAGGATGGGTACACGGAGGAGGAGTGCATGGAGTTCAAGGCCATCATCTACGGGAACATCCTGCAGTCCATCCTGTCCATTGTCCGCGCCATGTCCACGCTGGGCATCGACTACGCCGAGTCCTCCTGTGCGGTCCGTGCCCCCCAAACCTGGGGGGAGGCTGGGNTCCAGCTCCTGGGAATGCCCCAAAGCAGCCACGCTCCATCCCACTGGTGTCATTTTCCAGCTCACTGTTGTCTACATCAATCCCACCAGTGCCATCTCCCATCCCACCAGCCCCACCTNAGGGGATGGTGCTGTGCCCCCCTCCTGAGGGCAGTCAGGAGGGCTCAGGGTGCTTTGGGAGCTGTCCGTGGGGGTGTGGTGGCAAGGGATGTTCAGGGAGTTCGGGGCACTTTGGAGGGCTCAGGATGTTTTGAGGGGCTCAGGGCACTTTGNCATTCCATACTTCCCCTCCACGTTCCCTCCTCCACAACACCCGCAACATCAGGGTCGGATTTTGGGCTGATCAGGCCCCATCCTCCCCTCCCCCCATCCCCCATCCCGAGGACTCTGGGACCACCGTGGGGGGCTGTCAGGGCCACCTGTGTCACCCCCACTCCCTGTCCCCTCTGNGAGGGCTCAGGATGTTTTGAGGGGCTCAGGGCACTTTGGGGGGTGGTGCTCAGGGTGCTTTGGGGACTGCCCGGGTGGTGACGAGCGTGCTCTGCAGGACGAGGGGCGGCTGCTGTTCAACCTGGCCGACTCCATTGAGGAGGGCACGATGCCCCCTGAGCTTGTGAGCTGCATCAAGAAGCTGTGGAAGGANTGTGGGGGGCCAGAGGTCGGAGCGCAAGAAGTGGATCCACTGCTTCGAGGGCGTCACCTGCATCATCTTCTGTGGTGCCCTGAGCGCCTACGACATGGTGCTGGTGGAGGACGATGAAGTGGTGGGTTGGCATTCCAGAGGGAGAGGAACAGGGGGCTCCAAGGGGATGGGAACAGCCCTTGGCACTGGGGGAACGTCAGCCCGGTCCCACGGCCCGCTCCGTGTGCCCCTTCATTGATCCCCTCACCGATCCCCTCCTTGATCCCCCTCCTTGATCCCATTCATTGATCCTCTCATTAATGTCCCTCATTGATCCCACTCATTGATCCCCTCCCTGACCCCTCGCCATGATCCCACTCTGTGTTCCCCCTCATTGATCTCCCTTCACAATCCCCTCACTGATTCCCTCATTGGTCCTCCTCCCTGACCCCTCTTCACGATCCCCCTCCCTGTTCCCCCTCACTGATCCCCTCCTTGATCCCACTCGCTGATCCCGCTCCATGTTCCCTCCCCACAATCCCCCTCCCAGTAAAGGACTGGCAGAACCAGGAGGGGGCTGGTTCCTGCCCAGCTGTGCCCAGTAAAGGTGTTGGTACTTTCCCTGGGTCACAAATCCGTGGGTTTGTCCCTGAGGAAACCCCCTGGTTTTCCCTTGGGAAGCTCCCAATGTTGTTCCTCTTCTGAGAGCCGCTGGAGAACTAGAACACCGGAGCAGCGAGAGCCAGGAATGGGTGGGATGAAGGAAAATCCCACCTAGAGGAGCCTCCCTGTGCCCTCCAAGGGGCAGAGAGGGAAGAAGGGGCAGTTCCCGCCCTCCCAGCATTAGGAATGATGGCACAGGGACTTCATCCAAAGGGTGCCCGGCCAGGGATTCACCGGCAGAGCCCTGGGAAAGCAGCTGGGAGGGCAGAGATCCAGAGAGCAGGAATGTGGAACCCCCAACACGGGTCATTTCTGGGAAGAACTGGGAGCCAAACGGTGAAGAGCGGGAGCTCCTCCAGCTTCCATGGATATTCCCTGGGATCCAAACACCTTCTGCAGGCGCTGGGCCGGGGTCGGGATCTGCCATTCCTGGGCATTTCCATGGCTGGGTGGGAGCTCCCAGGCCTTGCATGGAAAGAGGGAGGATCCGTCCCATAGGAGAGGCAGGATTTGGGCAGAGCCGGTGCCCTGCACATGGAAAAGCTGCTGCAATGGAAAGCTGAAGGATGGAAAACCATCCCTGTGACCCCTGGAGAACCCACAAGGATGGAGAGGATCCAACTTTCAGGAAAAGCCCCTGGCCAGACTTGGATGGATCCTCATCCCCTTGAGGTGCCCCGGCAGCAAACTGGGAATGTCATATCCCCCTAAAACTGGAGCTGGTCCTTTTTCCAGCCCCTTCCTGAGGCTGTGGGAGCCACAGCACAACAGGAGCATCCTATGGGATGGGAATGCTGCTCCCGGAGCCCACGAGGTTTCCATGGATAATTTCCCCAGCACAACCCCACATTCCTGACGATCCCAGGAGGGATCAGAGCATTGTCCTCCCCGCAGCCCCTCCCTCTCCTGAGGATTTATCTGGGATTTTGGGCAGCAGGAGGATGGGATGGCAGCACTACCTGCTGCTGTGGGGAACAGGGGAAAGCTGGTTTTTTTTGGGAACGGGGGGCTCAGAATCCATGAAAATTCCCCACAGAACCGGATGCATGAGTCCCTGCACCTATTCAACAGTATATGCAATCACAAGTTCTTCGCAGCCACATCCATCATCCTCTTCCTCAACAAGAAGGACCTTTTTGAAGAGAAGATCAAGAAAGTCCATCTCAGCATCTGCTTCCCAGAATATGATGGTGAGCCCGAAGCATTCCTGGCATTTCCACCCCCCTGGAGAACCCCCGGAGCAGGGGCTGGAGGGGGTGGGAGAGGATGGGGATGAGCAGAACTGGTTCCATCTCAAAAATGGGCTGGGAAGGGGATGAGGAAGAGCAGAGCTGGTTCCATCCCAAAAAAAGGGTTGGAAAGGGAATGAGGATGAGCAGAGTTTGTTCCTTCCCAAAAGGGGTTGGGGAAGGGGATGAGGGTGAGGACGAGGATGAGCAGAGGCAGCTTCATCCCAAAAAGGGCTGAGAAATAGGGGAGAGAGGAGGCTGAGCAGAGTGGGCTCCATCCCAAAAAAAAAGGGCTGGGGAAGGGGATGGGGGTGGTCAGAATTGGCTCCATCCCAGAAAAACTGCTGGGGAAGGGGAGCGGGATAAGGATGAGAATGATCAAAGACAACTCCATCCCAAAAAATAGGGCTGGGAAGGGAAGGAGGATGAGGGTGAGAGTGAGCAGAGGCAGCTCCATCCCAAAGAAAGGTCTGAGGAAAGGGATGAGGATGGTCAGAGTTGGCTCCATCCCAGAAAAAGTGCTGGGGAAAGGGGAGAGGGATGAGGATGAGCAGAACCACCTTCATCCCACTCCATGGGGTGCTGAGTCCAGCCCCTGCAGGCTGCAGTGGAGCAGAGGAGCGATGTCGCCTCGGGAAGGAGTTTGGAAGGATCAAAACAGGATAAATTCAAGTTCCCTCAAGCCGTTTCTGGGCATGGCCACCCCTCCCCAGCCCTTCTCCAGAGCCCATCCCCACGGGAGCGGCCCAGAAATGTTCCCTCCCTCCGCACACAGGTCCCAACACGTTCGAGGATGCTGGGAATTACATCAAGACCCAGTTCCTGGACCTGAACATGAGGAAGGACGTGAAGGAGATCTACAGCCACATGACCTGTGCCACAGACACCCAGAACGTCAAGTTTGTCTTTGACGCCGTCACAGACGTGATCATCAAGGAGAACCTCAAGGACTGCGGCCTCTTCTGAGCCCTGGGAAGGTACGGTGGGCTGGAGCAGGAAAAGTGGGAATGGGAAGCCTGGGAAGCTCAGGGAAAGGGATGGGCATGAGTAGAGGAGGGCCCATCCCAAAAGGGGTTGGGGAAGGGAATGAGGAAGAGAAGGGTTGTGTTCATCCCATAAAAGGGCTGGGGAAAGGAGGAAAGGGGGATGAGGATGGAGATGAGCAGAGCTGGATCCATCCCACCGAATCCCAGAGGCATTGAGGTTGGAAGAGACCTCTGATGTCACCGAGCCCATCCTGTGCCCGATGCCCCCCTTGTTCCCCAGCCCAGAGCACTGAGTGCCACAGCCAGTTCCTCCTTGGGCACCTCCAGGGATGGGGACTCCAAACCTCCCTGAGCAGCCCCTGTCAATGCCTGACTACCCTTTGCATGGAGAAATTCCTCCTGATGTCCAAACTGACCCTACCCTGGCACAGCCTGAGGCCATTTCCCCTCATCCTGTCCCTTGTTCCCTGGGAGCAGAACCCAACCCCCCTGCCCCGGGTCCCCCCGTCCTGTCAGGGAATCCTGGAGAGGGAGAAGATCCCTCCTGAGCCTCCTTTTCTCCAGGCTCAGCCCCTCCAGCTCTCTCAGCCACTCCTGCTGCTCCAGCCCCTTCCCAGCTCCATTCCCTTCCCTGGACATGCTCCAGCCCTCCATGTCCCTCCTGGACTGAGTGACCAGAGCTGGGCCAACCCTCGAGGTGTGACCACCCCCCCAGTGCCGGCCCTGGGACAATCCTGGCAATGGGACAATCCCGGCAATGGGACAATCCCAGCCCTGGTCCTGCTGCCATTCCTGGTCCAGGCCGGGCGCCCTTGGCCTTCCAGGACACCTGGGCACATCTGGGCATACCTGGACACAACTGGGCTCACGGTGAGCTGCAGTGGGATCCTCCATCCTCATCCTCACAGGGAAGAAGGCAAAAGGTGGGAGATGCTCCATCCTCATCATCAGAGGAATGAGGACAAAGGGTGGGATGTGGGGTTCTCCATCCTCATCCTCACAGGGAGGAAGGCAAAGAGTGGAAGATGTTCCATTCCCAACCCCGCAGATATGAGGACAAAGGGTGGGATGTGGGATTCTCCATCCTCATCATCACAGGGATGAAGGTGAAGGGAAAGGGTGGGATGGAGGATGTTCCATCCTCATCAAGGATGAGATGTGGAATTCTCCATCCTCATCCCCCCCAGGGATGAAGGCCAAGGTGTCCCTGACTCTGGATTTCTCCCTTTTCTCCTCTGAGCCTCCCTGGGTGTGTTTAACTCCCTGTTCTCTCTCCCTCCTTCCCAGAAGAGGAAAACATTCCCGTCTCTCCGTTCTGCTGAGCAGAGCCAGAGGAAGATCCACCCCCACACACCCCTCGCTCCCACTTTTTCTATGATCGCCCCAAATCCACCTCCTTTTCCCCCAAACTAGGAAGGGGCTGAACTCAACTTCCTGCTCCCTTGCGTGGCCATTTCCTCTTTTTTTTTTTGTTTTCCAAGGAAAAATTCCCATTCTCAGCCTTTCACAGAAGGTTTGACATGATACAGCCAGGAATAGGAATATTGAGGGAATCTGGGAGGTAGGGATGGGAACTCCCCCCAGCCATCCCTCCACAGCCCATTCCTGCCCCTGGATCAGGGATGGATTTATCCAAGCTGGAATTTCTAGGGGAGGTGGAGGCTGAGTTACCTCTCAGTGGCTCCTGAGAATCAACCCCAGCCCTCTGGCAGGAGAAATCAGGGATTTGTGGGGTTGTTTGGAGCCCTAAAAAGGTGAGAATTTCTCAGGCAGGAAGGGCTGGGGGAGGTAATCCCAATTCCAGCCTGGGAATGGGCTGGATAAAGAGGAAATGGTTACTGGGAACATTTTCACTCTGCTGTTTAGAGCTGCATTTGCTCTCTCTGTTTGTAAATAATCCGTAGATGATCCCTGTATCCATCCTTTCCTGCAGAGACTCCCATTCCAGCTTCACTTAAGTAGGAAAACACAATAAAGGAATACGCATGATGTGGGTGTGTCCTTCCTTCCCGCCGCTTCCCGGGCCTGGAGGGAGGGATATTTCCCGGCTTTTGCATCCATTCCAGGCTTTATGAAGCTCCTGGATCACCCTGGGATTGGGAGCTGCTGGGATAGGGGACACCAACCTCCCAAAAAATTCCTGGGGGACTGGGTTGGATGGGTTTAAAGGATGGGCCATTCCATGGAGTGAAGGCTCCAGGAAGGGAATTTTGGGACAGCCAGAGCTCCAGCGAGTTTGGAAAAGATTCCAGAAGAGAGAAGCACTCCCTGGAGCTGCTAAGAGCTCCCACAAGGAATTTATCCTGGAATCCCAAGCAAGTGTCCTCAGAAAAGTCCCATCTCCCTCCCACAGCAGTATCTGGGGCAGAATTCCCACAGGGATCTCAGCAGGCAGATTTGGGTTGTCAATGAACAGTAAATCCAGCTGCAATAATCCCATGGACAATGGGATTCCTGGGATGTTCCAGCTCCCAAGTCTCTGGAAGCAGCACAACCCCAGCAGTTGGTGGGTGACAGAGCACAAGGAACCGCGCAGTGCCAATAAGTCCACCCCATTCCCATCAAAGAGCACAATGAACCTCCCTGTTCCCGATAATTCCACCCGATTCCCACCAAATTCTTCCCTCCCTTCTCTGGCAAAGCACAAAAACCTGAAGAACTCCTGGAAAAAGGAAGAAGAAACGGGAGCAAAGGCCTTTACTCACCATTTTAATAACTGCCAACAGGTCTAACAGATCCAACTGTACACGGGACAGACCCGGGAAAAGGGGCTGGATGCAAACATGGATCAGCAAAGGAATGCACGGAGTGGGCAGGGAAATGTGGGATTTGGCACCACACGGACAAAGGAAAGGCATGCTCAGGAAAAGTGGGACTGGGAGGGCCTTGGGAAAGGCAGGACGGGATAATCCACCCTTCTCATCCCAAAAAACACGCAGGAATCAGTGGTTTGGGGATTTGGGAGCAGCAGCTTCCCAGCCAGGCCGGGCTCAGCTCCTCTTTCCAGCTGGGAATGCTAAGCATAAACCTGGGATTAACCCCCCCAAACCAAGCCTAACCCCTCCTTACCCTGCTGCTTTTCCAAAGCCTGGTGGAGGTGGGATGGGAACAAGTCACACATGGAAAAGCTCGGAGGAGCTGCAGAAATAGGAAATCCTGACCATCCCAAGTGGCAAATGCCGGGAATTCCCGCTGGGAGGAATGTTTGCCGCAGGATCTCCCGTGTGCATAGTTGAGTGGTGCTTTTGGTTGGGTTTATTCCCATTGTTCCCAAAACCAGGTTTGAAGGAACGAAGTCCCAGAAAAGGGACAGTTTCCTGCCAGGAAAACAACCTGAAAGAACCGTAAAAACAGGAATGGGACTTGGACAAAAGGAGGAGAGAAAGCTACATATCCAAGGGCTGGGATCCGGCTGGAATCCAGTAGGAATGGGGCTGGAATCCAAGGGCTGGGATCCAGCTGGAGTCAGGCTGGAATCCAGTAAGAATGAAGCTGGAATCCAGCTGGAATCTGGATGGAATTTGGATGGAACTGGGCTGAAATCTTGACAGAATTGGGCTGGAATCTTGACGGAACCGGGCTGGAATCCGGTTGGAATCCAAGGGCTGGAATCTGGCTGGAATCTTCAAAGAATGGGGCTGGAATCCAGTTGGAATTTGGTTGGAATCAGGCCAGAATCCAGCTGGAATTGGACTGGAATCTATCGAGAACTGGGTGGAATCCAACTGGAATCCAGCTGGAATCTTGTTGGAATCTATTGAGAACCGGGCTGGAATCTGGCTGGAACTGGGGTGGAATCTATGGAGATCTGGGCTGTAATCAGACTGAAATCCAGCTGGAATCTATCGAGAACTGAGCTGGAATCCGTCTAGAATCTGGCTGGAATCTCTGGAGAACCAGGCTGGAATCTGGCTGGAACTGGAGTGGAATCTCTGGAGAACCGGGCTGAAATCCCATCTGCAATCCCGCCACAATCCACGAAGATCTCACCCTCTGGCACCACCAGGACGCTCCACCCCAACTCCAGAACTCCATTCCCCAAATGCCCATCCCCAAGCGCTCCCCAGGAAGCAGGACCGTGCACGGCATTCCCGGGACACGCGCCGGGAGCGGCTCCTCAGTAGAGGCCGCACTCCTTGAGGTTGTTCTTGATGATGACGTCGGTGACGGCGTCAAACACGAACTGCACGTTGCGCGTGTCGGTGGCACACGTGAAGTGCGTGTAGATCTCCTTCGTGTCCCGCCGCCGGTTCAGCTCCTCGAACTGGCACTGGATGTAGGCGGCCGCCTCCTCGTACGTGTTGGAGCCTGGGAAGGGCCAAATTCCGGGATTGGTGGGTTAAAGGAGGAAGGGCGGATGGGAATAGGACGGGAAGGGGGTTAAAGGAAACAGGGATGAATTATGGAGTTGTGGGATGGGTGGGTTAGATGGGACTCTGAAATCATGGGATGGGTGGGTTGGATGGGACTCCAAAATCATGGGAATAGTTCGGTTGGAAGGATCTTAAAAAACTGACAAATCATGGAATCATGACACGGTTTGGGTTGGAAGGGACTCCGAAATCAGGGAATGGTTGGGTTGGAAGAGTCTAAAATTAAAAGACCGACATATTATGGAATCAACGAATGGTTTGGGTTGGAAGGACCTTAAAGCAAAAGAGGCACAAATCAGGGGATCAAGGATTGGTTTGAGTTGGAAGGGACCTTAAAATCCATGGAATGGTTTGGGCTGGAAGGGACCAGAGAACAGGGATCTGTCTCCCAGCCTCTAAAATTTCAATGGAATTCTTGTCCTAGCAAAGTGTGGAAAACGAGGAGCGACCTCAATCTGCTGGAGGGCACCATTTGGGCTTCGTATCCCAGGGACAAAGGTCATTCCCAAAGCTCTTCCATGAAAATGAGCCCAGGAGACAGAGGAAAGGACGTGGGGGAAAGGGAGCCGATGCCGGAGCGGCTCATCCAGACCCTGCCCACCTGTGTACTCCGGGTAGCAGATGGTCANAATCCCCCATCCTCTAATCCCCAATCCAATCCCCAAATCCCCCAATCCCCAACCCGCCAATCCAAACCCCAATCCCCAAACTCAATCCCAAACTCCCAATCCCCCATCCTGATCCCGATCCCAATTCCAGTCCCCCTTCCACTCCCGCACCATCTCCTCGTCCTCAGCCAGCACGAGGTCGTAGTCGCTCAGGGCCACGCAGAAGATGATGGCCGTGACCCCCTCGAAGCAGTGGATCCACTTTTTCNACTCCAAAATCATGGGAATAGTTCGGTTGGAAGGATCTTAAAAAACTGACAAATCATGGAATCATGACACAGTTTGGGTTGGAAGGGACTCCGAAATCAGGGAATGGTTGGGTTGGAAGAGTCTAAAATTAAAAGACCGACATATTATGGAATCAACGAATGGTTTGGGTTGGAAGGACCTTAAAGCAAAAGAGGCACAAATCAGGGGATCAAGGATTGGTTTGAGTTGGAAGGGACCTTAAAATCCATGGAATGGTTTGGGCTGGAAGGGACCAGAGAACAGGGATCTGTCTCCCAGCCTCTAAAATTTCAATGGAATTCTTGTCCTAGCAAAGTGTGGAAAACGAGGAGCGACCTCAATCTGCTGGAGGGCACCATTTGGGCTTCGTATCCCAGGGACAAAGGTCATTCCCAAAGCTCTTCCATGAAAATGAGCCCAGGAGACAGAGGAAAGGACGTGGGGGAAAGGGAGCCGATGCCGGAGCGGCTCATCCAGACCCTGCCCACCTGTGTACTCCGGGTAGCAGATGGTCAGGGGGCTCTTCCGGATCTTCTCCTCAAACAGGTCCTTCTTGTTGAGGAAGAGGATGATGGATGTGTCTGTGAACCACTTGTTATTGCAAATGCTGTCGAACAGCTTCATGCTCTCGTGCATCCGGTTCTGGAATGGGACCGGACATGGCATGAGACGGGATGGGATCCGACAGGCCACACCCAACACTGGAGTGTCCCTGCCATGTCCTGCCACTGCTCCAGGAGCAGCACAGGGGGACATGGACAGGATCCCTATGTCTCCCTGGAATGACCCATATCCAAGGAACAGGCAGAGGACGCCTCAAGGCACCTCCTGGATCTGGAAAAAACCTCCTTTAGGGGCCTATTTATCACTTTGAGGGGGAGATTCCACAGGCTGATCCAAGGAATGCTCGTCCTCCTTGGACAATTTGGGGTCTGCACTTGGACTGACCCCATGGAAAGGGACCTGGAGCAGTTCTTGAGGGACATTCCTGGTGTTGGAAGGGGCTGCACTTCCTCCCAGCCCCCAATCCCCAGCCCCGANTCGTCCTCAGCCAGCACGAGGTCGTAGTCGCTCAGGGCCACGCAGAAGATGATGGCCGTGACCCCCTCGAAGCAGTGGATCCACTTTTTCCGCTCCGACCTCTGGCCCCCCACGTCAAACATCCTGGAAAAGCCAAAAAAGTGGCTCAGGAGCCAGGAAAACCCCCTCTCCATGGCATTCCCGGGCTTGGGAACGCACAGGATTTGGGGAGAAGGAGGTGTGGCTTCCCCTGGGAGAGGGAATGTGAAAGTGGAATTCCCTGGTTTTTTAAGAGGACACAGGGAATGGCTTCCTGCTGCCAGGGTTAGATGGGATTTTGGGAAGGAATTCTTCCTGGGAGGGTGGGGATGGGCTGGGATGGAATTCCCAGAGGATGCCCCATCCCTGGAAGTGTCCAAGGCCACGATGGATAAACTTGGAACACCCCGGGCTATGGAAGGTGTCCCTGCCCATGGCAGGGGTGGAATGGGATGCGATTCATTTCCTCTTCCAACCCAAACCATTCCATGACCCCTCAGAGCCATTTAGAGCTGGGAGTCACAATCCAGAGCTCCTGATCCCCCAGGACACATGGATTGTGTTCCCTCTCCCATTTGCTGTTCGTGTGTAGAACTCCCAAATCCTTCTCACAGTATTTCCAGGGACCCCAGTTATCAGGAATGTGCTCCCTGTGAGCTCCTGCTGGGAGCCAGGAGGAGCAGCTCAGGGAATTCCTGCATAAATTGGATTCACTTCCAATTAAAAGATGTGTGGGGAGTTCCAACCCCTTGCTCTTCCAAATACTTCCAGGAGAGCCCAGGATGAACTGGGAAGTAACAAAATCCAATTAAATCACGTCCTAATTATTGATTTGCTCCTACAAGGAACTGCCCAGGGTGGGATTTGATGATTCCACACAAAGCTCCCAGTCCAGAGGGAGAGATGGAAATCTCGGAGAGATTCCATGAGATTCTCCAGGGTTGAATCCCTGGTGAGACTCTGAAGGAAGAGCATCCCTGAGAACTCAGCCTGTCCCAGTTCCAGCCCCTGGGCTCTGTTTTCAACATCTGATGTGGAATATCAGGGCAGAGTTCCAGGTGTTTCCATGGATTAATGATCTCTTCGAGGAGCAACTCCCTCTGTGGGGCCCTGCACGTGATCCATGGCCCTGGTGGGATTGGGAAGGAACCTTTTCCTTCCCTTCCAAAGGAACCTCCAGCTCCCACCAGTTGTGAGGGGGTTTGGAAGCACCACAAGCTGCAGCTGGAGCTGCTCCTCCGGATCCATCCCCATGGGAAGGGAAGTTATTTCCTGGATGAACCAGAAGCTGTGGAAACACCTTGGGATGTGAAGGTTTGGGGCATTTTGGGTAAAATTCAGAGGGTAAAAAGCTGCTGTTCTCACAAAAAATGTGCAGAGGCTTTGTTCTCCAGGGAATGCTCTCACGGCCAGAGCTGGGAATGCTCCCCTGGAGAAGGGAAGGCTCCAGGGAGACCTGAGAGCCCCTTCCAGAGCCTAAAGGGGCTCCAGGAGAGCTGGAGAGGGACTGGGGACAAGGCATGGAGGGACAGGACACAGGGAATGGCTTCCCACTGCCAGAGGGCAGGGATGGATGGGATATAGGGAAGGAATTCTTCCCTGTGAGGGTGGGGAGGGGCTGGAATGGAATTCCCAGAGGAGGCCCCATCCCTGGAAGTGTCCAAGGTCAGGTTGGAACAACCTGCGATAGTGGGAGGTGTTCCTGCCCAGACAGGGGGTGGAATGGTCTTTAAGGTCCCTCCCACCCCAAACCAGTCCAGAATTCCATTAAAACCCCGGGATTTCATACCAAACTCTTCCAAACACAAGCTCTAAGGAAGGCACCAGATGCTTTTTTTAGGGATAGGAACAGGAAGGGCTCCAAACCATCGGCACAAACAGGGAAAACTGGGCTGTCCCACATCCACAAATGCCACAGGGACTCCCTGGGATCCCAAGCAAGGATTTCCTAAGCAGCAGGAAGGGTGGGAAACAAGGATTCAGCCTGAGCTCTGTGATTAGAGGGAGTTAGTGCCACAGGAAGGGACACCGGCAGGAGCAGGACGGATCCAGAGCCTGGATGTGGGAAGAGGGGACAGGAGAGTCCCATTCCCACAGTGCCAAGCTGTAATTCCGAAGGAACACATGGAGCACACCATGCACCATGAGAGGGGTTAAACTCAGCCTCAAACTCCACTCAGCGCCCTTTTAGTCTGGATTTTTGGGATTGAGGCTGGAAAAGGAGCAGGCGGGTACCTGTGAGTGTTGTCCCAAGAGAAAAGCAGCTGGAAAGAACAGAAGAAGGGAAATCAAATCAAACCCGTCCCAGGGAAGGGCAGTTAAACTGGGATCAGGGATTGTCCAGGAGCAGGCGTGGGATACAGGGATGGGATAGACCTTGAACTCCTGGAAATGCCAGTCCTGGAAGGTGAGAGGAGTCTTCACAATTCCCGTGGTTTGATCCCGGGGAAGGGGAGTTAAACCAGTATCAGGGATATTTTAGGGATGTACCAACAATTGGGATGCAGGGCTGGAATGTGCACTCACTTGAAGTACAGGTCCTTGAAGGTGAAATGTGTCTCCACGATTCCCGTGGTTTTCACCCTGGTCCGCAGCACGTCCTGCTGGCTCGGGATGTAGTTCTGCTGGGAGATCCGCTCCAGGTCGTTCAGGTAACTGGGCCGGGCACAGCACGGCGGGTGAGAGTGCGGCTGGCACTGGCACCGTGGGCACCGCGGGGAGCCGGGGGAAATGGGGGATCCAGGGAATCCATGGGAGCCAGGGGAACCGGCAGAGCTGGGGGAGCCAGGGGAGATGGGGAGCTATGCCGGGGGGGATCTCTCCCTGTGCCAGGCTGGGATCTCTGTGTCAGGGCAGGAATGGGGAGCTGTGCCGAGGTGGGATCTCTATGCCAGAGAGGGATCTCTATGCCAGGGTGGGATCTCTCCCTGTGCTGGATGGGTTCTCTGTGCCAGAGGGGATCTCTCTCTGTGCCAAGGCAGAAATGTGGAGCTGTGCCAGGGTGGGAGCTCTATGCCAGGGTGGGGTCTCTCCTTGTGCCAGGATGGGAACTCTCCCTGTGCCAGGGTGGGAATGGGGAGCTGTGCCAGGATGGGAATTCTCCCTGTGCCAGGGTGGGAATGGGGAGCTGTGCCAGGATGGGAATTCTCCCTGTGCCAGGGTGGGGTCTCCCCAGGCAATTCACAGTCCAGGGCTGGCACATCCAAGCCCGAAGCAGTAAATCCCATGAACAACACTCCCAATCCAGGCACATCCATCCCAACCCTCCTTCCTGACAGGCTGACACAACATTCCCTGAGGATCGAGCCACTGCAAGGCAAAATTCCCATTGAAATCCCAGCCCCAGCACATTCCCTGTGGAGTGCAGCCCTCAAGAACACCAGCATAGGCCACTCCCATCAGGATCAGGAATCCCATTCCAGCCTGGAACTCCTCTGAGCTGCTTTTACCCATGGAACAGCCTCCATATTCCTGGCACGAATCCACTGGATTTTACTGGAACTGGGGGATTTTACTGAAACTGGGAGCTTTCATTGGGACATTTTAGAAGAGAGATTGGGATATTTTAGTTGGAGATTCCATTAGGATATCTTAGTGGCACTGGGAGATTTGTTCGGGAGATTTTACTGGGATATTTTAGTGGCACTGGGAGATTTTAGAGGCACTGGGAGATTTTTCTGGGAGATTTTACTGGAACTGGGAAATTCCAGTGGCACTGGGAGATTTTTCTGGGAGATTTCACTGGAACTGGGAGGTTTTAGTGGGAGATTTTACTGGGACATTTTAGAGGCACTCGGAGATTTTACTGGGATATTTTAGTGGAACTGGGAGATTTTAGTGGCATGGGGGGATTTCACTGGAACTGGGAGATACCAGTGGCACTGGGAGATTCCAGGGAGAGGTCTCAGTGGCTTCAAGGGGGTACTAAACCCTCCCAACCCAACATTACTATCCCAGAACCGTTGCCAGACAGGAATTGCTCCTATCCCTGCCCCTGGAAGCCGTGCCAGGAACTCCAGCGAGGTTTCCCTTCACCCCCTGGCCAGAATTCCCAGGATTTGCAGAGCCCTGGCCCTGTTCCCAAATCCCAGATCCCAGCCTGGACCTGCCCAGAGCCTCAGGGCCTTTCCCACAGAATCCAGGAAAAGCCACTCCCCTCCTCCCTCCCTCAGTCTCACAGGCTGGGGAGCTGCCTGTGCCCAGGTTAGGCCTGGCTTTAGTTCCAGCTCAGTAAAACCCGACTGGGAAAACCTGCCTTTGATACAGGCCCAAACTGATGGGATGAAGCTGGAAAACTGCTCCCAACTTCCAGCTGGAAGTTTGGGCAGTGAAAGTGGTAGAATTCCTAAATTTTTGGGGCAGCCAGGGAGGAGGGAATGGAGCTGGGAAATTCCCATCAAACCAACTCCTTGGGGAATGAGCCAGTGGGGCCTGAAAAACAGAGCACTGCCAGAGTAATCCCAGGGCAAATCCCATGGGAACGGGAACCAGCTGGAGCATGCAGCACAGGGGATTTTTGGGAAGCAGGATGTGCTCCCAACTTCAGGCACAGGAAGCACCTCCCAAATTTTCAGGCTGTGCCACTTGTATCCCAGATTTTGTGGCACTTGGAAAAAACACCCCAAAAACCTGGAAAAGCCCAGCATGAGTCTCCTGGTTTCCAGGAATTCCTGACCCTCAACTGGCATAGACAGGGAAGCTCCTCGCAATGTTTTGGGAACTGCACAGCCCTGGCTGCCTCCCCCTCATCCCACACAATCCCAGGTCCTTCCCACAGCTCCTCCACTCCCATGTGTCTGGGCGGCATCCCTCCCTGGATCCCTGTGCTTCCAGTGCCAGCCATTCCCAAAAAGCCAGTCTGGGTTTGCTTCGCTTCTTTTCTGTCCCTTAAAATGAGGCTTTGAGGAGGAAAATAAAGAGCTCCTCTTTGGCTCTGTGAATTCCCAGCACATCCTGGGCCAGGCTGTGTGGGCAGGGATCATGGAATCTTGGAGTCCCAGACTGGGTTGGGTTGGGAGGGACATTAAATCCCATCTCATTCCAGCCCTGCCATGGACAGGGACACCTTCCATAGCTCCAAGTTTATCCAACCTGGCCTTGGAGACTGCCAGGGATGGAAGGGAATTAATTCCTTCCCAATATCCCATCTATCCCTGCCCTCTGGCAGTGGGAAGCCATTCCCTGTGTCCTGTCCCGCCATCCCTTGTCCCAGATCCCTCTCCAGCTCTCCTGGAAGGGGCTCTCAGGTCTCCCTGAAGCCTTTCCTTCTCCAGGTGGACATTCCCAGCTNGGAAAAAGGAGGAGGAAAATGGGGGAAAGGGTGGGAAAAGGGAGATAAAAAGGGGGGAAGAAGAGGGGAGGAAAAATAGAGGGAAGTAGAGGGAATAGAGGGAAAATAGAGAGGGGAAAAAAGAGGAGAGTGGGAAAAAAGGGTGGAAAAGAGGAGGGGGAAAAGAGGAGGAAAAAATGAGGGGGGGGGGAAGAGGAGAGGGGGGAAAAAAGGAAAAGGGGGGAAAAGAGGCAGGGGAAAAAGGAAGNGGCATCCCTCCCTGGATCCCTGTGCTTCCAGTGCCAGCCATTCCCAAAAAGCCAGTCTGGGTTTGCTTCGCTTCTTTTCTGTCCCTTAAAATGAGGCTTTGAGGAGGAAAATAAAGAGCTCCTCTTTGGCTCTGTGAATTCCCAGCACATCCTGGGCCAGGCTGTGTGGGCAGGGATCATGGAATCTTGGAGTCCCAGACTGGGTTGGGTTGGGAGGGACATTAAATCCCATCTCATTCCAGCCCTGCCATGGACAGGGACACCTTCCATAGCTCCAAGTTTATCCAACCTGGCCTTGGAGACTGCCAGGGATGGAAGGGAATTAATTCCTTCCCAATATCCCATCTATCCCTGCCCTCTGGCAGTGGGAAGCCATTCCCTGTGTCCTGTCCCGCCATCCCTTGTCCCAGATCCCTCTCCAGCTCTCCTGGAAGGGGCTCTCAGGTCTCCCTGAAGCCTTTCCTTCTCCAGGTGGACATTCCCAGCTCTCTGATCACACTGGATTGGGAATTCCTGATCAGTAAACCTGCCAGCTCCAGTGCTATCCCATCCACACCCAGACAGCTCCAGGGTGCTCAGGGATGTTGGGAAGAGAATTCCCCTTCTGCTGCTCACAGGAACCCTGGAATGGGGATTTTTCCCGACAATTTCCTCCTATTCCCTTTTGGCGCTGGGAAAAAAGAGGAGGGGGAGGAAAAGAAAGGAGGGAAAGAAGGGAGGAGAGAAAATAGAGGGGGGGAAGAGAAGGGAGGCGGGAAAGGGAGAAGGGATTNGAAGAGAAGGAAAAAGGAGAGAGGGAAAAGAGGCTGGGAAGAGAAAAAAGAGAAGGGGGAGAAAAAAGAGGAGAGGGAGGAAAAAGAAAGGAGGGAAAAACCCACCATGGAAATAATGTGGATTTTCTCCAGCCCCGTGGGAGGGAACTGGGGGCAGAGCTGGCACTTGGGAACACCGGGATGGGAAAAGGTGATCAGGAATGTGCTCATTCCAGCTAATTATGCACAGCACCTCCAGCCCGGGATCTGCTGGAATTGGGGAAAAGCAGCCAAAGAGCAACTCAAATTCCTGAAAGCTTTATGTGCTTGGGAACATTCCCAGGGATCCTGGAAAGGGAATGCGGAGATGTGTGGGATGGGAATACCTTCATGTCCCCACTGCTGAACCCCAAATGGGATTGGGTGGGATACTGGGGGAAAATGGGATATTGTGAAGGAATTCTTGCCTGGGAGGGGCTAGGATGGAATTCCCAAAGGATGCCCCATCCCTGGGAGTGTCCAAGGACATGCTGGATAAACTTGTAGCAACCTGGGCTATGGAAGGTGACCCTGGAATAGGATCTTTAATTCCTCTTCCTATCCAAACCATTCCAGGACTAAATTTCAAACCACTCCAGGACTAAACTCCAAACCACTCCAGGATTAAACTCCAAACCGTTCCAGGACTAAATTCATGAAGCACAAACTGTGAGATTTTCCCCAGTGTTCCAGGAAGGGACTACGAGCTCCACATTCCCAATGAATCTCCCAGGCCCGCCCCGCCAGCGATCCCGGCGCATTCCGAGCTCTGGGAATGTTTCCTTACTAGGAGGCTGAGTCGTTGAGCTGGTATTCCCGGGATNGAAAAAAGGAAAAGGGGTGAAAAGAGGCAAGGGAAAAAGGAAGAGAAGGAAAAAGGAGAGAGGGAAAAGAGGCTGGGAAGAGAAAAAAGAGAAGGGGGAGAAAAAAGAGGAGAGGGAGGAAAAAGAAAGGAGGGAAAAACCCACCATGGAAATAATGTGGATTTTCTCCAGCCCCGTGGGAGGGAACTGGGGGCAGAGCTGGCACTTGGGAACACCGGGATGGGAAAAGGTGATCAGGAATGTGCTCATTCCAGCTAATTATGCACAGCACCTCCAGCCCGGGATCTGCTGGAATTGGGGAAAAGCAGCCAAAGAGCAACTCAAATTCCTGAAAGCTTTATGTGCTTGGGAACATTCCCAGGGATCCTGGAAAGGGAATGCGGAGATGTGTGGGATGGGAATACCTTCATGTCCCCACTGCTGAACCCCAAATGGGATTGGGTGGGATACTGGGGGAAAATGGGATATTGTGAAGGAATTCTTGCCTGGGAGGGGCTAGGATGGAATTCCCAAAGGATGCCCCATCCCTGGGAGTGTCCAAGGACATGCTGGATAAACTTGTAGCAACCTGGGCTATGGAAGGTGACCCTGGAATAGGATCTTTAATTCCTCTTCCTATCCAAACCATTCCAGGACTAAATTTCAAACCACTCCAGGACTAAACTCCAAACCACTCCAGGATTAAACTCCAAACCGTTCCAGGACTAAATTCATGAAGCACAAACTGTGAGATTTTCCCCAGTGTTCCAGGAAGGGACTACGAGCTCCACATTCCCAATGAATCTCCCAGGCCCGCCCCGCCAGCGATCCCGGCGCATTCCGAGCTCTGGGAATGTTTCCTTACTAGGAGGCTGAGTCGTTGAGCTGGTATTCCCGGGATCTGCCGAAGCAGGCCTGCACTCCAGGGTCTCTCCAGAGGCGCTGGATGACTCCGGCTAGCTCTGCCGTCATCATTCCCTCCTCGGCACTTCCCGCCAGGACAAACAGCTGTCGGGCATCGTCCTGCGGGAACAGGGAGCTGGGAATTCCGGCCATGGAGGGACTCCGGGAACAGCCGTGTCACCGGCATGGTCTCCAGAGCTCGGGAATTCCAGCCTGAGCGATCCTGGGCTCTGCAGCCGGTCGGCCGGAAATCAGGGAGGTCTCTCTCTCCTGCAGCCAGGAATTGAGACATCCCAGGGACTGCGATATCCCACAAATTATGATATCCCAGGAACTGTGATCTCCTAGGAGCTGGGATATCCTAGGGACTGTGATATCCCGGGAATTGCTATATCCCAGGAATTGTAATTGCTGAAAATCATGGAGTTGTTTCCATCCTACCACCAGGAATTGCAGTTCCCATGAAAACTGGGAAATTCTCAGGGAGCAGCTCCAACCCACGGAGTAAAATCCCCCAAGCAGGAATGGCCACAGCACTTCTCTGGGAATCGCTGCTCCAAAGGTGGCATTCCCATCAACAACAGGATTTCAGACACCTTGTGGAATGTTTCAGGGAAAAGGCTGGAATGCTGCTATGGAGCAATGGGCTGGAGCAGAGGGTTCAGCTGGAAAAACTCTGTGTTTTCCTCCTGTAAGGAAAATCCTGGTGTGGAACAGCAAAGGGATGCGGGAAATCCACTCTCCAAGTTTGGGATGGTGATGGATCAAAGTTATGGATGATGGTGGATCAAAGCTCTGGATCATGATGGATCAAAGCTCTTCCCAACACCAGCTCCTCTCCCTGGAGCCCCAAAACACCCCAGCCAAGCTGATCCCAAATACACCCTATGGAGTTCTGGGACCCCAGGGATGGATCCCTGCCGGTCCCTCTGCTCCACTCGGCTTCCCTCGGCCTTTTCCTGGGAAAGCAGCGCCAGTTTCTTATCTTCAGGCTGGACTGGGAGCCGGGAAAATTCCTGGCACTCAAGTCTGGGCGGGTGACCAAGAAGGGATACAGGACTGAACACCTTGCTCTTCCAGCTCCAAGATGCCAGCTGGGCTTTGGGAAGCACCAGAAAGCTGGGAGGGAATTCCAGGAGGATTTTGGAGTGAAGATGTGCCCTTTGGCCAGGACTTGGGGTCAGAAATCCGAGAGAAACGTCCCAAATTCCAATTTTATGAGGCTGATCAACCAGAGCACAAGGAATCAGTGCCAGGCAGGGGGGCAATTCCTGCCTCCCACACATTCCCAGGAATCCCTGCTTCCTGCTTTGTGGTCAGGGCTTCCTGAATTCCAGCTTAGAGTGAACTCAAGGAACAGCTGAAGGAACTGGAAAGGGCAGAAAACCAGGGCCTGAAACCTCCCAGAATTCCACATTCCAAATTCCCCCAGAATTCCAATAATTTAGGGAAGGATTTGGGGGATTTTTCTCTTGATTTGGAGCATTCCAATTAAACCCCCACCCCCAGAATTCCAATAATTTAGGGAAGGATTTGGGGGATTTTTCTCTTGATTTGGAGCATTCCAATTAAACCCCCACCCCCAGAATTCCAATAATTTAGGGAAGGATTTGGAGCATTCCAATTCAAACCCCACCCCAGAATCCAAATAAGACCCTTTGTCCTGCTAAGAAAATATTAAAGCTCATTTTGTTGTGTCTCCTCCCAAGCCCAGAGTGAAATCCCGGGATCCATCCCCACAGGTTCATGGAAAACGCAGAATACTCACGGCTCTGGCGACTTCTCCAAAGTCTATTTTTAGCCTTCCCATGGCCCGGATGATGGCGATGATGGATTGGATGGTGTTGCTGTACACAACCACCTTGTACTGCTTGCACTCCTCCTCCGAGTATCCATCCTCATGGATAATCCTGGAATGACAGCAGGATATCGTTCACAAGCCAAATCCAATGGGAATTCCAGAGATTTTGCTCCCTCCCCACCCAAATCCCGCTTTTTGGCTGCGCTCACTCACTTCATCTGTTTCACGATGGTGCTTTTCCCAGACTCTCCAGCTCCTGGAAAGCACAAAAAAGATCCAGTTAAACACAGGGAAGGAAGAGGAAAAGCAGGATGTGGTTTTCCCAGTTCCCATAGGGAAGTTGGGGGGGCCTGGAGTGGGGTATTCCTCAGGAATTGCTGCTGAGAAAGGAGCTGCGTTGTGCTGGGAATTAGCAGTCAGTTGAGCTCTCTGCTGAAAATCCTGGAATTCCTGAATCTTCAGCAGCTGGAAAATCTGGGATGAGGATATAACCCTCTCTCTGGTCCAAGGAAGCCCTAAAGGGCATCTCCAGCTGCTCCCACCACTGGATGGGAAAAGCCTTAAATAACCTGGTAGATCCAAGCATAGATCCCAAAGAATTTTTCCAAGGAATCTGGAATTTGGAAGAGACCTGGAAGAGCTTCCAAATTGCTCCTACACATGGAAGTGAAGCAGCTTCAGTGAAAGCCCAGAGAGACCTTCCTGTGTCAGAGCAAAGCTTGGAATAGCTCCTGGAATCCTGGAATGGTTTGGGATGGAAGGGACCTCAAGGATCGTCCCATCCCACCCTGCCATGGGCAGGGACACCTTCCATACTTCAGGTTGCTCCAAGTGTATCCAGCCTGACCTTGGACACTTCCAGGGATGGGAAACAGCCCCAGCTTCCCGGGACAACCCGACTCCACCCAATTCCAGGGGCCCAGAGCATTCCCGGGACAACCCGGAGCTTCCTTGGGATAAAAAAGTCCCTTTTGAGCTTCTCAGACCCACAGGGGGAAAAGTGGAGCAGCAGCTGCCAGGAATGTCAGGCTGTGGCAACACTTTTCCAGGGAAAAACGGCTTTCTGGGAGCTTCCCAGGCCTCCTGCAGCATCCAGGGAGGACACAGCACATTCCAGCTCCATTCCTGCCTCTTCCAGCCTCGGGAAGGGCTCCAGGAACAGGAGTTGGGAGCAGGAGCGACTTTGAAAAAGCAGGATTTGTTTCCCAGTGTCAGGACTTTGTGTCACATTGAGGAGCCTGGGAATTCTCCGGGAATTCTCTGGGAATTCTGGAGCCCTGGAGAGGAGAGGGGCTGCTGTAGGGTTGGGTTTGTTCCCCTGCTGGGAATTCTGTGCAGCATTTACTCGGAGTATTCCACATTCCTTCAGGGTTTCTCCAAAAAAATCTGAGTTGGGAGTGACCCACAGTCCAAATCCAGCTCCTGAAGAACTCTGGGATAATCCATTGGATTGATAAGGGAATTAAAGGCCCAGGTGGAATGTCCAGGAGCAGCTCTCAATCCCAGCCCATCCCTGGGCAGGGACACCTCCCACTATCCCAGAGTGCTCCAAGTTTATCCACCCTGGCTTTGGACGCTTTCAGGGATGAGGCATCCTCTGGGAATTCCATCCCAGCCCCTCCCCACCCTCCCAGCCAGGAATTCTTTCCCAATATCCCCCCTCTCCCTGCCCTCTAGCAGTGGGAAGCCATTCCCTATGTCCTGTCCCTCCATCCCTTGTCCCCAATCCCTTTCCAGCTCTCCTGGAGCCCCTTCAGGCTCTGCAAGGGGGTCTCAGGTCTCCCTGGAGCCTTCCCTTCTCCAGGGGAGCATTCCCAACTCTCCCAGGGCAGTCTGGAGTGGGAACATCGACCCTCTGCAGCCTCAGCACTTCCACCCTGGGAGGACAGCAATCCTTATTTTCCATGAAATCTTCCACATTCCCAGCATCCATCTCCAATCCTCAACATTCCCAAAGAGCCCCAGCTCCAAGAGGAGGGAGGGAACTGAGGAGGGAATTCTGGCCTCAGCATCACATTCCCTGTGGTTTCCTCCTTGGATTGTCCCAAAATAACCTCCTGTTCCACCTGTCACCCCAAATCCCATCAGATCCATCTGTAATTCCAACCAGACTCCTTTAACCCCTTTCCAATCACCACATCCATGTTGGAAGAGTAGGAATTCCCCTCTCCAAGGACAGGGATGAGTGGGAAGTGGGAACCCACACCTCCCAGCTCCCTCCTTCCCAACCCAGCAGATCCAGCCATGGAGTAGTTATTCCTAGGGGAGCTTTTCCTGCTCTTCCAGGTTCTTAAGGAAGAGCCACCCAGAGGAGGGACCTCATTAACATTCCTTGGAAAACCTCTGCCCTCCAGCTCCAGAATGGAGTCCTGGAGCTCCTGCTCCAGGAAGGGGCAGCTGGGATTAACACTGGCTAGTCTGGCTTCCCACTGCTAGAGGGCAGGGAGAGGGGGGATATTGGGAAAGAATTCCTGGCTGGGAGGGTGGGGAGGGGCTGGGATGGAATTCCCAGAGGATGCCTCATCCCTGAAAGCGTCCAAAGCCAGGGTGGATAAACTTGGAGCACTCTGGGATAGTGGGAGGTGTCCCTGCCCAGGGATGGGCTGGGATTGAGAGCTGCTCCTGGACATTCCACCTGGGCCTTTAATTCCCTTATCAATCCAATGGATTATCCCAGAGTTCTTCAGGAGCTGGATTTGGACTGTGGGTCACTCCCAACTCAGATTTTTTTGGAGAAACCCTGAAGGAATGTGGAATACTCCGAGTAAATGCTGCACAGAATTCCCAGCAGGGGAACAAACCCAACCCTACAGCAGCCCCTCTCCTCTCCAGGGCTCCAGAATTCCCAGAGAATTCCCGGAGAATTCCCAGGCTCCTCAATGTGACACAAAGTCCTGACACTGGGAAACAAATCCTGCTTTTTCAAAGTCGCTCCTGCTCCCAACTCCTGTTCCTGGAGCCCTTCCCGAGGCTGGAAGAGGCAGGAATGGAGCTGGAATGTGCTGTGTCCTCCCTGGATGCTGCAGGAGGCCTGGGAAGCTCCCAGAAAGCCGTTTTTCCCTGGAAAAGTGTTGCCACAGCCTGACATTCCTGGCAGCTGCTGCTCCATTTTTCCCCCTGTGGGTCTGAGAAGCTCAAAAGGGACTTTTTTTATCCCAAGGAAGCTCCGGGTTGTCCCGGGAATGCTCTGGGTCCCTGGAATTGGGTGGAGTCGGGTTGTCCCGGGAAGCTGGGGCTGTTTCCCATCCCTGGAAGTGTCCAAGGTCAGGCTGGATACACTTGGAGCAACCTGAAGTATGGAAGGTGTCCCTGCCCATGGCAGGGTGGGATGGGACGATCCTTGAGGTCCCTTCCATCCCAAACCATTCCAGGATTCTGGGATAAACAGCTGCTCTCAGAGATATGGGATAAAAAGGCCAGCTATAGCTGGGAGACAACAGGGAAACAGCCACTCAAGGCCCAAAAAATGGGAATTCTAGGAAATAAATTGGGAAGGGAGGGAAAAGTGGGAATAGGGGGCTTGGGAAAGATTTGTTCTCCTGAGTTTTAGGTGTCTCCTCGTGCTGGGCCTGGTGTTAAAAGCTAAACATTCCCTGAACTTCCTGGAGGGACAACAATCCTGAGCTGCTCCAAGAAGGGAAAACCTCATTCCCAAAAGCCCAGGAGCTCTGGGGGGGACAGAGCCCCAAAACCTGGCACTCATCCCAGAATTCCTGTTGTTTGTGTTTAATGCTGAGCCTGGAAAGCAGAGAAGGTGAAACAGCAACTGGCAAAACATGAAACCGGATCCTCAGGAACAAAAGGGGGGAACAGGGATCAGCACCAGGAGCCTGCTGGGAAAACAATCGGCTTCTGGTCCTTCTTCCAGCTCCAAACTCCATAAATCCAGGAAAAGACCCTTTTTCCAATCCCAGGGAGCAAGTCCTGGATGCGCCCAAGGAGATGCCGGAGCAACTCCCTTTATCCCAAACTTCTCCAGGCCATGGTTTAAAGAATTCCTGAGGAAAAAAATTCCTGAGTAATTCAAAAATTCCCCTTCCCAGTTCACTCTGCTCTTCCAAGGAAAGTTATTTCTCAGAATTTCAGGGAATTTGAATTATATCTGGTTGAAGGACAGATGGAATTCCCAACTCCACCTGCAGCCAAGGGAATTGCCCCTCCCAGGTTCCAGGGCTAGGCATGGACACATCCACATGACACCTAGGAGAATTCCCACCCCACAGCCAGAAAACTGGGATAAAACGAGAGTTAGACCCCGGTGGGATAAAAATCCCTTTTCCAGGAGATGAAATAAATGCCGGCTGATTCCTGAGGGATTCTTGAGGTTCAGGAGCTCCAGGGAATTGTTTTTGTGCAGATAAGGGAGCATTTTCCCTGCCCTGCAGGTGGTTTTGGTGGGAAAAGGGAAAACTAACGAAAAGGACACAGAGATCCAAAGGAAAAGTGGGAAAATGCAGTGGCTAAATTAATCATGGAATCATGGAATTGTTAATTAAATTAATCATGGAATTGTTGAGGTTGGAAAAGCTCTCACAAGTCCAATCGTTCCCTAATCCCTGTTCCCAAGTGCCACATCCACCTGTTTGATGAATAATTCCAGGGATTTGAATAATTCCAGGCTGCCCTGGGCAGCCCATTCCAGTGCTTCCCAACCTTCTTCCATGAAGGAACTTTCCACGATCTCCAACCTGAGCCTCTCCTTGGCCCAAGCCAGGACTTAAGAACTGCAGGAGAAGAATCTTCCCATGGACATTCCTGAACTTCCAGGAGATCCAGGGACCTCCGGGATCACAGGAACAGCTCCCTGCAGCTTCTCAAACAGGATTCCCACATTCCAAGGCCCCCTGGAGCAGCAGCACAAGGCTGGGAGAACACCTGGATTTCAACGGCCCATCCCAGGGGTTTGGGTCACCATTTCATGGGGATTCAGCAGCTCCAAAGCTGAGGAGCAGCAGCTCTGACTCCCTAATGGATCCTCTGGAATTCCAAGAAATTCCACCATTCCAAGAAAAGCCACTTTAATTAAGGATATCATTCACCGTAGCCCCAACTGGCATCCCCAGGAAACACTTCCCAATGTTTTCTGAAAGCCCCAGAGCTGAGGGAGCTGTGGGGAATTTGGGAAAATTTGGGAAGGCGAAAAAAAAAGGGTGGAAAAATCTGTGTCAGGAAAAACATGGAGCAGTGAGTTATGCAAATGAGAGCAGTATATGCAAATGAGGGTTCTTTTGGAACAAACTTCGGCTTTCAATTAATGTTACATGAATTAACGGCACCACCTCAATGGAATTTCATACGAACGGAATCGGATCCGAGGCCAGGAAAGCCAACCACGCTGGACAACCACGTGGTTGGGGCACACAAACAGCACTGAGCCAGGGAAAATTCGGGATGTGGGACACCAGGACAAGTCTGGGATCTGGCTGTGTCACTCAAACTCCCGAGGCATGGCCTGGGATGACATTCCAGCCCTTTGGAAAGGCCCTGGGAGCAGAAGGAAGGATCCAGGTGAGCTCCCAACCCGAGGAGGAAGGGCTCCTGCTCCCTCCCCCACTCGGCTGCTCATCCCAACCGGAAAAATCCCGGATTCCTCTGTCAGCAAAGCCGTGTCTGCACCTGCCCAGGAGCCTCGTCCTGGGGGCACATGGAAGGAGGGAATGGTAGCAAGGGCTCCCGGGATATTCTCAGCCTGTTCCCAACCTCTCCCACTTCTTTTCCCAGATCTCCTGATTTCAGGTGTATTTGACCCCTTTTCCTTCTCCTTTCCCAAATCTCCCAGTTTTTCCTGTATTTCCCTCCCTCTCCTCTCCCAGCCCTCTGGATTTTGGCTCCATCCCTCCCTCCCTCCCCATCCAGGCTGGGAATGATCCAGGTCCCTTTCCCTTTCCTCCCCCTCCAACTCCCACATCCCAAACTGGGACAGCTTTTCATGGATCTGGGAAGGACCCGAGGACTTAAAACTCCAGGAAAATTCCATTCCTTTCCTGCTAAACCTCCTGCTCCAGGAAAAAGGCAGAAACCACACAGAGAACGACACAGGACCCTCCAAATCCAGAAAATTCCATATGGGATAAAAAAAATTCTTCCTCAAACAAGGGAAAAACTCTCATGGACTTTTTACATCACCTCATTAAAATCCTGGGAACTCCCTGTTTCTTCTTCACCTGCACATTAACAGGGGAGATTCCAGTATTCCTGGGATTCCCAGGAAGCTCCATGCTAGTTTTTAAATCCAGGAAAACACAATATTGGAGAGGGATTTACAGGAGAAAACTGGGATCAATATTTGTTTTAACTGAGGGTAAATCCAGGCCAACATTCCAATGATTCCCAGGAAGCTTCTCCTCACCCAAGACACACAGGAAATGTGGGAATTAGGGATTTTCCAAAGCCAACAGTGACCCAAAATCAGCTGCTGCTCCACCTTTTCAAGGCTCACCTGCTTTTTATCCCTTTCCAAGTGATTTTTTGGGATAATTCCCCCCATTCCTGGTTTGCCCTCAGAGCCTTTGTGAAACAAAGGGGGAAAAAATTATTTGGAAAAATATGAGGGAAGAAAAATTCCAAGCAGGGAATGTTCTTCTTACCCCCAAAACAACACCTGGGGACCAAGAATTCTCCTGAAGCCAAGAGCTTTTCCATGGATACAGAGCAGCAAAACTGTTGAGGAAAAGGGGATGAACAGGAAGGAAAAGGGAATTCTTGGAGAAGGAAGCTTGGAAAAAAACAGGATAACCCAAATATCCTCCAAGACTTCAAAAGGGAGACCCAGAGATGGTTCACGGCTTAAAATGTGAGGGTTTTAATGGAATTCCAGAACTCTGGAATGGTTTGGAAGCTCAGCCCATTCCAGAACTTCCCACTATCCCAGGTAAGTCCAAGTACATCCAACCTGGCCTTGGACACTTCCAGGGATGTGGCAGCCACAGATTCTCTGGGAATTCCATCCCAGCCCCTCACAGGGAGGAATCTCTTCCCAATATCCAATTCCTTCCCAGTATCCCATTTCTCCCCAATATACCATTTTTCCCACTCCAACCTGCTCCCTGAGCCCTCAGTTTGTGCCCACCGCTCCCAAGAATTCCAGAAACACCAATCAAACCCAGCAAAACTCGGACCAAGGGAATGTCCCACCATTCCTAAAGGAAAACTCTCCCTCCAGCTCTTCCCAAATCGTGGGAAAAATCCCAATGACCCCTCCTTTCCCTGTGCATTAAACCCCCTTCAGGATCTCCCACCCCTAAATCCCAAACACAGGGATTTTTCCCCCCATTCCCAGACCAAGGATGCCATTCCAGTACCAGATCCAGGAAATCCCACATGGAATAAAAAAACCTCCCCGAAACAAGGGAAAAATCCCTTGTGGACTTTTCCAACAGCTCCTTGGGAAGACGTTTGTTCCCACTGACACTTCCCGCCGGGAATTCCCACTAGCAGGGATACATGGGGGGACACTCCAGCATTCCCTGGGATTCCCAGGAATCTCCACAGTCGTTTTTAAACCCAGGAAAGATCTGGGAGATATTTCTAGGCTGTAAATCGGGTTGGGAGCTCTGGGAACATCCCATGGACGCAGAGAAAGGCATCTCGGGATAGTTCCAGCCCTCCCCAAAGGGTGGGATAATCCAGGTGCTCCCTCCTGCCCTCAGGGAGGGGATCAGGGATCCCTTGGGATCCTCCCGGGATTCCTTGGGACACTCAGGACTCTCCCTGGGGATCCCTGGGGACCCTCTCCAGCTCTTCCAGGATCCCTCAGGACCCTTCTCAGCCCGCCCAGGGACCCCCATTTCATCCCCCCACAAGCCGTTCTTGAGGGGGAGACCCCCACTGACCCCCCAAAACACGCTCCTGAGACCGGAGCCCCCCCATTCCCTTCCCAAATCCTTCCTGAGGCCACAGCGCCCCATTCGCCCTCCTGGACCCCTCCTGAACCCAGGAGACCCCCATTCCCCCCCTCGACCCCCTCCCTGAGGCCCCGAGCCCCGCCAGGCCCCTCCATGTCCCCTCCCGCCGTTTCCTCACCGAGCAGCAGCAGCTTCACCTCCTTGGCCGCTTTCTCGCCGTCCTCGCGGAGGTTGCGGTCGATCATTTTGCTCCGCTCCACCGCCGCCTTGTCCTCGGCGCTCAGCGTGCACCCCATGGCGGCGGCGGGGCCGCCGGGCCGGGAGAGGGGCCGGGATCGGGATCGCGGTCGGGATCGGCCCGGGCGGCTCCTGAGGCGGCGCCGGATTTCCGGTCGCGGTCGCGGAGCACGACGGGAAATGTAGTCCCCAGGGACGGAAGGACCACTTCCGCCTCATTAGGGCGAAGCATGATGGGAAATGTAGTTCTCGGCATGTGAGCACAGCACTTCCGCCTTGTTGCAGCGGGGCGTCATGGGAAAGTAGGGCTCTACTTCCGGTCGAGTGTCGCGAGGCATGCCGGGAGCTGTAGTCTTCGTGGGACGGGGGCTGTGGCGACCCCAGGACCCTCCTGTGGCCGCCCCAAGACCGCCCAGAACCCCCTAGATCCTTCCAGACTCTCCTGCGGCGGCAGCAATGGGGACCTGTGGGACCCGCAAACCCCCCGGCAATGGGGGCCCCCCTAGCCCAGGGAGTGTCCTGGGACCCCTGAGTCCCCCATGACCGTGACAATGAGGACCCCTCCCCACCCCAGAGAGCACCGTGGGACCCCCAAAGCCCCACGGCAGTGGGTGCCCCCCACACCACAACGAGCTCTGTGGGACCCCCAAGCCCCCCTGGCTGTGACCATAAGGACCCATCCCATCACCCCAGGGACCATTGTGAGACCCCCCAAAGGCCCCCAGCAATGCGGACCCTCCCCCAACGAGCACCGTGGGA
>VWZF01006022.1:12620-24257 GCA_013396755.1 Sclerurus mexicanus | reverse complement strand
CCTGCGGCCTCCGGGGAAAGGAGCGTGTGAGGGGAAGGGAACGGGGCTGGGAAGGGAATGGAGCAGCTGGAGAGGCTGAGGGAGTCGGGCGGGCTCAGTCTGGAGAAAAGGAGGCTCAGGGGGGACCTTCTGGCTCTGCAACTCCCTGCCAGGAGGGGGGAGCCGGGGGGGTCGGGCTCTGCTCCCAGGGAACAGGGACAGGAGGAGAGGGAACGGCCTCAGGCTGGGACAGGGCAGGGGCGGGTTGGATATTGGGGAAATTCCTTTCTGAAAAGGGTGGTCAGGCCTCGGAAGGGGCTGCCCAGGGAGCTTTGGAGTCCCAGTTCCTGGAGGTGCCCAAAAACACGTGGATGTGGCACTTGGGGACATGGCCAGGGGTGGCCTTGGTGGTGCCGGGGATAGTTGGACTCGGTGATCTCAGAAGGCTTTTCCAACCTCAATAATTCCATGGGAAAACAGGCCCCTCCTGGCAGGTTGGGGTTGGATATTGGGAAAATTCCTGCCTGGAAAGGACGGTCAGGCACTGGGAGGGGCTGCCCAGGGCGGGGGCGGGGTCGCCATCCCTGATGAGTCTGGCGCTTGGGGACGTGGGATTCGAGGAGATTCCACGGGCTCCTGAAGCACCACTTGGACGCCAGAGGCTGCTCCAGGACATCCCATCTGCCCTTTGTTCCCTGTCTCCAAGCACATTCCAAATCCAGGCTCTGTGGGGTCCCTGGTGCCCTCCTGTGTCACCTGTGCCCAGGTGGCTCCAAGGACTCTCATTCCATGTTTTCCCTGCCCCCCTTCTGTGTCTCTGTTGTCCTTGCAGGGGTGTGAACACCTTCTCTCCTGAGGGGAGGCTTTTCCAGGTGGAATATGCCATCGAGGCCATAAAGGTACTGTCACCTCCCCCCTGTTTCCAAACGTTGGGGACATTTGGGGCTCCTTCAAACCCCAGACTGGATTGGTTGGGACTAATCCTGGGACTGTTCCCTCCCAAGCATCCCACACTCTGCTCTTTCGTGGAACATTAAGGATCAAATCCCATTGTTTCCCCCCAAATTCCGGGGGCTGTTCCCTCCCTATGTCCCACCAAGGGATTTATCCCCAAATGAAATCAAATCCAAAGATGTTTCTCCCCAAACCAAACCTAAAAGGTGGATTTAAACCCTGTAACTCTGCAGGGCCAAATGGCCTTTTGGGGTTAAATATCCTTCATTTATAATATAATTGATAAATATTCCTGTTGATTCTATTTATAAGATTGGGAATAAGTAAGTTTGGGATAAACTGCCCAAGGGATGAAGGGAAGAAGCTCTGAGCGGTTTGGGCTGGGGAAGAGATGGGTCCAGGCTTCATCTTCCCTTGGAGCACTAAAATGAGGGATCAAGTGATAATGGGGAGGGAAAAGGTGATACAAGTGATAAGATTGTCCAGGAACTGGGAATTAAAGCTCCTGGGATGGTGGGATCAAAGTCATTGTTCATGGGATCAGGGTGGGGTCAACGGGAGGATTGGTGGGATCAAGATGGGATAAAAGTGGGAGCTGATGGGATCAAGGCAGGGTAGAGGCAGGGACTGGTGGGATCAAAGTAAGGGTTAGTGGGATCCAGGCAGGGATTTCCAGGAGCTCCTGGGATCCATCCCTGTGCTCGTGGGGACAGCACAGTGACCCTGAGGTGTCCTGCAGTCCCAGGGTGGGCCTGGGTGCAGGGGATGATCCCTGCTTGGAGCCCCTGGGACACTGGGGAGAGCAGGAGCTCCTGGAAAGCCAAATGCCTGATCCACAGGATTTGGGATTTGAGCCCATCTGGGAAGTCCTCTTTCCCTTTAAACTTCATTCCCTTTGGCAGAGGAGGATTCTTGAGGCCTTTTACACCCCTCAGGCCTCACAAACTGCTGTTGCTTGGGAGATGAAGGATCTGCCCAACCACCTGGGATTCCCATATATTCCACCTTCTCCCTTTCCTCCTTCATGGAATAACCTGGAAAATCCAGACTGGGTTTGTTTGGGGGATGATGGGATTAAATCTGGAAAATCCCCCCAAGATAAATCAGGATTAGGTGGGTTTTGTGAGAGCTGGAGCCTGTGGCGGTGTTTTGCAGCTGGGCTCCACAGCCATTGGGATCCAGACCTCGGAAGGCGTGTGCCTGGCTGTGGAAAAGAGGATCACATCCCCCCTCATGGAGCCCAGCAGCATTGAGAAGATCGTGGAGATCGACTCCCACATCGGTGAGACCAAGGGATCCAGCCCTGGGAGCACCCCTGGAATTGGGAAGATATTTATATTGAGCATCCATCTCCTGGGAGTCTGGGAAGCTGTGGTTTGAGATGAGCCCTCCCTGCAGGTTTGGAGTGGGAAGGCTCATCACTCCCAGTGCACAGCAGCTTTTGGGTGCTGGTTTTCCAGGCTCCAAGCCAGCTCCAGGAACCAGGAAGAGGCAGCTGAAGCACTGCCCCTGTCTCACTGACCTCCCTCATCCCAAATTTAGCTCTGGGAGGGCAGGGAATTACGGGCACTTGACTCCAGGCCAATTTTTCTGGGAGAGCCAGTGCCAAACCTGAGCCACCCACGGCCTGAGGGGCCCAACCATGAGCTCCTGAAAGGCAGGAGAGCTCCAAAATTCCCATATTCCTGCTCCATGGGACATGGGAAGAGCTCCAGGAGTCCCATTCCCTCCTCCTGAGGGACTTTTCCCCAAGTGGGGGCTGTTACAGGGTCAGCCAAGAAGGGCCCCTTCACAGCAGATTGTTTCCATGGAATCATGGAATCCTTGAGGTTGGAAAAGCCCTCTGGGATCACTGATCCAACCATCCCCCAGCACTGCCAAGGCCATCCCGACCATGTCCCCACGTGCCACATCCACGTTTTTTGGGCACTTCCAGGGATGGTGATTCCACCACCACCCTGTGTAGCCCCTCCCAATGCCTGACCATCCTTTCCAGGAAGGAATTTCCTCAATATCCAACCTGCCTCTCCCCTGTCCCAGCTTGAGGCCATTCCCTCTGTTCCTTTTCCCTGGGAGCAGAGCTTGACTCCCAGTTATCCCACCCTCCTGTCAGGAAATCCTGGAGAGGGAGAAGGTCCCACCTGAGCCTCCTTTTCTCCAGGCTGAACTCCTGGTTTTCCAGCCCCTTCCCCAGCTCCATTCCCATCCCTGGACACTCTCCAGCCCCTCAATGTCCTTTCTGTCATGAGGGACCCAAAACTGCCCCCAGAATTCCAGGTGTGACTCAGCACAGAGGCACAAATCCCACTCTCTCCCATTCCCACGTTCCCAGCTCCTCCCTTCAGCCTTTTGTGTTTCATGTGGCTTTTTGGGAAAACTCATCCCAAAGAAGGGGTGGAATGACTCCTGTGTCCCCTCTCCCATTCCAGGGTGTGCCATGAGTGGCCTGATTGCTGATGCAAAGACCTTAATTGACAAAGCCAGAGTGGAGACCCAGGTGAGATCCCACATTTCTGTCCTTAAAACGGCACCACAAATCCCAGGAACACCTTGGAAGTTCTGGGCAAGGGAAGGAATATCATTCCAGCCAATGGGATGGTGTGTAGTGGGAGGTTTGCTGGGAGCATAAGGGCTATGTCTGCCTCTGTTTTGGCAAAATCCTGGATATATGGGATGTGTTTTTATTCCCTTAAATTTCCTGAATGCCTCAGGTGCTCCGATGTCCCGGGGCTGGAGTAAAGGCTTTTCCCAGGGGTTTTTCATACATATCCACCCTCTGGAGAGCTGAATAACCCATTGCTTCCAAAACAGATACTGGGATAAGGCTCTCCAGCTTAGCATTTCCTTGCTGACATCCCAAGGTTTAGGTATCCCAAGATTTTCTGGGCATTTCTGCGCTTCCTGATGCTTCCACAGGAGAACAGGCCTCGAGTTCCACAGGGAAATTATCCTTGTGTTTACACACTCCTCACCACCCCACCAGCCTCCCCAGAGTGTCATTTTTTGGGAACACAGGGATAACTGGGATCTTTCCCTGCAGAATCACTGGTTCACCTACAACGAGACGATGACAGTGGAGAGTGTGACACAGGCCGTGTCCAACTTGGCGCTGCAGTTTGGGGAGGAAGACGCTGATCCAGGAGCCATGGTGGGAGCTGGGCAGGGATTTGGGAATGCTGGGGAGCTCTGGGGATGTGGTGGCTGCCCCTCTCCTTGTCCTGGTCTGACCTGTTCCCTCCTTTGTCCCTCAGTCCCGCCCGTTTGGGGTCGCGCTGCTCTTTGGAGGAGTGGATGAGAAGGGCCCCCAGCTGTGAGTTCCACTCTTTAAATCCTTTGGAAAAATCCAAACCTCCACTGAAAACTTCCCACAACTTTATTCTGGGCTTTTCCTTAAGGATTTTGCTCTGGGGTTCATCCCGTTTTGTCTCTGTCCCGTTTTGTGTCTGTTAATGTTGTTAAACCCTTCCCTGAGCCCTCCCTGCCTGTTCCCATGGAAAACACACCCTTCTCCAAGTACTTGCTTTTTGTGATCTCCTGGGAAGCAGGGAAGTGTTAAAGCTCTCCCCGTGCCGAGTTTATTCCTACCTTTCCCTAAAAGAGCAGCAGTAACATAATCCTGGTGACATTCCTTGGGGAGGTGGTGGAGTGGCTGTAACCTGAACTCTGGGATCCAAAGGGAGGTGGGAAGGGCTTGGCAGAGCCAGCCCAGCAAAGCCTCGTTCCCAGCGAGGAAAACTGGCTGGATTTATTTAAAAAAATCAGGATAAGAGGGGACAAATCCAAAGGGAAATGGTTCTCAGAGAAACAAAGGCATACTGGAGTGTGGGAGGTGCCAGCCCAGGATTCCCTGGGGATGGATCCCAACTCCAGGTGTTCATGGAGCTCTGGGGGGATGGTGGGAGAATCCTTGGGATGCCCTGGGATGCAGCTGGTCCCTGTGTCCCCGCAGGTTCCACATGGATCCCTCGGGAACGTTTGTGCAGTGCGATGCCAGAGCCATCGGCTCGGCCTCGGAGGGAGCCCAGAGCTCCCTGCAGGAGGTTTATCACAAGGTAAGGACTGGGACTGGGATTGGGAAGTGCATCCCAAGGATTTGGGGGACCTCAGCACCTGCCAGCATCCCCTGATTCCCTTTCCAGTGAGGATTTAGGAGTGGGATGGGGACGAGATGTCTGAACCACTCTGGGCAGGATTGTTCCTTGGCAGAGCATCCTGGGAGGATCCCACGGATCCTGGGAGGACCCAGTGGATGCTGAGGATCTTTACAACCAGAGGTAGAGCTGTTTCCAGCCCCCTGCTGTCCTAGAGGCTGCTGTGCCTGTGGGATAATTAAAACCATGTCATGAAGTTGTCTATAAATAGCATCAGGATCCCCGTGGATGCAGCACCTTGTCCTGTAAAACCAGGGAATTTGCTGCTGGAATTTCATGTCATGGTGGATATTAAGTAGGAATTTCCCTCCCTCCCCACCACATGGAGGGAGGTGAGAATCCAAACCCTTATGAAACATAATTAATGAGAAGCACAATTAGTGAGGAAGGCAATTAGTGTGTCATTTATCCACTACAGTTATCCCAGTTTTGGATTCCCTGGATTGACAACCCTTTTCCAAGTGCAAAAGGCTGGAAAGAGCCATTTATCCACCAGAATTGTCCAAATTCTGGGTGTCCCAGATTGTCAACCCCTTTCCAAGTGCAAATGGCTGGGAAAACTCATTTATCCATTACTATGATCCCAGTTCTGGGCTCCCTTGATCCCCAACCCTTTTCCAAGTGCAGGTAGCTGGGAAGAGTCATTTATCCACTACAATTACCCCAGTTCTGGATTACCTGGATTGCCAGCCCTTTTCCAAGTGATGATGAGTTGGAAGAGTCACTTATCCACTGGAATTATCCCAGTTCTGGCTCTGGGACTTCATGCAGGGATTTATGGGACTAAACACAGCACAGAGGCTTCTTCAAAGGGGGAATTTAGCCTTTTTTTGTGGGAAATCAGTGACAAAAAACAGCCCCTTGTATCTCAATCCCATCAGTGGGATTTCTGCGCCCAAACTGCCAGTTTTTTAATGAGAAAAAGCAGGATTTCCACCATCCCATGCGATGTCCCTGCCCTGCTCTCCCAGGGATGCTGCAGATCCCTGGATGAGCTGCTCCATTCTGGCTTAAGAGATTTGGGAAAGGGGAGGGGCCACATCCTGAACCTCCTATCTATGAGCTCCTTGTTTTTCAGTCCATGACACTGAAGGAAGCCATCAAGTCATCCCTGGTTATCCTGAAACAGGTCATGGAAGAGAAACTCAATGCCACCAACATCGAGGTGAGTCCTCCTGGAGCTGGGAATGCCCCTGGAGCAAGGAATGAAGCAGCTCAGGGCTTTCTGGAGTGAGGAATGAGGTGGTGGAGCAGCTCAGGGCTTCTCAAGGCAACAGCTGATGTTCCTGCCCCTTCTAACATGGGAAAAGTTGGGAGTGTTTGCCTTCCAGAGGTGCCTTCCTGGTGTGTTTTCCCAGCTAATCCATGATTTTGAAGGGGTTCTCAGCCCTTCCCGAGTCAGTGGGGACCTGGATTGCCTGCCTGGATGGCTTGTTGTCCCCCTGGATTCAGCCATTCTGTGTAATAGTAGAAGGAATGGAAATTCTCCAGCTCCTGGGCTGCTAAATCAGGCCTGGGGCAATGCCAGGAATCCCCTGGATGGGGGACAGAGCAGGAGCTTCCAGGCATGTCTGTGCCCCTGGACCCCGGGAACAGGGAGAAGCCACAGCCTGGAGGTGTCTGTCCCCCCAGGCCTGCTCCCTTCAGGCTCCTTTTAGGGTGGGAAAGGCACAAACCCCCTCTGGATTGGGTGGGATAAGTGGGAGATGAGGATCCAGGCCCCTGGATAGAGTTTGCTTCTATTTCTGGTGGGTTACGAGACACCAGACCTTTCCAAACCATGGCATTCCCACTCCTCTCTCCTCCCATTCCTTCCCTCTGGGTGCTAGGAACACTTTTTCCAAAGTTTGCACCCCATTTTTCTATTCTATATTGCTGCTGGTGGGATTCCTGGTGGGATTAACCAGCTTCCTTTGGAGGGGAAAGCTACCAGCACATGAAAACTTGGATCCCGTGTCCCAAAGTGATGCCACCCAGCTGGAATCTCCTTTCCAGGTGCTCTCCCATTCCGGGTACAGTGAGAGGCACTGGAATGTGTACAGTATCCTGATGTCATACCCCAGTTTAACAGGGGCTTAACTGTGCTTGGCACAGCCCCGGAGTGGGGAGGAATGGGAACTGTGCCAGAGGGGGAAGGATGGCAGGAATGTGCTGAGGGATTCAAAGGTTCCTGTTGACTCCAGTCACCCCCAGGCTGCAGATCTGTCACCTGAAGGGCTCTTTGCTTCCTAGAAGGAAGGGCTGCTCCCATTTATCCCGGGCTGTTTTCCATCTGGAAACAAAGGAAAAGGGGGAAAGTGTGGCTGTGGGAGAGTTAAATCCATTAGTGACAAAGTTCAGGAGCCTGGGAGGACTTTTATGGATTTTATATGAATGACTTCCCAGTAAAACCTATCTGGGAACAGGGAAAGGAAGGTTTGTAGGGAGAAAGGGAGGGACAGGTTTGAGGAGACCTGGAAAAGGGAAGGAATTGGTGTCTCTTGAGTGCTTGGCTTTGGGATTTATAACCATTTGGGGGGATTTATAGGAGATTTTGGTGTATAAATCTTTGTGCTGTCGAGTCTAGTTGGCTCCAGGATCAATCCAGGTTTGGTGCCCAAAGAAACTGTGGATGCTCCATCTCTGGAAGTGTCCAAGGCTAGGCTGGACAAGGCTTGGAGCAACCTGGGATAGTCCCAGCCCATTCCTGCCCCATCCCAGCTCTTGGCTCTCCTTCTGGCACAGCTTTCCCTGTTCTTGGGCTCTCATCCCTGAGCCAGGCGTGACCCCTCATCCCGCTCACATTCCTCTTGCAGCCTTGTCCTCCAAGTATCCCTTGTCCTGCTGCTGCCTCTGGAATGCCTGGGCTGTCTGCCCTGGCACTGTGTTGTTCCCACCCTTATCCCTTGGGCCTTTCCTTGGAGATCCTGCAGGATGCACTTAGGCCCTCATGTTTGGCCCTCCCTCAGTTTCCCTGAGTCTCCAGACAGGCCGGTATTTATCCCTTTGGAGGAGAAGAGCCCCTTGGAGAGGCAGGAAATCCCTTTTCCTGGGATTTTTTAATGCCTTTCCCCTCACCAGCACCTTCCTGTTCCCACTAAAATTCCCTGCTGCTGCTCTTACGAGGAGACTGAGTCAATCCAAAGCTATTTCTGCAGCCAGCAGCTATTTTAGGGAATCAGGGCTGGAATGATCCTGCTGGGCTGGCAGCTCAGGAGAGGGAACAGCTGCTCCATGCTTTCCTCAGCCACTTAACCCCTTATTCCTTGTTTTCCAGCTCGCCACGGTGGAGCCCGGGATGAAATTCCACATGTACACCAAGGAGGAGCTGGAAGAGGTTATCAAGGATATCTGAAAAACAAGGAAAAACCCCTCAAATTCCCCCCGGCCCCAATCCAAGGAACTCTCCCAGTCCACCCAATTACTGGGATTTCCTCTCCCAGCAGCCCCTTTATCCCGCCAGATCTGGAGGGGTTTTTTTACTCTTTGTGGACAGAACTGAGGAGGGAATGGAATAAATGATTTTGCTATTCCCACTGGGCCCCTCAGAGAGGGGGGAAAAGGTGGGTTTGGAGCTGGAATTGGGGGTGGAGCAGGACGGGAGCTGTGCCAAGGGGCTCTGCTGGGGCAGAGTCTCCCTCTCGTGGTGTATCCATGGGCCATTCCAGGTGGAGTCCCACATTTCTTTTTAAAAAAAAATAGGATTTTTTGAGCTGCTTGCACCTGTTTGGTGCATTTTTCCCCCCACCCTTTCCCAGTTGCTTTTATCCATAACTTCCAGAAGCTCCAACTTCATCCCATAGCCAGCTTTGGGGTTTGGGTTTCCTTGGAAAAATGCCTAAAAACTGATAGAGCAGAGCCCACCAAGCAGGAACAGGGATAAAATCCTCTCCAATCCTGCGGGCACCATGGAATTTTATGAGTTTAACCCCATTTTTGACCTAAAAAATTCCTGCTTTATCCCACTTTTGTTGCCTTACTTTCTTACTCTCCAGCAGGAATCTCTATCCCTGTCCTACATATAGAATCAAGGAATCAAGGATCAGGCTGATGAGGGAATAAACTGAGATTGAGTGTTTTCCTGTAAAACTGTGGTTGTGTGGAAAACCAGCTCTGCCTGGATCCTGGGAGGGGGAGAGGCCTGGGCATTAAATTCCAGAAGAAATTGCAATTGTAAATTCAAATTTCAGAAGAAATTACATTTTAAAATTTCAGTTCCATGAGGAATTCCAATTTCAAATTCCAATTCCAGTATAAATTCCAATTCCTGAATAAATTGCAATTTTAAATTCCAATTCCAGGATAAATTATGATTTTAAATTCTGGTTCCAGGTTAACTTCCAATTTCAAATTCCAGTTCCAGGAGAAATTCCAATTCCACCCTGAACCCAACAGCACTGGCTGGTGTGGAAGAGCCAGGAGGGGGATTGTCCTGGGAAATAGGGACATTTTCCCACTGTGATGCTGGAAATGAGAAATTTTCATTGTGTTTCATTCTTTGGCAAAGCCAAACTTCCCCCACCTTTTCCTTGTATTTCCTTTTCTCCTCTTCCACCTTTTTCTCCCTCACTTTTTGTCCCACTCTTTTCCCCTCCTCCCTTACCCCCTTTCTCCCTTTTCTCCCCAGCTCTCCTCCCCCATTCTCCCCTCGTTTTTCCCCCCCTTTCCTTTTTTCTCCCCTTCCCCCCACTTTCCCCCAGAAAACAACTCTGCCTTTTCCAGGCAGGAAACTCCTCATCCTGTTAATTCTTCCCTCTCTTGTCATTCCCAACTGGATTCAGGAAGGGAAGCCAGGCCTGGAAAACCAGACCTTGGATAAACCTCAATTTCAGCCTAACCCAGAACCCTCCTCTTGGGAATTCTCCTCTTCCAGAGCACTTTAAAGGGAACACCTTGGATCCCCTGAGGCCGTGGTGGGCTTGGATCCAACTCTTGTTCCTGCAGGTGAAAACAGAATTAATGAATGACTTTTTCCCTTTGGGAAGACATTTCTTGAAGCCTGCAATGTGGGGAATTCAGCTGGATTTTGGAATGCCGGGCCACTCCTCATCCCGAAACCAACCTGGGGCAGGGCCCTGGAACAGGAGCTGGTCCATCCTGAATATCCAGAGGGGCTGGAACAAGGGCCAGGCCACCACCCTTTATCCCAGTTTACCATCCCAGAGCTCAGCTTCCCTTTGGGAATGGGGCCCAGGGGTGTCCCAATGGCTGTTCCAGCTGGATTTGTTTGTGTCCCAGGGACACAAAAGCCCTTTGTTCCCGCAGTGCCAGAAATGGCCCTTTGTGTCCCATCCTGTCACAAGGCACCTTTCATTTCCCCAAATGCACCCTTTTTCCCTCAGGATTTTCTCCCACCCCCTAAAATCTGCTTCTTCCACTCCAAAAAATCTGCCCCAGACCCCAAAATCTGCTTTGTTTGGCCTCAAAATCTCCTTTCCCCTTAGGATTTCCTCTCAACCACCAAAACCTGCCTCTTTCACCCAAAAATCCATCCCAGACCCCAAAATCTGCATTTTTCCCCGTCAGGATTCCTTCCTATCCCTCAATTTTTGCCTTATCACCCCCAAATCTGCATCAGTTTTTTACCACTAAATCTGTTCCAGACCCCAAAACCTTCATTTTTTTACCTCACAAATGTCCCTCAACACCCCAATATCTGCCTTATCTTTCCAAAATCTGCATTTTTTTTGCCTTAAAAGCTCCTTTTGCTTCAGGATTTCCTTCCACCCCCAGAATCTGCTTCTTCCCCACAAAGATTTGCCTCTTCCACCTTAGAATCTGCATTTTTTTGTCTCAAAAACTGTTTTTCCTTCAGGATATCCTTCCACCCCACAAAATCTGCCTTTTCTACCCCAAAATCTGTCCCAGACCCCAAAATCTGACTTTTTTTACCTCAGAAATGTCTCAGCACCCCAGTATTTGCCTTATCACCTCAAAATCTTTTTTTCTTTTTTGCCTCAAAAACTGCTTTTCCCTCAGGCTTTCCCTGCATCCCCTAAAATTCACCCCAGACCCCAAAATGTGCATTTTTTACCTCAGAAATGCCCCTCCACACCCCAAAGTCGCAGTCAGGGCCTTGTGTTCCCTGTGGGATCCATCCCGGAGCTCTTCCCACAGAGGTAATTCCAGTCCGTCCCACCTCTCCTTCCACCCGGGAAAAAGGCGGCAGAGAGATGGAATTCTTCCCTCGGCCCAGCGAAAATTCCCTGTTTTCCTGAGGGATGAGGGTCAGGAGCCGACCGTGCCAGGCTGGGAATTCCTGGTTCCTGATCCCGGGGGGTTTTCCATGGGCAGCCCTCCCCTTTTTGGTTGTCGCGCCGGGAATTGCACCGCTGCTCCAGGCCCTTGTGGGACATGCCCGACGGGAAGGGGGCCCCAACATTCCCTGGAAAGCCGGGGGGGTCCCGCTGCTGTCCCCCTCTGCCCCAACCCCGCCCCGTGAGCCCCGCAGTCCGTCCCTGAGCCCCGCCAGGCCCTGCACCCCTTGTCCTCACCCGGGACCCCCCCGGGACCCCCTGTCCCCACTCCCGACCCTGACACCCCTTCTCACCCCGGCACCTCCTGTCCCCACCTC
>VWZF01006019.1:63457-82668 GCA_013396755.1 Sclerurus mexicanus | reverse complement strand
GGGTTGGAAAGGACCTTAAAGCTATTCCATCCAGTTCCACCCCCAGCCACAAGCAAGGACATCTTCCACTAGTCCAGGTTGCTCCAAGTCCAATCCAACCTGGCCTTGGGGATGGAGCAGCCACAGCTTCTCTGGGCAACCTGTGCCAGGGCCTCCCCAACCACACAGGAAAGAATTCCTTCCCAATATCCCATCTAACCCTGCCCTCTGGCAGTGAGAAGCCATTCCCCTTGTCCTGTCCCTCCATCCCTTGTCCCAAGTCCCTCTCCAGCTCTTCTGTAGCCCCTTTAGGCACTGGAAAGGGCTTGACAGTCTCCCTGGAGCCTTTTCTTCTCCAGGCTCAAAAGAGTTTTCTCAAAAGAAAGCTCAGACATTTCCTCTGAAGAGTCTGGCAGGCTCTGCTATCATTAACAAAGCCTCACATTTCCATAGCAGCAAATCAAAGCATCCCTTGCAGGCACAGAAACCAAACACAGAGCGTTTTCCACTGCTCGTGGGCAGAGCTTACATCCCCACCCAGACTCCAGGCAGCTTATGGTGCCACTGGCACTGCTGCTGTGGGTCCCATCTCAGCACACCTGCAGCCAGGTAAGCACCTAGAGAGACATGGCCATCACTCACCAGATACAGGACTCGGTACGAGTGCCCTGTGAGCTTTGCTACTTGAGTTAATGAGGGGTATTTCCAGACGAGGATCTGGTTCTGTGAGTATCCATGAGTGCTCACCTGAAAGGGGAGAGGAAAACATGCATCATAGAACCATGGAACCATTTAAGGTTGGAAAAAACCTTTAGGATCAAGTCCAACCATCAACCACTAAACCATGTCCCCAGGTGCCACATACACACATTTTTTGAACACTGGGGATGGAGAGTCCACCAGTGCACTGCGCAGCCTGTGCCAGGGCTGGACAGCCCTTTCAGTGAAAACGCTTTCCCTAATATCCAACCTAAACCTCCCCTGGTACAACTTGAGGCTGTTTCTTCCTGTCCTACCAGTTGTGCCCTGGGAGCAGAGCTCTGGCTCCCTGCTCCTGTCAGGGAGTTTGGGAGAGAGAGGTCCCCCCTGAGCCTCCTTTTCTCCAGGTTGAGCCCCCCCAGCTGCTCCTGCTGCTCCAGATTCTTCCCCACTCCATTCCCTTCTCTGGACATGCTCCAGCACCTCAATATCTTTCTTGTCATGAGGGGCCCAGAACTGACCCCAGGATTTGAGGTGTGACCTCAGCAGTGCCCAGCACAGGGGGACAGTCACTCACTGCCCTGGTCCTGCTAGTACAAGCAAGGTGCCCTTGGCCTTCTTGGCCACCTGAGCACACCTGGCTCATGTTCAGCCAAGCCACACCTCCCAACATGGGACAGTTCAGCAGCAGCATCACACAGGGAGAACTCACCAGCTCATTGGCATGTTTGGACCAGGCCAGGTTGCACACCTGGGACCCGGTGTCGATGCACTGCAGGGGCTGCCCCGTGAGCGTGTTCCAGAAGCGGATGCAGCGGTCGGCTGTGCCCCCACCTGAGGCCAGGAGCCCGTGCTGGTGTGGGGACCAGGCGATGGCTTTGACTGCTGCCAGATGCTCTGTGTATTGTTGGACAGGGCTCAGGCTGGAGTGATTCCAGACAAGGAGCTGGCAGAGAGGAGAGACGTGATCAAACTTGTGCCTCAGTCATGTGTCTGCAACACCCACAAGCCATGATGGCAGTTGGGAAACAATCTGATTTCCCACAGCTCTGCTCAGGCACGCACAGCTTCACTCTGCACTTCACAGAATCACAGGATGGTTTGGGTTGGAAGGGATCTTAAAGCCCATCTCATTCCACCTTCCTGCGATGGGTAGGGACACCTTTCACTACATCAGGTTGCTCCAAGACCCGTCCAACACTTTCAGGGATGCAGCAGCCACAGCTGCTCTGGGCAACCTGTGCCAGTCCCACCCAGCCATTCTACCGCTGGGCCACAAGGCAGGAACAGTCCCTAAGAGAACTGAATGAAGTCAAAGGCATCATCGCTGACCGGGACCTCAGACCCTTCTGTTGTCTTTCTGGGTGTATTATTCCAGAACACATCTAGAAATCTGCTCAGTTCATTAAGAGTTATTCTGGGAAGGAGGAACTCGGTCCAATCGTGCTGTCACATAGGCACTGGGCACATTCCCTACCTAGCAACCCACTCCAAAGGGCTTGGAACACTGCTTCTCATGACAGATGCTTCTCCCATATGGTGCTCAGTGAGCTACAAGCCTGTGTTACAGGTAGGAGAACTCAGAGCTCTGCCTCAGGTTCTTTCTGCATACAAATATTACTGCAACAAAGGTGACCATACCCTCCCCAAACAAAGTCAGGAAGGGCAGCTTAGCAGTGGCTTTACTGAACTCAACCCTCTGACTCAAGCTAGAGATTTAATTAGCCAAAAAGAGAAGCAAAATTAAATTTGCCTTGAAATTTTATTAGGAGGAGAAGACTGAGTAGAAGCTTAGCATGATTTATGTTGGTCACAGTCCAACAACCAAAACAAAAGTCCCTTTCATAGAGGCCAAACATCCTTGAAGAATCACAGAATCATTAGGGCTGGAAAAGAGTTTTAAAGTCCAACCTTTAACCTAATCCCACCATGCCCACTAAACCATATTGCAAAGTGCCACATCCACACATTTTTGAACACTTCCAGGGATGGTGACTCCACCACTGCCCTGGGCAGCCTGTTCTGATGCTTAACCCCTCTTTCAGTGAAGGAATTTTTCCAACTTGAACCTCCCTTGGTGCAACTTGAGGCCATTTCCCCTTGCCCTAAAAAGAGAGGAGGTCTGACGTTTCATGTGACTTACCTTATTATCATTCCCTCCAGAGGCCAGGAGCTGGTGGTCTGTGGACCACTTGAGCCCACAGACCTCCTGCCTGTGTCCCTGGAGGCGCCGCTCGGACTGCAGGGGCGGGGTGCGGATGTCCCGCTGGAGGATCATCCTGTCGCGGCTCCCCGAGGAGAGCTGGTCCGCGTTCCACGCCAGGGCACCTGCAACAGGGGCACAGCTTCAGCGTGTTGTGGGAGTCATGGAAACACAGAGTCACTGAGTTGGAAAAGACCTCTAAGATCATCAGGCCCAACTGTCAACACAGCACCACCACCACATTCACCACTAAACCATGTCCCCAAGGCCCACATCCACATGTTGTTTGAACACTCCAGGGATGGTGACTCCACCAATGCCCTGCACCAGGGCTGGACAGCCCTTTCCGTGAAGAAATTTCCCTAATATCTAGCATCAACCTTCCGTGGCACAACTTGAGGCTGTTCTGTCTCCTGTCCCTTGTTCCCTGGGAGTAGAGCCCTCACTCCCACCAGGCTTCACCCTCCTGTCAGGGAGTTACAGAGACGGAAAAGGTCCCCCCTGAGCCTTCTCTTCTCCAGGCTGAGCTCCTCCACCTCCCTCAGCTGCTCCTGGTGCTCCAGATCCTTCCCCAGCTCCATTTCCTTCTCTGGACACACTCCAGCCCCTCAACATCCTTCTTGTGATGAGGGACACAGAACTGTCCCTGGAATCTGAGGTGTGGCCTCAGCAGTGCCCAGCACAGGAGGTGAGTCACTGCCCTGACTCTGCTGGACAACATACCAAGCCTGCAGGAGCAGGTAAACAGAATGCAGCCCCCACAACTACCAAGGGATAAAAAAAACCAGTCCAAAACCAGTGCTTACAGCCCTCCAATACATTCAGTCCTAGATCTGTGCACAAAGAAACATTCACCTGCACAGACTGACTGCAGGTATCACCAACCCCATTTTGCAGTGCAGCAAAGCAGCAGAGGGATAAATCTCACAAGGTGCCTGGATTTCCCAAATGTCACCCCAAAGTTCAGATTCACAACATCTCTGAGAAAAAAAAAAAACCCAAACAGTCTCCCCTGAAAAAGGGAACTGGAAATCTCAGTGAGAAGCTGCCTGCAGAGCTGAAACCGGAAGCCAGTGGCAGTGAAAGGATGTTGTAACCAAACCCAAAATGCCTCAAACACAGAGGAAACACCTGCTGCAACACTCACCACCATCACACCCAGATCAGAACACCATTGTCACAAGATTATAATATTTTCAAGACTGCTCAAGACACACCAGGGGATAAATATCAACCCTGGTACTCCAAGAATTTTTATTTCCAGCAGACTCCTGGCTCACAAAGTTCAATCAGGGAGGAATGACCCCTGTGAACCCTCTGCCTCCCCCCTCCTTACCGACTCTGGCCGTGTGCCCCTCCAGCATGGAGAGCTTCTTTCCTGCAGCTGCATCCCAGATCTGTACAAAGCCCTTGTGAGTGCCAACAGCCACCAAGTTCCCCTGGACAAACAGAGAGCCAGGATCAGTACAGCCAGAAAGTATAGCCAGAAAACAAGCTGGAAGCTGAGGAAAAGACTTGAGATAAATCCCACGACATGGAAAGTATCCAGAGTTTTTCTGTCTTACAGTTTTTTCCCTACCGAGAGGCCCAAGCAGCCTGGCTGGAATATATTTATTGTAGCATTTTATTGTCAAGAGCTAGAGAAGCAAATCGACTCTTTCTCCCTCCCACTCCTCTCAGCAACACCGTGAGAACCTCTAGATAAAAGAGGTTGTTCTCTAACCCCTCTCTTTTAGCAGAGAAAAACAGTGCTGACAGGAAAACACCTCTGACTGATGATGTACACAGGGAGCTTGGGGGACTGCAGGAAAACAAGCCAAGGGTTAATCACAGCTATGATAACAATGTTTAAGTGACAAGTGTCTCAGCTGTCCTTGTTGACAGTGCCATACTGACCCGCTCTGACCAGCCCACGGATGTCACAGAATCTCCTTCCACAGAGAGGTCACACAGCCGGGTTACCTTCAGAGAGGACAAAATGGGGTAAGAAACACGTGTTTTTGTCACACAGCACTACTGGCTGTCTCACAAACCAGTGCCTTGTTTGGGACAGAGCATGACAAGCGCTGAACCTCTCACATGGCACATTCCATAGCTCTGGAAAGCTGGAAAAGCCCTTCAGTAACAGTGATGACCATGATGACCATTTACCTGACTTGTACAAGCACTCCACAGGTAAACACAAGTCCCAAGGCCAACGCTGAGGACGTTAAGAGAGGACCAGTCCACCAGGTTCAGGTAGAAGTCATCCTGCAGCTCTGGGGCATCCAGCACTTTGAAAGGAATCTTGGAGATTTTCCGAGTTGGTTTTCGAGGTGATCTTAGCAGCTTCTGACTGTTTACAAAAGCAGACAGAAAAACAACTACAGGATCCTACACACCACAGATGGGAGGCACAGGTGTAGTCATTCTTTACAGCATTTCTACAGAAAGGCAGGGACATAGAGGCTGCACAAGTCTTTTCAGCAGCAAGATTGGAAGGAATTAGGTTCTGCTTCTATGAAGGATCCAGGAAGCAAAAAGGTAAACTGATTACTGAGAGCTGTCCCAGACATGTTAAGCACATAGGCAGGTTGGGCACCTGCAGAATTTCTTAGAATTCAACTGTCCCTATTTATTATCTCTCCAGATTTCCAAAATCAATTCACAGTGCAATTTTGGGTGCCTCAGACAGAAGCCCTACAGCACCTTGCTGAACCCTCTGCCCCAGCCCCTCCCTTCTCAGTCTGTAGAGGATCAGTGTTACCTTTTGTTGCTGACAGGAGACAGGGAATAGGGTGAGACCTCGTTGCCATCATCAGGGCTGGAGCGTTTTGTGCTGAGTGAGTACTGCATGAAGAAAACACAGCTCATAAGGACCCTGGCATGCCTGAGGCCTGGGGCATCACTCCCAAGGTACACTGGTGCTTGGTGCCAACCTATCTCCAACACCCAGTCAGACTGCCCAGATTTTTCAGTTTGTCCCTTTCCAGGGTGCTCCGAAGCTGTACAACCCCCCTCATCGCCACTGAAGTCCCAAAACCTGATCTGGTCATTCACCACACTGTCCAAAAAGCCTGGCTCCACCCAGCTTTCCTGCCAGCACACACACAGGAAGCACGTTGCTTGCTGCACACTTAGATACTCTTTGTAGGCCACCACATTTGTATCAACAACTTATCTCAGCCAAGCCCCAATGCCAACTCACTGCCCAAGCAGCCTGGCAGAGCCGTGTGCTCTGTTTCTGTGACACACTGCAACTTCCACTGGTTTTAGTACAAGTAACTGACTTACAGTGAAGAGAGATTTCTTCTCTGGAGTGGATGGTTGCAGCCTCCTGTCCTCTGTCTGAGGGTCCTGCACCTTCTCGATCCCTGCTCCCAAGAGTTCATTCTTCAGCAGGGCAGAGTAGGCCAGGCCATCTGTGAACCCAAACGAGCACTGAGCAGAGAGCTCAGAGCAAAAACAGCTCTGCAAGGAGGGTCAGGATCATGTCTGCCTGACCCGGAGAGAAGGCTCCAGGGAAACCTTGGAAAACTAGCCCCTTTCACTTCCTAAAGGGTCTCCAGGAAAGCTGGAGAAGGACTTTGGACAAAAGTCTGGAGGGACAGGACAAGGGGAAATGGCTTCCTACTGCCAGAGGGCAGGGTTAGATGGGATATTGGGAAGGAATTCTTCCTGTGAGGGTGGGCAGGCCCTGGCACAGGTTGCCCAGAGCAGCTGTGGCTGCCTCACCCCTGGAAGTGTCCAAGGCCAGGTTGGACAGGGCTCGGAGCAACCTGGGCTGGTGGAAGCTGTGGTAGGGGATGGAATATGATGAGACTTAAAGTCCCTCCCAATCCAAAACATTCCATGATTCTATGACTTGTACACTCACAGAGGCTCTTAATGAGCCTGGGGACCTCACTCAGAACCAAGATTAGCAGCAAGCTTTCCCTCCTTCCCCTCCATCAAGAAACTGCTTCCCTGGCACAATAAATCAAGGAATACAAACAGCCTCTTGCCTCCCAGATGCTTGTCAGAAGCAGTGAGCTGGTATTCACTCATGATGTGGGCATTTTCTAAAACACCAGCACAAGTTTGGCATAAGGATGAACGTGCCAGTATGGCTTTAATTTCCAAACTCCCCAGTGGTTTGCAGTAAGAGCTCTGGGCATGGCCTAAGCAGTAGATGGGGGCTCTCACCTTTGCCATTGTCTGATGTAGCATCCTTTGCTTTTCTGTTTTGGCTTGGTGATTTTTCATTTTCCTGAAATGGACAAACATGCCATCACCATAGAGAAACATCAGGATATATGGTAAAAGAGCAAATCCAGAAGGCTCCTGGAGCACAGGGTTTGAGGACACACACTCAAAGGAACTCTCTCGAGGCAGCAGAAACCCAGGGTGCAGAAGATCAGCAGAGCAATCATGCCAGCCCAAACACAAAGCACCACTGCAGTTCCAAGGCTGAGCTGCAGGGGAAGGGATCAATACTTACATTTATTCTGTGGAAGTTGATGCTCCAGTTGGCCCCAGCTCTTGAGGGAATGAATCTGTCACCGTGCTTACTAGGAGAAGACATTGGAGAATTGGAAGGCGTCAGGGTTCTTCTCATCTCTGCTACCTGAATTAAAGAATAAAAGACATTGGACTTACTCTTGTCAAGCCCTACAGTTGATCGGTTTGTTAGCCCTCAGTTTTTTACATTACGCATTTAGTTACTGAGATTACGTAGTAAAAAGGCATTACTGAGCTCCATAAAAATATCTTCGCTCCCTTTTGCAACCTGAACTGGGGTTATATATTCAAAAGCTCTCTTGAAGTCAAGTTATTTGGGTATTTGCAGAACAGCTCAGGAACTCACACCTGCTCACAGCCCAACAAAAGACTGTGGTTTGCTTTGAAGAGGCCCCAGGTCTTTCAAAAGCTCAAGGAAAACAGTCACGGGCAGGACAGACAACAACATAACAGTCAGCCTGAGCCCATCTGTACTCACACAAGGCATTGTGTTCTCATTCTGTATGTTGATTTGACGTAGAAGTCGTCTCTCGTAGTCCTGGTCCATGGTGGGAAGCTGGCTCAGGAGAGCAGCAGGCTCAGGAATTTATGTTTGCAAAGTCCAAGAAGTAATTAGTCTACAGACAGATGGGGGAGAAACACCAAAATGTTACACCCCTCTGTGGAGAAACAGCCTCTTCAGATTTTTCTAAGACTGTTCTTTGAACTTGAGATCACTTTTCCTATCCAGAGCACTGATATCACACTGACACCAAAAAAAACCACCTTTCCTCAGTAGCCCTGTGTTCTGTTACTGTTCCTGGCTGCTGATTCACGTGTGCAGACACCAGCACTGTGTGTCTGACAGGACCTCAGCAGGTCCTCACCACACCTGGAGCAGGGAGTGCCCCCAGGCCCTGCCAGCAGCACAGTTTGCCAAGGCTTCAGGAAAAAGGCATGGAAAGTTCAGGCACCTGCAGCCTGTTCTGTCCAGGCCCTGGCACAGGCTGCCCAGAGCAGCTGTGGCTGCCCCATCCCTGAAAGTGTCCAAGGCCAGGTTGGATGGGACTAGGAGTAACCTGGGATAGTGGCAGGGGGGTGGAGCTGGATGAACTGTAAGGTCCCTCCCGATCCAAAGCATTCTAGGATTCTCTCAAGCCTGTCCCATCCCTCAGGCCAGGGGCAGCAGTGCTGAGGGTGGGATGCTCTGGATGCTCTCAGCCATAACAGAAGCACTGCAGACTTTTAACACCACCCACTGCAGGAACACACTGCTAAGATGAGGCAGCCCTCAGGTAAACATTCCACATCTGATGTCCATGTTGTCCCAAATACTCCTCCTGGCAGGCACAAAGCTCACCCACACCTATACAGTCTATAAGCAACATTAACAACTTCTAAGTATACATTTTGAGCATATATTTAATGACAAGGCTGTTTCATAGCTGAAATTTGACTGCTAAATGATAATGTTATCAATAAAAAATAGATGATCTGACACTTGTGTGAGGATACAGAGTCACAGCCCTCCCTGAACCCCGAGGGCAGAGAGCAGCAACCCCAGGGCCGCACCTCTCCCCCCACACACCCCTCCTGCTTTGTCTACAGCTGACACGGGCACAAAAATAGACACCAGAGGAGACATACCAAGTTGGTCTTTCAACCCAAGATAAACATGTCCAAAGGGAAAGGTGGAATCTAACACACAAGCAAATCCCCACAACACACAAACACCTGGAAGCTGTGCAGAACGTAGAGGGATTTTCATTCCTGTTATTGCATAAACATTTATGGCACCTGGCCGGAGTCCTGGCTGCGCGGAGTTGCCTCGAGATACAAACTTGTGGCAAAACCCAGGAGGCAAAAACACACAAAGGCTGTGGTGGGAGGAGGCTGCCCAGGGGAGCACAGCTGCACAGTGCCACACTCAGGGACTGCCAGGCACTGCCTCCTGCTCCCTCCTGCCCCCAGTATGACCTGCTGGGAAGAGGTTATCTCCAGGAACCAACAACCTGCCTGGGGTTTGTCGATAGAAACTGGAGGCAAGTCACCGAGCTCGGAAGGAGCCAGCAGCACATGCTGCAATTGAGCAAGATGTGATGAAGTGTGAGAGTATCCTGTGAAATCATCTTGAAAACAACACGAAGCACACGTACTGTGCAATGCAGAGCTGTGGGCCTTTTACTTCAAAAGGTTACAGAAAATGGGGTGACATTAGGCTGGTGACCAGGCATCAGGGGGGTTCCAATTTTAGGGCCAGTCTTCTTGAACATCTTCATAAGTGACTTGGATGTAGGACTTGAAGGTCCCAAGTAGATTTGCTGAGGACACCAAGACGGGAGGAGATGCTCACCCCCTCAAGGACAGAGAGGGCCCACAGAGAGACCCTGACAAATATGAGGGTTGGGCAATCCCCAACTGTGTGACATTTAACAAGGGTAAGTGCCAGATCCTGTCCCTGGGATGGGGCAACCCTGGATGCACAGACAGACTGGGGAATGAGAAGCTGGAGAGCAGCACCACAGGAAGGGACCTGGGGGTCCTGGTCAGTGCCAAGCTGTACCTGAGTCAGCAGAGTGTCCTGGCAGCCCAAAGGGCCACCTTGTCCTGGCACCATCAGGCCCAGCATCACCAGCTCGGTGAGGGAGGGGATTATCCCACTCTGCTCTGCACTGGGGTGGCCTCACCTCGAGTCCTGGGGACAGCTTGGGCACCACAATGTCAGAAGGATCTGAAGCTGTTGCAGAGTGTCCAAAGGAGGGACATGGGGATGGGGAAGGGGCTGAGGAGCAGCTGAGGGCACTTGGCTTGTTCAGCTGGAGCAGAGGACACTGAGGGGACACTCCTGGGGGGCTGCAGCTCCTCCCGAGGGCAGGCGGAGGGGCAGGGGCTGAGCTCTGCTCTGGGACCAGGGACGGGACCCAGGGAAGGGCTGGGGCTGTGCCAGGGGGTTGGGATGGATCTCAGGGAAAGGTCCTTCCCCCAGAGGGTGGTGGGCACTGCCCAGGCTCCCCAGAGCAGTGGGCACGGCCCCAAGGCTGCCAGAGCTCCAGGAGGGTTTGGACAACACTCTGGGGGACAGGGTGGGATTGTTGGGGTGTCTGTGCAGGGCCAGGGGTTGGACTGATGATCCTTATAGGTCCCTTCCAACTCAGGAGACTCTGTGATTCTCTAATCTAAGCCATTTGTTAGTACTGAAACTTGGACTTCTTACAAATGCTGAAATGCTTTTCTTCCTTGCTGTTAAGCATGCCAACACTTTTACAGAAGCAGCCCTGAAACAGACAGCATCAAGCTGGTTCTGAACACACCTGTTTACCTCTGCCACCTCCTCCCCAGGCTTTTTTCTTTTAATACATTTCTCCCATATGTTCTTTCAGAGGCAAAACTGGAGAAAGCTCCCAAATTTAACGCTGATCAGCTTTCACCAAATGAAGCAAAGACTCAGAGATGGCATTATTGGAGTGAAAAGTCAGGAAAGTCTGTGATGCTATTAATAAAGGAGGTTAAAAAAATAAGAATTAGTGCATGCCACATCAAACATTCTCCCTCACTTATCACCACTGTTACCGACCCACAAGCTACCAAATGCATGTCTCAAACCAAACAGCTCAACAAAATGCATGCCCTCCTCCCTTTTCTTTTTTTGGGTTGTTGTTGGTTTAACACCATGAGCTCAGCCTGCAGAACCCACACGAGGAGCGTGATCAGCTGGGGAACACCACACATTTGGAGTGTCCTCCCAAAATGGCTCAGCACAGTATTCGTGAGAGATCCAGATCCAGTTACACAGCAGAGAGACATTTTTAATTCTACATCTGAAACACATTCACTTCTCGAGCTTTTCATTTGAGTTCCCATCTGCCCAAATTTCAACTACAACTTCCACTCAGAAACACAGCACAGAGTGTCCAACAGAGACACTGCAGAGGCAGAACACAGCAGTGAATGTTCAGCACCTGAATAATGACATGTTTTTACCTTAAAACCTGTGCCAGAGGCCCAAGGACCAGGCAGTACCTCTGGTCTCAGGTTGGCTCTTGCCAACTCTAAATTTTTCTGTCAGAAGTGAGTGGATATTCCAACTCCCCTGAAGCAAGTAAAAAAGTAAGGACCTGTGGGTGCTGGTTGGCAGCAGCGGAACATGAGCCAGGTGTGCTCAGGTGGCCAAGAAAGCCAAGGGCCAGCAACGGTGTGGCCAGCAGGGCCAGGGCAGTGACTGTCGCCCTGGGCTGGGCACTGCTGAGGCCCCACCTCAGATTCCAGGGACAGTTCTGTGTCCCTCATCACAAGAAGGATGCTGAGGGGCTGGAGTGTGTCCAGAGAAGGAAATGGAGCTGGGGAAGGATCTGGAGCACCAGGAGCAGCTGAGGGAGCTGGGGGGCTCAGCCTGGAGAAAAGGAGGCTCGGGGGGACCTTTTCCCCTCTCTGCAACTCCCCGACAGAAGCGTGAAGCCTGTGGGGGTGAGGGCTCTGCTCCCAGGGAACAAGAGATAGGACAAGAGGAAATGGCCTCAAGTTGTGCCAGAGGAGGTTTATGCTGGATATTAGGGAAAATTTCTTCATGGAAAGGACTGTCCAGCCCTGGCACAGGCTGCACAGGGCATTGGTGGAGTCACCATCCCTGGAGTGTTCAAAAGTCATGTGGCACTTGGGGTCGTGGTTTAGTGGTGGCCTTGGCAGGGCTGGGGGAACAGTTTGATTTGAAGATCTTAAAGGTTTTTTCCAGCCTCAATGATTCTGTGATTCTACGACTGGGATATGTGGGCTTATAAACTCTCTTTACATTGAAGACATAAAAGATCTGGAGGAGCTGCATGTGTTACATATTTTTTTTTCGTATGATATTTTGTTACTACTTATGTAATTTATGCTTGGAGAAAAAAGGTGGGGTTTGGCGGAAGGTTTTGGATTCCTAGGAAAGAATTTATATTCAGACTTTTTTTTTCTTCATGCACCTTATGTTCTGTCTCTGAATAGGCTGGATTGTTTCACAGTCCATTACTTTAAGAACAATACTTGTAGGCAGAGTTATGGTGCTGAACAAAGTGCCTTTTGTTCTTTTTATTGACCCAACCTTCAAGTATTCAAATACAGAAATGTTTTTCCTTGGTATGGATGTGTTTTTAATAAGCCAGCATGCAGAATGCCAGGGCTGGCAGGGAAATGAGGGCAGTTATCTTGCAAAACGATTTCTGTGGTTTGAGGCAGGTTGTACCTGTTTGCATTCCCCAGCACTCACTGAAGCTGGGGGGACAGATGCAGGTTGCGTTGGCTCTGTTAATTCAGACATGCTCTGCTTCAGCAGAGCAAGAGTGGATGATCCCTGACCCTTTTTATTCCAGAAATTGTTCATGCTCTTCTTAAAACTGGAAAATATTTGGGTGGGTAAGTGTAAAACCTGAGGAGAGGTGCTGATGAAAGTGAGAGACTCAGAATACCAAAGGCAGGATAAATTTACATGTAGAGTTGAATATATTTCCTAATTTATACAAGCCCAAAGGGGGTAGATGATGCCTTGGTAATTCAAATACCATTAATGTTATGTTGATGCTTTATTTTGAAGCATCTCAAGTCTGAAAAGGTTGCCTGGAGCTGTCTTTACTAACAAGCCCCAAACAGACCCCAAATTTAGAGTCAGCAAGAGACTACCTAAACCCAAAAATGCTGACTGCTCTTTGGCCTGTATTTAATGGCACAGGCTTTAAGGTAAAAACATGTCATTACTGAGGTGCTGAGTATTTCCAAGCTCTCTGGAAAAGCCCCATCATTTACCAAGTGGAAAAGTACACAAGTACGTAGTCCTTTAAGTCACGAGCAGCAGAGTTTGAAATCAAACCCACATGTCCTGCTTTCCCAAATCCAAAGTTTTCATCTTTTGATGATTTATCTAAAACCAACCACAACACTTGCAAATAAATAAGGTAAAGCCCTCAGCTGGCAGCAGAAATGGCAGTTCTTCTATCCCTGGAGCTCCAGAGCCCTGCCCCTCCTTTTGTCAGCTCCAGCCCTCACTGACCATGACACATGAAAACCTAACCTGGCCCCAAGAGGCTGATGTTTTCATATGGTTTAGCAAGCACCACCTCCTCCTCGACTTGGAGTATTGCAAGAGTATTTCCAGTTATAGATTCTTCTCTTTTGCAGACTCTTGAACAAGCTGTAAGGGGGAAGGAAGAAAAAAACCAAAAGCAAACAAAAGCTAAACCAAAGCATTTTAGCTATGTCATAATCAAGACTACAGAACAGCTATGGACAAGGAGCAGGATACATTGCACTCGGCCACCCTGAAGTAAAGCATTTCCACATTTAACCCAGAGGAACAGAGTTTATATCTCACACCAACCTAACAAACCTTTGCAGGATCCAACCTCCTTTCAAAGCTGCAGCAGGACAAAAAGCTAGAGCCTTGTGTTTTACCAATATTTACTTTTTTAAAGGTGGAAGGATGTAACTTTTTAATTAATGATTTACCAAGGTATTAATGTGAAAAGCATTTATAAGATCAGCCATTTACAAAAGTAACCCCTATGCAACAGAAGCAGGTAAAGCTTTATTCCGAAACAAAATATAACCTTTGTTGCCTTGCCTGTTCACAGCTTTGTACTACAGAGATCACAGCAATGGCAACAACAAAATTATTCCAGTGTTATGCTGTAAGATGCACCCTTAGCCCTCATATTCCTTGCCTGAAGATTCAATACTCCACCAAAACACCAAGATGCTGGATTACTGCAAGAGCCATCACACCACAGGAGCGTATTCCAGAGGGTAAGATGGAGGTGACTGCTCTACAATGAAGGTCCTGCAAAAATTCCATGCTTTTCTGCCTTTCCAAGCCATGTTTTCCTGCCAACAAGCACCTCCTGCCCAGGGAGCTCACACACCCCTTTATGCACTCACTAATAGCTCTACAATGCCCTTGTTGCGAACATGCCAACTTTTAGTGACCAGCAATAGGCACAAACTGAACCCCAGCTGGATTTGGAGGCAGGGTGGCTCAAGAGCAGAGTCAAGACATTGTTTCCATCTTCTGCCTGCACTCACCCTCACAGAAGCTGGAGATGCTGCAGTTCCACACTAAGCTTGGGAGACAAGCAGAACACACACAGCGATCCATCTGTGCCTCCTCTCACCTCCCATGCCAGAAAACATCTTCTCTTCCTAACAGTCAGAAATATCTGCTCTTCTTCACAAGCACGGGCCCAATCTGCACTCCAGGCTGGAGGTGACAAGTGTTTGACTTTCTGCATTTCCACCTGCGCTCACAGAGAAGATCCAAGACTTCCCACAGCCCTCCAAGACAGCTTCAGAAGCTTGGGAAAGGCTTCATGGCCACCATCCCAAAGCAATGCACAGTACTACCATGATGACAGAGGAACTCTGACCAGCAAACCACAAACATTTCGGGCACTCTGATGACCGAGGCTGCAGGAAGCCTGTGGGAGCCGAGGACAGAGTGCTCATGACACAGAGCTCTGTTTGTGGCCTGGACTGTCACATGCCAGCGGAAACTCAGGGTTGCAAGACCTTCAGGAAACAGCAAAATCTCTGCCTTTGGAAGCATCTTTACCGAAGATAAACACCCCTGCCACTAATCACAAAATCCCAGAATGGTTTGGGTTGGAAGGGTCCTTAAAGCCCATCTCTTTCCACCTCCTGCCATGGACAGAGACACCTTCCACTAGTCCAGGTTGCTCCAAGCCCCGTCCAACCTGGCCTTGGACACTTCCAGGGATGGGGCAGCCACAGCTGCTCTGGGCACCCTGTGCCAGGGCCTCATCACAGGGAAGAATTCCTTCCTAATATCTAATAAATCTTATCTGTACAGCATTACAAGCCCAGAAGTTTTTCCACAAGGATCTTCTTATACAAAACAGTTGCTCTTAGACACGAATCCTCCTCTCAGGGGAACACCCTGGAAAACCCACAAGGAACACTGTTCTTGGTGTCCCCCACGTGGATGATGCTTCAGGTATCACTACTGCTTTTAGCACAGATGTTTTTCCCAAATCCTGCTTCTCTCCACAACTGAAGGGAAAGAAGGGAAGCCAACAGTCAAACCTGTACTCCAAAGACCAAGATATTTTCAACTATTCAAATGAATCTCAAATACAAGTGATGGGCAACTACAGAGCTCAGTCATGAGCCCCCCTGCCACTGTACCCACACAGCAGCCGGGGCCCTTGCTAAGGTGGCCCCAAATATGCCTCAGCCAGCTTTTAATAAGCCAGGAGAATTGTAGTTTTGCTACAATTCATAGATGACGTTTTCATTCAATACACATCCCACTGCAGCGCAGGGTTCATCCAAGCAGACAAGACAAATGCACTCAGCAGGGGATTTCTCAGAAAATCACCACCATTAAACCTCTTTTTATTGCCTGCAGGAGGTGATTATTTCACCTTTTTGCCATGCTGCTCCATAAATAAGAGGGCCACACCTGTTCCCAGGGAATCCAAAATAAAGCACAAACTCTCCAGCCATGCAGGAAGCCTTGCACTGGGAAACAAAACACAACACACAGGGTCACCTCAGTGGCACCTCTTGCCTGGGGGCCGAAAGGCCCCTAATTAGCAGCAATTCTTGTAAGAGGTTTATCTGTTACAAAAGAAAAACAAGAGGCAGCACCAGAAACACTCTGGTTTTAGAGACTCAGTTAGTGGCAGAGGCAGCTCTGGGCCGTGCTGGCTGTCACCTGGCTTGGGGACAGTGCTGAGTGCTGGAGTGAAGAGCAGGTTCAGCTCTGACAGGTCATGCTTGAGAAACACTGAGTGCTGAGTCTGTTCTGCTGCTCCCATTTGACAATGGAAAAGAGATTCCTGCTGGTCCCTGTGCACTTGGGCCGAGTGCCATGGAACCCCATCCCTTCCACAGATGCTAGAGGATAATTCCTGCACTTGGGAAGGGGCTGGGTATGATTTCCTCAAGGTAATCCCTGGCAAAGAGGGGGACATATATTAACCTCACAACGTTCTGCTTTGAACTTCTCTTCAGTCCAGGACACAACCTGTGCCAAATGGATGCACCTGGATGCTGCTCCCCTTCCTGACTCAGAAGGCAGACAGTAATCAAACCTCCCCCATTCACTCCATCCTGCCTGGCCCCTGGATCTCCTCTCTGACATGGCAGCTGAGCTCCTGGCAGTCACTGGCTCCATGGAGGGCCAGTTGCAGCCACAGCACTTCTGTCTCCATTGTCACCTGGGGGCAGCTTTCCCCACATAAACACACGTTTTGGACAAGTCCACAAGCAGAAACAAAGGTTCTGCTCTTGGCTGCTCACCAACCAGCACATGATGGCACTCATTTTGGTGATCACCTAGAAGACACTTAATCATTTGTGTAATTATTCTGCATAAAAATCACAGAATCACTCAGGCTGGAAAAAGACTAAGACCATCAAGTCCAGCCATCTCCCCAGCACTGTCAAGGCCACCACTAACCCGTATTCTAAAGTGCCACATCCATCCTTCTGTTAAATCCCTGCAGGGATGGTGACTCCACCACTGCCCTGCATATCCCAAAGTCTTTCAGAGAATGGCTCAGGTTGGAAGGGACCACAGTAGGTCATCTGGTCCCACCTCCCTGCTCCAGCGGGATCATCCCAGAGCACATGGCACAAGATTGTGTCCAGACAGTTCTGGAATATCTCCAGTGAGGAGACTTCACTCCCTCTCTGGGAAATCTGTTCAGTGCTGGATCACTGCACAGCAAAGAAATTCTTCCTCATGTTCAGGTGGAACTTCCTGGGCATCATTTCCTGCCCATTCCTCTTGTGCCATTGCTGGGCACCTCAGAGCAGAGCCTGGTCCATGCTCTGCCCGCTCCCTGCAGGCACTGATGGACATGGGGAGGTCCCCTCTCAGAGTCTTCTCTGGAGGTTGAACAGCCTCAGCTCCCTCAGGCTTTTCTGCTGACAGAGATGCTCCAGTCTTTTCACCATCTCCCCAGCCTGTGCTAGACCTGCTCCAGGAGCTCCACGTCCCTCTTGTCCCGAGGAGACCAGACCTGGACACAGCACTGAAGATGTGCCTGCCAGGGCCGAGCAGAGGTGCAGGATCCCCTCCCTGACCTGCTGGTAATGTTCTTCCTGATGCAGCCCCGGATGCCACTGGCCCCTTGGCCCCCAGGGCACACTGCTGGTCATGGACAGGTCACTGTCCACAAAGGGGATGAGAGGACTGACTGAGGAGCAGAGAGAAGGACAAGAGAAAGGCTACAGTCTGCATTTTGTAACATCTTACAGAACCTTCAGGGCTTCTTGTTTGTGTTTAGTAGTTTCTATGCTCTGTCTGAGCACGGCAGTTTTTCATGAAGCTACTGACTTTAACAAATTTCAGTTTCCCTTCCAAACTACAAAATCCACAGAATATGGCTGTCAGATTGACTTACATTTCCAAGTGGAGTACAGACAGCTGAAAGCACCAGCTCTCGATAAAAGCTCTGACAAGGCTTCCAATAAAGGAAAAGTTAGTGCACTAAAAGCAAAGATTAAAAATTCACCAGCAGCTCTCTCCCCAGAGCTTTACTTAAAGGTCAGGCATCCAAAACTCTGCTTCATCATAAGCTCATCATCACTTAAGCTACTGAAAATGCAACAGTGCCTCTGGTCAACCCACGAAAGTCACAGAGTTTAGAAAACACATCAGTCTCAGACAACAGCCCTGGAAAATTCTGCCTCTGTATTATTTATAATCATAAAAAATCAAAATCAGTCTTTAACACAAAATCACAGACATGGAATTCTAGACTGGTTTGGGTTGGAAGGGTCCTTAACGCCCATCTCATTCCACCCCCTGCCATGGGCAGGGACACCTTCCACTAGCCCAGGTTGCTCCAAGCCCTGTCCAACCTGGCCTTGAGCATTTCCAGGGATGGGACAACTACAGCTGCTCTGGGCACCCTGTGCCAGGGTCTCATCTCCCTCACAGGGAAGAATTCTTTCCCAGTATCCCATCCAACACTGCGCTTTGTCAGTGGGAAGTCATCCCCCCCTTGTCATGTCCCTCCAGGCCCTCATCCATCTTCATCTCTCTTGTCAGCTCCTTCTGGTCCTGAAAGGCCACAACGAGGTTTTGTTGCCGACAGTGGAGCTGCTCTCTGAAGAACCTTCAGCACAAAATACTGAGATGGCATCCTGATCACTCAGTAAGCATCAGCACTCACAAAAAAACTCAGGGACAACATCTTCAAGAGAGCTACAAATCAAGGAAAAACAATACTCCACACCATGAAACCAACATCTTCCCGAGGTGACTGATGTGACCTGACAGCCCTCCCTGCCCCAGTAGAACCCTCTGACCACCTGGAAGACGCTCAGCTCAGGCTTTTAAGAGCTCAAGCCCGTAAACTGCAGACGGTGCGTACAAATCCCGCGTACAATAGGTCAACGAGGCGCTAAAAACACCCCAATGCAAGACACAGCGACAGCGAGCTGCCCTCAGACCCCCGAGCCAGGGGCACATCAGCCGGTGCTGCACATAACCCGGGGACTGCTGGGCAAAGTTTACCCCTGAAGAACTGCCAGGCAGCCGCAGAAAGTCCACAAAAAAAAAAAATCACCTGTATGACCCGCATTATCGCTTTGGTGAAGAGCCAGGGGCTGGCGAGCAGGGCAGGCTGGGCCGGGCTCGGCCCCCGCGGCCCCCCGGGGCACGGGCGGCCACGCCGGGGGAGGCTCCGCGACCCCGGCCCGTTACCAACACACCGGGGCGTTGGGCGCTCACCGGGCCGGGGGCAAACTCCGGCTGCTCCTCGGGGCTTGTCACCAGCACCGGGGGAAGAGAGGCCCCGCGGGGCTGCGCGGTGACCGGGCTGGGAGGCAGGGAGGGAGGGAGGGCATGAGAGAAAGACGGAGGAAAAGAGAGGGA
>VWZF01006019.1:46533-58473 GCA_013396755.1 Sclerurus mexicanus | reverse complement strand
CATGGGGACAACAAAGGATGGGGGATGTGGGGCACACAGTGATCATGGGGACACAAAGGATGGGGGTGTCAGTGAGGTTATGGGGACACAAAGGATGGGGGATGTGGGGCACACACAGTGGTCACAGGTACACAAAGGATGGGGGATAGGGGGGACACAGTGGTCACAGGGGCACAAAGGATGGGGGTGTCACAGGATGCACTGAGGTCACAGGCACAAATGATGGGAAGATATGGGGGGCACACAGAGGTCATGGGGATCTGAGGAATGGGGGGGATATGGGGGATATGCAGAGGTTGTGGGAACACAAAGCATGGAGGAATACAGGGACATACGGAGGTTATGGGGACATGCAGTGTGAGATATGGGGGCCACACAGAGGTCACAGGGATGTGGGGGAAGTGAGACATGGAACACATGGACAGGAGGGATGTGGGGCATGGGGGTACACAGGTCACAGGGACACAAAAAGTGGGGAGCAGGGCTTGCAGGATGCAAAGTACAGGGGTGGGAAGGATGGGGAGCACTTGAAAGTCACAAAGGGACACAAAGGATGGGGGACCCAAAACATGGGATGTGGGACTGAAAAGACACATGAACACAGAGATCACAAAGGATGGGGGGACATGAAAAACAAGGGACTTGAAAGACACGGGCAGTGATCCTGGACACAAAGGATGGGAGATGCAGAGGACATGAGGACATGAAAAAGCGGGTGACATCAAAGGTGGGGGACACAAAGGATGGGGGTTATGAAAGGCCTGGGGATACAAGTGGTACATGGCAGTGAGGACAAGCTTGGGAGGGGGAACATGGGGAACACGCTGTCCTGAGCGGTGGCCAACGAAAGTGAAAAAAGCCTCTTTTTTGGCTTGGAGTATTTTTTTTAGAATAAAAGAAAAACCATTTCTATGGAGGCTCCCCTTCGAGGGCTGCTCGCTCCCCCTTCCAGACTGGGGTCGAGCCCACAGTTCCCTGGGTCACAGGAAATCCAGGAATGGTTGTTAAAATACAAACCCCCAGGGAGAGTGGCCACCCTAAAAAGGAACTTTTCCAGAAAGCTCCTTATCTGCAGCACCTGAGCATCTTGTCCAGGGTCACAACTACTTCCTGGTGGGTTTGCACTGGGGCTTCCCAGGAAGAGGAAGGTTTGACCCAGTGTTAGTCCACTTGGGACCACAGGCCACCTGGCACTGGGTGACCCCCTGCCTTGAGCAGATTTCTTGAGCTGGGTGGCCTTCAGAGGGGGATGCTGGTGAAGTGCAGGGTGGGGATGTGCCCTCTCACACCTCTCTTGTCTCCCTGCCACGCTGCAGCTCCTGATCGCTCATCGGAGGAGAACCAGCTGCTGCTTCTACCCCCGCGCCTGGCCCAGCCTCAGGGGCACGGACTGGTGGGAGCGGGTGGTCCTGAAGGAGTTTGGGCCCCAGGACTGGCTGGAGAAGTTCCGGATGTCCAAGGAGACCTTCTTCTACATCTGCAACCAGCTGCGGCCCGGGCTGGCTCCGCACAGCACCCACTTCCACCACACCCTGCCCCTGGAGAAGCGGGTGGCCGTGGCCCTGTGGCACTTGGCCACCAACGTGGAGTACCAGACCCTGACCCCGCTCTTTGGCGTGGGGCCCTCCACGGTGCAGAGCTGCGTGCGTGAGGTGAGCTATGCCGTGGTCCTGCTGCTGAAGCCGCTCTACCTGCGGCTGCCCAACGAGAAGGAGCTGGAGAACATGGTGCGCATCTTCCGCACGCGCTGGGGCTTCCCGCACTGCATCGGGGCGCTGGACAGCCTGCACATCCCCATCCACCCGCCCCTGCGCCTTGCCGCCGACTACTGCAACGGCCAGGGCTGGCACTCCATCCTCACACAGGCCACCGTGGACGGGCTGGGGCAGTTCTGGGACGTCTCCACTGCCTTCCCGGGCAGCATGGAGAACAGCGCAGTGCTGGAGAGCTCCAGCCTGTGGGTGCTGGCCAAGGAGGGCCGGCTGTGCCCCAACCCTCCCAAGCACTTCATGGGGAAGGCACAGAAGTACGTGCTGCTGGGCGACGCCACCTACCCCCTGCAGGACTGGATCCTCAAGCCCTACCAGGAGGACGAGAACCTCACCCAGCGCCAGCTGCAGTTCAACTACCGCCTGAAGCGCGCCCACAGCGTCATTGAGAATGCCTTCCTGCGCCTCAAGGCACGCTGGCAGATCCTCCTCAAGTGCAACGACTGCAGCCTGGAGCTGCTGCCCACCCTGGTCCTCGCCTGCTGCATCCTGCACAACGTCTGTGAGGCCCATGACAACCCCTTCAACGAGGAGTGGCTGGAGGGCACTGAACCCACCGAGCTGCCCAAGCCCTGCCAACCCGCACCCGCCGCCATGGAGGACAACCAGGCCGAGCAGGTGCGGGAGCTGATGTGCCAGTACTTTGAGAGCTGCGGGGAGGGCTGATGGGGCATCCCTACACATCCCTGCACCGAGACTCGCCGTGGACTCTGGCAAACATTGGCCTGCTGGTGCCAGGACTGCAGCCCAACCACTGCCCAGCTGCACCATGTGGGCCCGGCGTGGGGAGGGGCGGCCGTGTCGTGCTCATGCTGGGTTTGCTGTGGAGGTTTCAGGCAGTGGAATGTATTTTGTGCCCTTGCTCTCTTCCTAGGATCTGGGTGGTCTGGTGGTGTGTTGTGTGCTGTGGGAGTGAAGAGGGGATCAGGGCTGGGAGGGATGGGGGGAATGCTGGCATCTCCCTTTCCCCTGTCCCAAAGCCCCTCTGTCAGATCAAAACCAGCAGGAGCCTTGAATGAGGCCAAACCCCTTTGAAGGTTCAAAACTTGCTGTGTAAACACACCTGGGAGGCGAAGGGGAGGAAGGGGCAGAGCAGTGACTTGCCAAGGGCTGGCGCCAGTCTGGAACGAAACAGCATCCGCAAACTCCCTCACGTGCTGCCCTGGGGGAAGCGGGCTGGGCTGCCCACCCTGGCACCCCCAGTCCCTCCCTGGGAGGATTTTGCCCAGCCTGGCACCTGCAGCCCCTCTCCTGAGGCGTTTGCCCACCCTGGCACCCCTTGGCCTCTCTCGGGAGGGGTTTGTCCAGCGTGGCACCCCCTGGCCCCTCTCCAGAGGGACAGAGGGATTTTGCCCAGCCTGGCTCCTCTCGGNCGGGGCGTGCGGCGCAGGCGCCCTCGGCCCGTCACGTGACTGAGCAGCAAGATGGCGGCGCGCGGTGAGTGCGGCACCGGCACGGCCGGAGCGCCCCGGTCCCCCCGGCACCGGCCAGGGACACCCTCGGCCCCCTTCGGTCCCTGCTTGATTCCCTCTCACCCTCCGTGTCACCNGCCCACCCTGGCACCCCCAGTCCCTCCCTGGGAGGATTTTGCCCAGCCTGGCACCTGCAGCCCCTCTCCTGAGGCGTTTGCCCACCCTGGCACCCCTTGGCCTCTCTCGGGAGGGGTTTGTCCAGCGTGGCACCCCCTGGCCCCTCTCCAGAGGGACAGAGGGATTTTGCCCAGCCTGGCTCCTCTCGGGAGGGCTTTTCCCACCCTGGCACCCCCTGGCCCTCTCTGGAGAGCTTCACCCACCCTGGTCCCTCTCCGGGCGTTACCCAGCCCGGCAGCCCCTGGCCCTTGTCCATAGGGATTTTGCCCAGCCCGGAACCCCCCCGGCCCTTCTCTGGCGAGTGTCCTTGGCTCAGCGCGGTGCTCCGAGCGCCCCTGCCCCGGCGCTCGTTGTGGGGTCAGCCCCGGCCCTGGGGTCCCGTTCCCCGCGGCCCTTCCCGTCCTGGTGGCGGTGAGGGCTCGCCGTGACTCCCTGCTTTGCCCGTGTGCAGGGGAGTGACCGAGGAGCCGCCGCCGAGCCCCCGGTGCGACCGGACCGTGCCCGGCCGCCATGGTGACGGAGCAGGAGGTGGAGGCCATCGGCCGGGCGCTGGTGGACGCGGCGCAGCCCCTGCCCGCCCGGTTCCGTGCCCTCTTCACCCTGCGGAACCTGGGCGGCCGCGCGGCCGTGGAGTGGATCAGCCGCGCCTTCGGGGACGGCTCGGCGCTGCTGAAGCACGAGCTGGCCTTCTGCCTGGGCCAGATGCAGGACGAGGCTGCCATCCCGGTTCTCATCCGAGTGCTGGAGGACACGGACCAGGAGGCCATGGTCAGGCACGAAGCAGGTGTGAGAGCAGCTCCTGTGGCTCTGGGGGCAGGGACGGGGCTGGCGATGGGTTTTGGGGTTGCTTCCCCCCCTTGTACCCAACAGGCCCCCCCTATACTGGCCCGGTCCGGCTTAGGCGTCAAACCCTGAGTCATGTAATGCCTCACCATATTCCCTGGCCAGGACTGGTTGGCCAAGCCCTCCTGTTCTGCAGGAGACTCCCTCCTGGCCAGGCTCCCTCCTGCTGTGTTTGTCCCATTTGGGATTGGTCACTCAGGCCTGTGTCCATGTTTATCCCATTTGGGATCAGTTGTCCTTGTTTCAGAGCAGGGCAAAACTTTGCCAGAGAACACAGCAGGGACACCCCAATAACATCCTGACAACGTCCTTCTTTCCTTCCTTCAGGTGAAGCCCTGGGTGCTATTGGGAACCCCAAGGTGCTGGATATCCTGAAACGCTATTCCGAGGACCCCGTGGTTGAGGTGAGGATCCTGGGAGGCCATTTCCACTGGGATGCAGCACTGCTGGTGTGGGAGGGTGAGACAGGTCCCTCCTGGGCAGCCCCTGGCCCTGGGTGGTGCCATCCTGCTGTGTGCTGGGGCTCTCCCAGCACCATCCCACAACCAGAGCCGTGTCCCCATCCCTGCAGGTGGCAGAGACGTGCCAGCTGGCCGTGAGGAGGCTGGAGTGGCTGCAGGAGAACAAGGAGAAGCCAGGCACCAGCCCCTACCTCTCCGTGGATCCTGCTCCCCCTGCTGAGGAGACGGACGTTGCCAAACTCCGGGAGACCCTCCTGGATGACTCCCGGGAGCTGTTCGACCGCTACCGGGCCATGTTTGCCCTGCGGAACGTGGGGGGCCAGGAGGCTGTGCTGGCTCTGGCCGAAGGTGAGGGGCTCTCCTTGCTCTGAGTCTGTCCAGGTTAATCTGGGATGAGTCCTGCCCAAATTCAGGGCTGCCAGAGCTGCTCTCACATGTTGATGTCTGGAGCTGCTGCCCCCCTGTCACATTGCAGAGTTCTGGGTGGCCTCTGGTGTTCCAGAGCCCCCTTGCCACCCTCCAGACCCCCTTCCCCAAGGATCAGGGTGGGAGGGCACAGACTGTCATGGTGGCCTGGGACTAGCCTGTCTGACCTGGCCCTGGGGTGTTGGGGTCCTGCTCTCCTGGACTGGAACGTCAAAGGCTGCTGGGGTTTGGGGATATCTCTGGAGAGGGGAGTAGATGTCTCCTGAGTAGGGAAGGGGCAGACCATGGCCCAGAGACTGCTGGAGCCCACCCCACAAGCCCAAGGGAAGTGGACAGGGCTCTCCAGCCCTCTGGGACCATCCAGGTCTGTGAGATGGGATTTGCCAGCTCCTGCTTCAGTTGCTTAGACCTGGAAGCCTGGATGCCCTGGCTGTGCTGTGAGTCCTGCTGGAACATTGTGTGGTGGGGCAGGGCCTGGTGCTGTGCTGGGGGGTGGGTGCTGCCATCACAGGAGGGCACTGGAGCAGGGGTGGGATCAAGGAGCAGGGTGGAATACCCCTTCCTGTACACAGGGCTGACAAGGTGACCTGTGGCCCACAGGTGGGGCTCCAGCCAGGCATTGGGGTACATTTTGGGTGTCCCATCTCCCCATCCCCTCTCCCTGTCCCCCTCTCTGCAGGGCTGCGCTGCGGCAGCGCGTTGTTCCGCCACGAGATCGGCTACGTGCTGGGGCAGCTGCAGGACGAGGCGTGTGTCCCTCAGCTCACGGCCACGCTGTGCCAGCACTCCGAGAGCCCCATGGTGCGGCACGAGTGTGCTGAGGCGCTGGGGGCCATCGCCCGGCCCTCCTGCCTGCGCGCCCTTCGCGCCTTCGCCACCGACGGGGAGCGCGTGGTGCGCGAGAGCTGCCAGGTGGCCCTGGACATGTACGAGTACGAGAACGGCACCCAGTTCCAGTATGCTGATGGGCTCTGCAAGCTGCAGGCCTCCCCCTGAGCCCGGGCTAGGGGGCACTGGGGTGGGTATGCTGCCTCTTGCCCCCTCCTCCTGCTGGTTGTGCTGTCGTGGCCACCTCCGCTGGCGTGGATCCATCTGTGCCTTGCCGCGCAGAGGTGGAGGAGGAACTGGATCTGCTCTCTGGCACAATTACAACCACCTTTTCCCTCCAAATCCAGGCTGAGCTGCTACTTGCCTCCCACCAGCCCTCATTTCCTGGGTCTGCCCCTTTTTCCTTGCCAGGATCAGCACTGCCTGCTCGCAGCCTGGCTTGGGGCTTGGACCAGGTGGGCTCTGCTCGGCACGTTGGAGCCTGCTGTGGCTCTGCAGGGCTTGAGGCTGCTCTGTGTTGGTGCTGCCACGTCGGCTCGGTGTGAAACGGCTCCATTCTTCCCACCTGAGCTTTGCTGGGGGCTAGGATGGGCTTTGGGCAGCCGCTCTGTGGGTTGTGGTGTTGGGATGCTTCTAAATTGCCCTCAGTGCTGGTGCTGAGCCAGGGCCCTCCTCACCCCCGCGGTGGGTTTGGCCTCTCCTGTTGGGACAGGCCAGGGCTGAGCCTGTGGCAGCCTCTGCCCTGGGATGAGGGTTGCTTCATGGCAAAGTTGGGAAGATTTGGCTGTTTTTTTCTTTCTGCAGGGAACGGCGCTGCCATTAGGGCGGGCAGGGTGAGGCAGAGCCTGCCTGGGCATCTTCCTGTGTTTAACCAGAGCCGGGAGGGTTGAGGCTTCTGCTGGCACCCAAACCCAAACCCCGTGGCCAGCCCAGCCTGGGCACCTGGGGGAGGCTGGCAGGGAATAAAGCACTGGCACAGGGAGCTGGAGTGAGTTGAGCTGTGATTTACCTGTGCCCAGGTGTGAGGTGCAGCAAGTGCCGTGGGGTTGGGCCCCAGTGGGGAGCACGGGGGTTGCTGTAATGGAGTCATAGAACCATTGAGGTTGGAAAAGGCCTTTAAAATCGAGTCCAGCCATGGTGGGAGGAGAGAGCAGGGAGTGTGGTGCCTTGGGGTGGCTTGGGGTGAAACCCCACAGCCCTTGGGAGGAAGGTGGACATTGCCCATGGGGTGCCCCAGGAGCCCCCCCAGCACTGCCCAGAGGAGGGGCCCGTGGGTCCCACTGCCCTGGATGGCCTGGCACCCTGCTGAGCATGCCTGTCTTTTCCCCTTGTTCAAGGGCTCCCTGTGAGTCACTCCCAGCCTCAATCCTCTTAGTCCCTGTGTCCAGCTCAGCATCCCCAGGACTCTGGTGCTCAGGGACACAGCTGAGGGGCAGCACCAGCCATGGCCCAGTCTGCCCCTGTTCTGGATGCCAGGGAAGGGGCTCGTACTCAAGATGTGACCAGGTTTGGTGATCTGTACACACTGGAAGTCAGTCCCATGTGCCCAAGTGCTGTGGATGGGGTCACCTGTGTGTGACATGGAGGATCAGGGTCTCTGAACTGCCTTTCCCCAGTGCTGAGAAACAGCTGGTGTTTTCACATTGCTCAGAGTCAGCAGCTATTTTGGGGCTTCCTGTCCCCCCTTTCCTCACCCTCCATAGTCCCCAGGTGGTGGGCAGGACCCAGCTTGGCACTTCCAGGCTCTAGGGTGTCCCTATGCCCATCTCCATCCCCAGAGCAGTGGGATGGGCAATTTCCTCTGTGCCATGTTATCATTTCCACCATCCCCTCGTTGGCACACAGGCTCTGGCACACTGCCAGCACACTTCCCTGGAGATTCCTGGTGTGTTTGTTCCCATTTATCAGCCCGACTGCCCCAACACTTGTTCTCCAGCCTTTCCACAGGTGACTCAGACCACACAGAATTGTTTCCCAATCTTTCTGTGCCCATATTTGCCTCTGCTCCCCCAACACCTCTTAAGACCAAATTGGAACAAAATACATTTCTAAGGCTGAAATTTGGGTAGGGGTGACGTGGTACAGCAGAGCTGGGAGGTGCTGAAGTGGAGCAGGGCCTTGAGCCCTGACTTGGCACCAAACCCACCAGCACCTTCACCCCTTCCTGCCGAGCCTGTGCTGGGAAGGGTTTGGGTTTTTTCCTGCTGGTCCTCGCCAAACCTTGCACCCTTCTGGGACTGGGGGAGTCAGTTTTGAGGGGTGCCTGGACCCCCTGCCCCCCTTCAGGCTGCACTGCTCAGGGTGGAGGGGTGACACTGGGCACCAGGGTAGCACTGGACACAGATGCCACATTTCGCAGCCATCATGAAGCTCTGTGAAGGTGACGGCCCCTCACCGTGGGCTGCTCCACCACCCAGTGAGGGGGGTCCTGCAGGAGCCCCCCAGTCTGGGGCTGCATCCCCATCCCTTCTGCCCATCACCACCTGGCTCTGAGGGCGCTGTGTCCTCCTGGATTTCACACCATCTGCTCCGGGAATCCAGGGCCTGCCGACGGATTTAACCCAGCCCGGGGGAGGGAGGAGAGGCCTCGGGCATCCCTCCACATCTCTGTCCTTGGGGGCTCTCTAGCTGCCGGTGATTCCCCACTCCTGGCGGGGAGTGGGGTCCCCACGGTGCTGCCAGAAGGGCAGGTCTGGGGGACCCTGACCCACGTCGGAGCCCAGTGGTCACCCCCCAGGCTGAGGCAATCGGGCTGTGCCCGGATTAGTGAGTGCTAAGCTCCTCTGCAGCACAGCTCCCACCGCACAGAGTTCGAGTGGCACTGTCACAGGCCATGGGGACACCGCTGTCCCTGTGAGCTGCCTGCAGAAGCTTCGGTGGCTCAGGACAGAGGTGTGGGGGGAGTTGGCCATGGCCCTGGGTGGGGGCAACCTGCTCCCCGACAGCAGGGGAGCGTGGGGGCCGCGGCACTTGCTGCAGTCCCCCCCCGAGGACGATGGGGTGCTGTACGTGGACTACAAGCCCCCAGCCCTGGACAGCATCCGCCTGCCCCGCTACGTCCTGTACTTGATGATGGCTGCGACGCTCGTGCTGGTGGTGGCATATGCCATCGTGGGCCACCTCATCAAGGACCTGGTGCACGACTTCGCTGGTGAGTGCTGCCCAGAGTGGGGTTGGACTCTGGGGTGGGTGGGGGGCAAGGGGATCCCCCACCCCGGAGCCTGTGCCATGGCCAGGCTGTGCTGCTGACAGCCCCATCTCTGCCCCCACAGATTGGGCATTTGGGCCCAAGCCGGAGGAGGAGAAGGCAGTGATGGCTGAGGGCACCGTGCCAGAGGTGGAGTGGTTGGAGGAGGACGAGGTGCTGGTGGAGCGGAAGGTGGAGGGCGAAGGTGCCAGTGTCCTGCCCGGCATGGACATCCCGCTGGGGCTGCTAGCCCCTCGCAGTTCCGTCTCCTTTGTTGACTCCCCCAAGAAGAGGTTCTTCTAGGGCCAGGGGACCCCCCCAGCCCTGCCCGGCCGTCAGGTCACAGCATAGTCCTGGGCCCAGATGCTGCCTGGCTTCCTCCTCCCTGCCCACCCTCAGTGCTCCCCTTGGTTCCTCACGCCAATAAAGCCACCTGCCCCAGCCCCGCTTGGCCCAGCACAGCACGGGGGTGGAGGGCTGGGACACCCCAACCTTTGTCTGGGGTAACAGCACCCCTTGGCACAGCCTTGCCAACCCTGGGCATGGGCACATGGGAGGGCTCATGCATGTAGGTGCACACGTGTGGACACACATGGCTGTGTAAAGGTGTGTGCTCAGGGGTGCAAACCCCCGGTGTGGGGGCACAGACACTCGTGGGCAGGGGGCATTCCACAGGTGTGTGCACACGTGCACATGGAAATCTGGATGCAAACACCTCTGGAGGGGCCCACGTCAGTGCAGGCACATAGGGAGGGATGGACACACAGACAGCTGTCCATGCCCCCACCTCCCCTTTGGTGCCCTGGCACTGCCAGGTTGTGCCCAGTGGCACCCACAGATGCCCCAAAGCAAGTCTTTGGGGGCAAAGCACCCATGAGCCTTGCTGTGGCCCGGGGTGAGGGCACTGGGGATGGGGCCTGTCATACGGACCCACATCCCCCTGCCTTAAACCCAGGCTGGGTCCTGCCAAAACCCCCTGTCCCTCCCTGCGGTGTTGCTGCCACCCTGTACCTCAGCTTCCCCTGTGCCCTGGTGGGCTCCCCAATGACACCATGAATATTTAGCTGCTGACAGTACCCAGGCACTCCTTGGGATGTGATGGGGTCCCACTGGCACCAACTGGGATCCTCTGTGGGCCAGCTGGCCCATGACTGGGGAAGGGCTGGGGGTGGTCTGGCACTGCCCACTCCCCCTGTGCTACCCCATGCCCCTGGCATCTGCCCCAGCCCTGCCAGTGGGGATGGTGGGTAGCACCCCATAGGCAGAGGGGGCAGCAGGCAGAGTGGACACTCCTCCACCCCACCAACCACGTGTCTGTCCTTCCACCTACACACCCACTCACCTGCCTTCCCATCTGCCTGCCCATCTGTCCACTCACCCACCCCGGGGGTGGTTCCCAGTCCTGGCCATGGGGGCACATGGGGGACCATCGTGGTCCCTGAGGTGGTGGCCACTGGCTTCCACAGGGTGCCAATGCCCGAGCCAGGGTAGAGGTGCCACCTCCCACGGGTGATAGGAGCCACGTTGTCATGGCGCTCAGTGACACCTGTCCTCATGAGGCCCATAAAGGCGCCCGTTGCCCTGGGTGTGGAGGCAGCGCCCGGCCCGGCCGTCGTGGGGGACAGGAGCTCACCTTGGGGAGCAGGACCGGCTGTGCCACAGCCCTCCACCACCTGAAAATGCCGCGGCCCTCACAGCCCCTCTCTCTCCTGGTCCTGCTCATCCTCGCCGCCACCGCCCAGGGACAGACTGGTAGGTGCCCCGTGCCCCTCCCGTGCCCCTGTGCCCTGGGGTACCTGGGGGGTGGCCATGCCCACCCCAAGGCATCAGGTCAGCTCCTGAGAGACCTTCCCAGTGGGAACAGTCTGTTCCAGCAGCAACCCTTTTGGGGGCAGAGCAAAAAGACTTGGGGGAACCTGCCTGCTGTCCACAGTGCTCCCCACCGTGCCAGGCACCCCCCCACTCTCCGGGGCACTGGAGGGCTCTGTTGGAGGTGGCTTCCTTGGCACCCAAGGGATGGTGGGAAGGGGGAAACAATGAGTGTCTGCCAGTGTCTCCTCGTGTCCCCAGTGCGCTTGGCACAATTGGGAGCCCATACCATGGACTGGGGGAGTCCCATCGCTCTCAGGATGGAGCTGCTCTGAAGCTCTCCCCATCCGCACCTTTTGCCATCCCCTGTCCCTGTTCCTCTGCCATGCAGGCACCGGCCCAAAGGTGCTGGAGCCCTGGCTCGTGGGCCTCACGGCCGTGGTCGTCTTCCTCTTCATCGTCTTCGTGTTGCTGATCATTAACCGGTTCTGGAACCTCAGGATGCGCAGGTGGGGGCGGTTCAGGGGCACTGGCCGGGGGGGGGGCGTGTGGCAGAGTGCCCTGGGGTGGGGACGGGCTGTCCCCAGGCACCGCTCAGCCCCTCTTTCCCCTCGCAGGAAGCACGGCGACTGCCCGGAGACGACGGGGACTGACAGGTACCAGAGCCCGGGCGCGGCGGGGCGGCACCGGGCCCCCCTCCCCACGGGGCTCGGGTCCCCCCCGACGGCGGCCACGTGCTGGCGGTGCCGTGGTGGTCTCTGTGCCCCCGGCACGGCCGCGGTGCCGGTGCCGTCGGGGCTGCCGTGCCCACCGGACCGACGTTCCCTCCCTCCCGCAGGCTGGAGCGCTGCGGCCACGTCAACCCAGCGGCTGAGGACAGCGACGAGGAGAGCGACGGCAACAAGCGGACCACGGCCACGGCCCTCTGAGCCCCTCCGGGCCCCGCTGCCCACCCCGGGGCGCCGCGGTCGGGCACCGCGCCCTCACCCCGTCCGTGCATCCGCGCCGGGTTTCCGCGACAGCCGCGG
>VWZF01006019.1:8670-20980 GCA_013396755.1 Sclerurus mexicanus | reverse complement strand
GGCAGGACAGAGGGGGCAGGAGCGGGCAGGCGGGAGGGAGGAGGCAGGCAGAGACAGGAGGGGGCAGGCAGGAAGGGGCAGGCAGCGTGCCGGACAGGGAGCAGGCGGGAGCAGGTAGGAGGGGTCAGGTAGGAGTGGGCAGGCAGGAGGGAAGAGGTAGGAACAGGCACGAGGGGGCAGGCAGGAGGGAGCAGGCAGTGTGCTGGGCAGGGAGAAGGCCAGCGAGCCTGCAAGGCTGCAGCACAGTGATCCCCAGCAGCCCCTGAGCCTGGCCACACCATGCAGGGTCCCACCAGCGCGGTGGCCGCCCCCATATCCCTCCTTGCCTCAGCTTCCCCACCGAGGTGTGAGGCCAGAAACCCCCTCGCCAGGCAGAGCCTGACAGAACGTGCCCACTGTGGGCTGGAGCCGAGCTATGCCGAGCACCCACCACCCAGCACCCTGCAGCCCTCCTGGCCCATCCTGGTCCCCCTTAACCGGGGCCAGAGCGACCTTAACAGCGAAAGTGAGAGGCTGCCAGGCCTTATCAGAGAGTATTTACAGCCGCTGTGTTCCCAATTAGACAGTCAGGTGACTGCGGCTGCTGGGGACCCAGACGCCGGGGTCAAGGTCGCCAGTGGGGACCTGGGGGTGGCAGAGGGGCAGCCACCTCCCTGGGGACGCCAGCCGGCCGTGGCATGGCCAGGGAAGCTGCTGGCACAGCACCCCAGTGTGGCACACCAGGCAGTAATAGGGGGCCCCATCGTGACTGCCATGGGGGTCCAGTCCCTGCTGTCAGCATTGTAGGGCTCCCAGTACAGCATCAGGGTGCTCCCAGTACAGCCCAGTCCAGGGTACCCCAGCCCAGTGTGACACCACACCTCCAACTGAGCCAGAACAGAGTGGCCCAAGTATGGGGGGCCCCCAACACAGCATGTAGCACCCCAGTTAAGCCCCGTACCCCATCCCAGTTCAGCCCATTTCGGCCATGTCCAGTACAAGACATTCTGTTCGCTGCCCAGCTGCACAGGGCACCTCCAGCCTCCCCAGCCAGCACCCTGGGCTCCCCATTCCCAGCACAGCACCCACCATTCCCCTGCCAGGAATCAGTGGCACCAGGCCCTGTTTGGTCCCATCCTGCCCTGGAGTGGGTGAGCCACGTGCATGGGCACGGGTGTGTGGCGCTGGCAGTACCTGTGCTCACATGTCAGGAGACACGGCTGGGCAGGCAGGGCCTGGCTGCACATGCATGTGCACCTGCACATGTGCACAGAGTGCCTGTGCTCTGCACCCACCGGGGGTCTCACCTGGGCCGTGGGGCAAGATCTGGCTCTGGCTATTCCCTGCTGGATGCTGCACCCTGCTTTTTCCCAAAGCCACAGGGGCCTGCTCATCCCACCAGGCCCCTCCTCTGGGGAGCAGTGGGGGTCACATGCCTGTTCTGCCTCAGTTTCCCCAGTGACACCCAGCATATTCTCCCGCTGGGCAGCCAGGGGCAGAGCCTGTGCCCACCATGATTCATGGTGTTGGCACTGCTGGCACCACGGTGGCCTCTGTGGTGTCACTTTCTGTCCCTGGGCTCTGGCCAGTGCAGGGCAAAGAGCCACCAGCCCCACGCTCCTCCTGTCGTGGTGTTGGTGAGGATGGGCTCATGGGGCTGGGGGGCACCACCCAGTGCTGTGGGCATAGGCTGGGGGTTGCTGCCAGGAGGGGACCAATGTCCTGCCTCTGTGCACCTGCACCTGCACGTTGCAGACCCCTCTGGCTCTGAACCAACACTGAAACAGCCCGCAGGGATCACGCAGTGTCCCCCCTGGCTCCTCACACACTTGGGGGTGCTGGGGGGTGTGGGGGACCCCAGATGCTGGCAGAGTGTTCACACCAGCATGTCACCAGCTGGGGACAGCAAACCTGCCCAAATATATTTTCTTATGAGCTTCTCCTCCCCAGCACGCAGTGAGATGACGTGAACTAGAGGTGAGGCTGATGGTTCAGGGACCCAATGCAGGACCTGCTGCCTGCCCTGCCCACCGTGTCTCTGTTTCCCCCTTTTGATCAACAAGGCTCTGAGAGCAGGTCTGACCCTTGCTGCAGTGAAACGAGCCCAGTTCTCCCAGCAAGTCCATGGGACACCCTTGGGGCACAGGAGGAGCTGCTGGGGTTTGCCCTCACTGGTGGTATCACTACTCCCTCTCCAGCTGGCCTTGCCGCCCCCGTCCCTGCTCTGTCACTGAGGGGCTGGGACCGTAGCCCATGGGAAAGAGGTACTGCTGGACCCCTCCCAGTTCCAGCCCTCGGGGGATGTGCCAGGAACAGACTGTGCCTTCCCTGTCCACACTGCCCACTTGCTCCTGCACAGGCAGACCCTCAGGCAGGTGCAGGATGTGGGGTTAACCCCCCAAAACTCCATGCTGGGGATGCCCAGAACCAGGGGCATCCTCAGGGACCCTTGTCTACTCCCACCCCTGGACAGCTGGGATCTGTCCTGTCTGGGGAGAGAGGCCACGTGGGGGCACTGACCCAAAAAGCAGTTTAGAGAGAGGGAAACACTGCAAGGTCTGCAGTGGGAAACACATCCCGGACCGGTGTCCCCAGGCCGGAGATGGGGATGGGACAGATGGGGAGGGAAAGCTGGAACAAACCCCGGTGGAGTCAGCTGTGACAGGGCACAGCCAGGCTCTGCCCCGCAGGTAGACGAACACTCACCTCTCTCACGGACGAAATACGCCAGGTAGAGATCGAGCTCCTTGACAGAGACGCTGATGTGGTGGGGCTGGACGCAGAGGATGGGGTTGGTGCACTGGCCCGACTTGACCAGGCGCTCGCCGTCGGTGCTCTCCAGCGGGATCCCTTTGAAGAGGATGACCATGACCAGGTCCAGTCGCCACACCTTGTCCGCCTGCCGCAGGCAGTCGATGCGGCGCATCTTGCCCTTCTGGTCGGGGTTGGAGAGGACGCAGCACGAGGGCTTCTTGCCCGTGATGGAGAGCACGAAGTCCTCGCGGCACTCGGGCCGGATGTCCTTGCGCAGCTTGGCCAGGAGGCGCGAGGCCCATTTCTGCTTCACCTCCGGCTTCTCGCTCAGCAGCTCGTCCTTCACTGCCCTCTCCTCATCCTTCGTCATCCTCTTCTCGTGCTTCTTGAAGTACTTGCGCTTGCGGGCCTGCAGGTTGAACCACGTGTAGGCAAAGGCCCTGACGTGGGGGAGCAGCGCCTCGATGAAGGGGTGGAACTCATCCTGTGGGAGCAGAGGGACAGGGGGTCACTCCTGGCCGACCTCTCCTAACCCCCCGGGATGGCTGGGGAGCCCTGGGGACCTTGCCAGGCTCATCCCCACTGGGCTGCATTCCAGCATGATCAGGAGGAAAAGCCGTAGCAGAGGCACATGCCCATGAGGGATGGGAACCCCCTCACCACACATTAGGGTTATCCCTGTCCCAGAAGGCCCCCATAAATCCCACCAACTGCACTTCTCTCACCTACAACTTGTGCAGGGTGGTTGGGCCATACTGGAGCAGGCGGTGCTGTGGAGGGACAGGCACCTGCACAAGGTTCACCACCACGGCAGCACCTGGACCCTCTCCCCTTTCCAACCCCACATGCTGGGATCCGCTCCTGCCAGGTGCAGAAATCCCACCTGAAATCCCACCTGACATTGTGCCCAGTGGAGCCGCTGTGCCGGTATCAGGCGCTGCCAGACCACAACACCCCAGCGCCGAGTTCCCCGCTCCCCCAGCATGCTGGCTGCTCCCGCGTGAGCTCTGGGTGCCTTGGACCTCTACGCTCCCTCTGGACCAGCGGGAAACTCCCCCAGTTTGCCCCAGTTGCAGCCAGACCGGCGGCTGGCGCCTGGCCCGGCGCACAAGGCGTGCTCTGACTGCCTTTTTCCATTTGGCGAGCGCTGCTGGATGAGTCCGGCCCCAAAAAGAAAACAAGGAAAATGCATCCCCCTCCGTGGCCCCTCCTTCCCACATCCCATTTTTTTCTTTTTTCCAGTTTGGAAAATCAGTGCTTCCTGGCTGGGGAGGCTCACAACCCTCCCACAGGATGGAAAGGTGTCGGGAGCCTTCCTCAGGGAGGAGCAGCACAGCTTGGAAAACAGCAGGGAGAGGGTTGAGCATCCCTGTGCGTGGCCAGGGTGGCACCAAGCTGGTTCTTGAGGGCAGGATTTGGCCCTTGGGGTCCCTAATGATGGTAAGGAGGAGGAGGAAGGAAGGAGCCCATCCGGAGTCCTGCCACAGGGTGCCAGGGCTGAGCAGGTGGTGACTAGTGACAACTGCCACTGCTGTGCCACAGCCCTGGTTAGCAAGGTCGTGCCCAGGTTTGGGTCACCCTCCCAGCAGGGAGGGTGCCAAGGGTAGGCACAGCTCCAGGGCCAAGAGGAGGCCGTGGGCAGGAGCTGGGAAAGGACAGAGCCCTGGCAGTGGGATGGGACAAGCACTGTGGAGCCGATGGCTGACCCCACTCATCCCAGAGCAGCGATGCCATTCCCCAGCTGCAGCAGCCATGTCCCAGGGTGACCCTGCCCGGGAGGGTGTCCCCTCCGTGAAGCAGGCTCCCTGCAGTGATTGGCCCCATACCACCCTGCTAATTCCCACTCGTCCCCACGTCCAGCACAGATCCCATTAACATCAAACCCGTTCCTGCAAAACCTCAAACCAGCACAAACTGCCAATGGCCAGCACAGCCCTGGGTGTCCCCTGCACCACCATCCCCCTCACAGACTTCACTGTGACCTTGCAAGACACCCCAGCACGGACTCCACTGTGCCCTGAACCCAGCACAGACGCCACTAACTGCCAGCACCAATCCTCAGCACAGCCCCACTAACCCTCCAAAAGTCCTCCCAAGCACAGACCCTTCCACCCCGCACAGACCCCACTACACACAGGAGCTGTGACCCCACAGGTGTCCTCCTCACACCCCACAAGACACAGGGGACTGTTCTCTTACTGGGTAACCCACGGAGCCCATGGAGACCCAACCCTGCCAGCAGACCCATCCTGACCTGGGCACTCGTCCCTGCCTGGGAGACTCATCCTGCCAGGGCAACCCATCCCTGCCTGGAGGACCCGTCCCTACCGGCTGTTCCCGGGGCTGCCACAGGGTCTGGTTCCCGGTTCCCTCCCCAGCAGCAGCCGCTAATTCAGTGCAGCTGGGCAAGGGCTGGGCATGTGTCTTAAATCAGGGAAGAAGGTCAAAGAAAAGTAAGACAGGAGCCGAAAAAAGCAGCAGTGAGTTCCAAAAACAATACTTGGCCGGGGCGGTGGGCGGCTGATCTTCCTTGGTGGCCGGTTATTCAGACGAGCCCGACAAATTGCTGCCATCCCCTGGCCCCGCCACCCTCCCCAGGCAGCCGGCAGCAGGGCCAGCTACAGGGCCGGGGGGACACCATGCCATTGTCCCCATCCCTGCCCTCCCGCTGGGCAGTGCCACCCCAGGCACCACTGCAGGGAAGCAGGGCAGGAACCAAGTTATCCAGGTTGGGTGAGGCAGCACCCTTGGGTGCTGTTTGTGCTCACTGCAGGGGCCAGAGGGTGCTTGGTGCCCTGCCTTGGGACAGCAGGGATGAGCCCAAATTTTGGTGCCTCCCACTTGCCACAGCGCTGAGGATGTTCAGATCTCACTTGGACCCGCATTTGAGACCCCCTGAAAACTCGCTGTGTGCAGAAGCCCCTGTGGCCCTTGGTGCTCCCGAAGCCATTGCAGGCCCCCCTTCCTCGAGATTATGGCAGGCCGGGAGCTGCACCCAAAGCCAATCAGCCCCTCGCCAACTTTCCCTCCCGCCTGGCTTATCCCACGCTGCGATGCCGCGGTTAAGCCGCTTTAGTAGGGCAGGCGAGGGCGGCCGGGGGACAGCTACACAGGATGGCTGGGGTTGGGGGCTGAGGGGACACGCGAAAGGACTCGGGGACTGCATCACTGGCACTGTGCACAACATCCTGGCTGGCACCGGCCAGCATCACCCTGGCTCCACTTGGGCAGGGATGCATTGTCTGTCCGTCCCAGCCCCTGATTCCCACCGCGTTCCCCCCATCCAGCAGCCGGAGCTCCGGCAAAGGGCTGGTTAAGTGTTTCTCCTGCTGTTTTTCCTTTGCGGGGCTGGGAAGCAGAGACGTGCTGCAATACCCCAGACGAGGCTGCTCCCGGGGCATTTCCGGATGGGAATCTGGCAGCAGAGCCCGTGCTTGGGCCTCATCCAGCCCAGGCTTGCAAAGCCCTGCAACCCAGGCAGGAGCACGCCTGTGTCGGGTGCTGCCGGCCCCGCTCCGGGCCCCCTGCACCCCCTTCCCGGGGCTGCTGGAGCCCTGACTTTCCGTGCCGGGTGCTGCGAGGGGAAACTGAGGCGTGGGTCAAGCCCGGCTCTGTCCTGCGGTGGAGCAGGGAGGAGAAGGAGGGATGCTCTGTGTGGAGCTGGGCACGCCACGGAGGATTAACTCCCCCGCAGCCCAGGTTTTGGCAGCAGCAGGGAGTGGGAATGGGCTCAGCCGAGGCGCTGCCTCTCCCCGTGCTCCTGCCACCGGCTCAGCCAGCACTGGGGCTCTGCGCCCGGGAGACGCTCCTCCCTGGGGACACGGGGGAAGCTCTGTGCCACACGGGGACACAGCACCAGGCACGGTTACCACAGCATGGGTTGGCCACCCTCCGAGCATCCTCCGCTCCGGCGCCTTGTCCAAACAGGTCGGGCGCAGTGAAACAGCCTGAATTTTCCAATGAAAAAAAAACGTTTCCTCAGGAAATTCCCNGAGGAGGAGGGGGGACGGGAGGGGTCAGACACCTTGGCAGAGGGTTTTGCTCCTCACCAGCACGGCCCCGGCTGCAGGGGGGAGCGGGATGCCATCCCCACCGCGGGCAGGGAGCGGTGCGGGACACCCTCGCCGCATCTCAGCCCTGCAGGGACCACACAGGGCTTATTTTATGAAAGGATGCTCAGCCTCCCCGCCAGCAGCCACACACCTCCGAACCGCTGCCGGCTCCCACGGCCGCCGCTCTGCCAGGTCCCGCTGCCCGCGGCCCGGCGAGCCCGGGCAGGGGCTGGCAAGTCGTGCGCTGGGCACCGTGCCCCCATGGGAAGCCTTGGCGCGGCGGCAGGGGGGGGATGTGGCTACAGAGATTCTGGTAATCCTGAAAATCCCGAAATCTGAAAGGGGCTCAGCGGGAACTTGCCTTCCCCTCGCTGGAGCCCACGGATGCCCTTGGCACAGACTGAGAAGCCTCCGGTAGCTGCTTATAACTGTTCTCCGAAGCGGCTCTGGGTAATAAGTTAACCTGGTAATGAGACCTGTTGCCGAGACAGATGCAAATGATTGGGAAGTGCTCATTAGAGGGGATGGAAGGAGGCACTTAGGCCCTGAAAGGCACCCAGCCCTTCCCGGGGCCGCCCTGCACCCTATTAGAGCCCATTTTACAATAATTGCTCCAGAGGAGGAAATCTATTTGGATTCATCATAAAGTATTTATTAACAAGAGCTTATTCATAATTTTTGCTGCTCGCCGGCGTGGCGGGGCCAGGCATCCCGGCCTGCTCCGCATCGGAACGTGGCTTCCCCGGCCTGGGAGAGTGACAGCACTGCACTGGGGGGGGGCAGCGAGGGGGCACGGGGGCAATTGAAGCTCCCAGGGCAGGTACAAGCTGTGCTGGCCTTGCCTGTGCACACCTGTCCCCACAACAGAGCTGCCCGTGGGGCAGAACACGCCGTCACGGCCACGTTCCCTGCCAGCTCCTGGCTGATCCAGCTTGCAAATCCCCTCCTGCAGCCCACGCTGAAGCACAGACACCCAGTACCCAGGGCACCTGGCTGCCACCACGGCAGAGGTGGAGGTGAGGGCAGGACACAGTGCAACCTCCCGGCAGCTCCTCTCTGCATATCCTGTGGCTTTGTTGCCCAGCAGAGCCAAAAGCATCCTCCAGCCAACATCCACGTGTGGCTCAGGGCTGTGGATGGGCTGTGGATGGGTTGGACCGTACCCACCTTGGGCTCTCGGGAGGGTAAGCGGAGGTGGGGCAGAAAGGGGCTCCCACCCTTCAATTACTGCTTCGATGCTCAGCCCCACTCAGGATCAGCGCAGGAGGGGGAGGATGGGCTAATACAGCCCCTGGTGCTCACCACGTACCTGGGACCGCGGTGTCCCTGCACCCCTCACTGAGCTGCCCTGGGCTCCCCACACCTGGCATTGCCTAAAAACACCTCGCTGGGTCCTTTGAGCCCCTCTGGAGTGGGCAGGTCCCTGCCGCCCCTGGGTGCCGGGCTGGTGCCCACCTGCCCGCGCCTACGTGCCGGGGCGGGAGCGGTGCCGGCGCTCGCCCACGCAGGTGCTGCGGCTGCGAGCGGGGGCGCGGGGAGCGCGCCGAGGCCGCGGGTCACGGGAGGCCGCGGCAGCAGAGAACCTGCCAGTTGCTTTGGAAAACAGCAGGAAGAAAAGCAGCTCTCTTGGCAGCCCCGGGCTTGGGTGCCAGCACTGCCTGGGCCCCCGCCAGCCAGCACAGCCCGCCCCGCAGACGGCGGCTGGGGGTGGCCCAGGTGGGATGGAGCCGGAGGGGCTTCTCCGGCAGCACGGTACGTGTCCTGACACTATGCCCAGCATCCTGCCTCTGGTCTGTTCACGTGCACTCCCACCCCAGCAACAACTGGCATTGCCGGTCCCCGGGTTTGCTGAATGCACCCCAAACTGGGGAGCAGAGTGCCCAGCATGCGGGGAACCCGTACGGATTCCCCAGGGATGGTACCCAGCAGCCGCAAAGCCGGCACTGATGGGTGGAGGAGCCAAGAGGGTGCTGGTGAGGGAGACCTGATGGTGGGAGAAGCCAGGGCCACTCGCTGCCTTCCTGCAGACTCACATGGATGCCCCAGGTGCCTCAGTTTCCCCAGGTGCTGTCTCTGCCCATCCCCCTCAGGGTTCGGGAGCCGGACGGTTCAGCCACTTCCCCAGGGTGACCCCACCTGCCCCCAGGGTGAGGCGCTGCCTTTCCAAAAATAGGGAAACTAAGGCATGTCACCTGCCCGGCAGGATGCAACAGTGGCTCCTGGGGGCTGGGAAGAAGCCTTTAAGCAGCACAGGGTGAGCAGAGATGGGACACAGCCCAAGGCCAAGGAGATATCCTCTCACCTCGGGAAGCATCCCGTGGCCAGCAGCACCAGAGCCACGTGGCTTCACAGCTGAAACCCTGCCGGGGCTCCAAGGAAGGGAAATGTTTTTATGGAACTGGAAAGAAAAAAAGCTTTGCCAACAGGTCCTGGCGCTGCCAGCTGCTCTGCCTGGCCCTGCGTCAGTGTGGGGCCCCGGGCGTGGCCTGTCCCCCCAGCCCTGCTCCCGGCACAGGCAGGGACTCTGGGACCCCAGACCCAGCGCTTCGCCCACCCCAGACCCGGGGTCCCGGGCTGGGAGCTGCCCGGATGTGAGACACGAATGGAGGCAGTTTGCACCCTCAGGAGCACAGAGGGAAGCTGAGGCAGGAGGTGCACCAGCGCCGGCAGCACTGTGTTTGTTCCGGGGAAGGGGCACTGTCCTCAGCACGGAGGGAACCGGGGCCAGGCAGGGCCCCCCGGGCCAAGCCCAGGGCTCTGAGCCCGGCTTTAGGCCCTGACGCAGGAGGTTTTATTTCCCTCCTAACATATTTTTAGCCCTGCCTGCTCTGTCCTGGCCTTTCTGAAGGGGATTAATTCACCTCCATCGTGCACCATTAAAGGGGTGCAGAGAGAGGTCCCCATCTCCCTCCTGGGGATGCCCAGAGGGATCCATGGGGGGTGGCACTGGGGCTATCTCTGCACTCTGTGATGGGCAGTGGTGTGATGGGCTCATGGGGCTCACCCTGCTGCAAATCCATCCCTGGAGCAAGTCACTGGTTAAAAATAGCCCTGGCCTTTTGCCGGGGAGTCAGCAACCTTGCAAGAGGATCGCCTGCCCCCCGGGCCCTGGGGGTGAAGAGTTCATGGCCCCCCCACAGCCCCAGTGCCTCTGCAGTGCCATGGACATGCCAAAGGCTCAACCTCTGCTCCAGCATCTCATCAGCTCCCCAGGGGCTGGGAACAACCTGCCAGGACCCTCCACCTGGCAGAGGGATCCCGGGGATGGGGAACCTGAGGGTAGTGAGAGGGTCATTCAGAGAGCAAAGGGAGATGAGGGTATCCCCAAAGGGCCAGTCCCAAGCCTGGGCAGGTCCTGAAGTCTTAGGACTGAAGGATGGGACTAGTTTAACGGGGGGAAAGGGGGGTGTTCATCCGCTTTCGGCAGCTCAGCAGAGCCTTCCTGGGGAGATTCAAAGGCTGAGCCTGGCCGGGTCCTATTTCGGGAGGCTTTTGGACGCCTCCCAAGCAGCAGAAGTGGGTGGGGGCTGACCTGCACAAAGGGGCTCTGTTCGAGATGCCGGGCTCTGGCGGTGCCCAGCGTGGAGGCTGGTGGCTGTGGCTGGTCCCCTTGTCCCCCATGTGAGGGTCAGCACCCCGGGCTGGGACCAGGGGCAAGTGCCCCCCTCCCATGCCGGGTGCTGAACCCCCACCTGCAGGCAAACTGAGGCATAGGGAGGGACTGTCCTTGCCTCCTGGGCTGCTGCTGTAACCGCTAAGTGACACTGCCATACCGCGGAGATGGCCGTGCCAACCTGCCTCGTGACGTGGGTTCCAACAGCCACCCGCCCTGGGCTACTTGCCCAGGCTGGCCCTGAGCCATCCCCTGGGGGAGTCCAAGGTCCCCGAGTGGGGCCAGGCTCTCTGGGAGCCAATACCCCAGTCACCGACTCCATGGCAGAGCAGAAGGAAACCCCACGACAGGCCGGATCTCACCACCTCGATGCACCAGGGTGCCAGTGGGGTGCAGTGCTGACAGCACCACTGGCCCTGGGATCTGAGGGCCCTCCTGCATCACCTCACCCCTCCTCACTGCCCCCCTCACGCCCTGAGGGGCTCCAGAAAGCCCTGAGCTTCCCAGGCCATAGTGCCATGACCAGCCTGTGCCTGTTTCATGCTTCCCACTGCATGTAGAGCTGGGAGCACCCATGGGTGCACCCGCGGGCACCAGGCAGAGGGACCCTGAGACGAGGACTGGGGTCCTCACCATGGGGATGCCAGCCAGCCAGCTCACTCTTGTCCCTGTCCCTGTCCCCACACAGGACACAGCGGTCACAGCTCGGCTCTGGCACTGCTGCTGGCAACTCCCCTCTCCAACCAATTCCCCACCACAAAGCGAAGAAGCTGGTGAGTGCGTCCCGGTTCCCTCCGGCGGTACCTCAGGATGCGATGCAGTCATCGTTAATGCATCTGGACTCATTTACAGGGATGAGAAAATGTTTCCAGGTTTCCCACAAAGTCCCATTAAGATCCCAGTCCCACTCTATTTTTAGTGCCCTCATCAACAACGCCTTCCCCAGTCACCCCGGCGCTCCAGGGCCCCATGGGGCTGGCAGGGGCACCCTGGGCACGTGGTTGGCTTTGTGGGGAGCTGAGCTGCACCCAGACCAGGTGTCTGGAAGGGGAAAGCTCTGGCCCCTCACTCCCTGAATCAGCAGCTCTGCACCCCTGGGTACGCCCTAGGGGTGAGGATGCTCCAGCACAGCTTTTGCCTGGGAGCAGTGGAAGAAGGAAACACGGTGGGAAGCAACAGCAAAAGTCACCCCAGGTCACCACATTGGCCGGGGCTGTGGGACCCCACTCGTCACCGAGGATGGAGAGCGCATGGCGGCACTGAGTGATGCTCGGTGGGGCTGAGCATCCCTGCGGGTGTAGGGCCACACCCTGCAGCAGCAGATTGTCACCTCGTGATGGCCAGTGGCTGGCCCGGCCAACCCCGCCATCAGCAACACCCAGAGCCCCGGCAGCGCCTCCCCCCAGGCAGTGGGTGCCCATAGGGCTGCCGGTGGAGCTGGCAAGGGCGCGCAGATCCTGCCCTCGGCCCTGCGCCCTCCCGGGCTATCTATAGCCATGACCTCAGCGGGAGCCGGGGCAGGACCCGGCCGTGCATCCTCCCTTCTTGGCAGGGCCACCGCCACAGCCCCCACCCGGCACAGAGCTGCCGCCAAGCCGAGGCTTTTATCCTGTACGTTCGCTAATCCGACGGGATTCGGTGTCAGGGGCTGCCCACGGGAGGCTCACAAAGGCCGTTTCCAGGGGTGCTCAGCCAAGCGATGGAGAACGCCAGCCGGGAGGGGCAGACGGCGGTGCTGGGTGTCACCGCCTTAGGTGACAGGGTCTGACCCCGGGGGCTGGACGACAGGGAACGTGGGTGACCCGGCTGCGAGGAGGTCGAGCAGGGGACATCCCCGCGTAGGCAGGGGTGACCTGAGGACACCCCGCAGCTGCTCCCCGCAGGCGTCGGGGTCGCAGCCTCCCGCCGAGCC
>VWZF01006015.1:275211-287558 GCA_013396755.1 Sclerurus mexicanus | reverse complement strand
GTAAGTACCCGCCCGGCCGGCCGCCGCCCCGCTTAGGCCGCGCCCCCCGGACCGCTCCCGGCCAAGCCTGCAGAGTTGTCGCCGCCGCCGCCTCCGCTCCGCACTCGCTGGGCGCCCGTGGCCGCTCGCCGGTCCCGGCCCGCCGCGCCGAGGAGCTCCGTGCCGTCTCCGCCGCCGGCAGGGCAGCCCCGGGAGCTGCCCGGCAGCTTCCCCGCGCAGACACGGGGCCCGGTCCCGCTCTCGGGAAGGGGATGGTACCGACCGCGGAGGCGGTGGCCTGGCTCCCAGCCTCCTGGAGCAGCTGTGGGGCTGGGGTGGGGGAGAGCCGCGGGGCTGTCCCGGGGGGCTGTCGCTGCTCTCCTTTGTCTGCGTTTGCTGTTGTCTTGTACGAAATCCTACCTCGGTGAAATGGAAACAAGTGCCGGTCCCGTTTGCTGTACTTCTTTACTCTGTGTCTCCTTCCCCCTCGCTGTGGTCTCTGGTTGTGCTGCTGCTCTAGGTTGTAAGCTCTCTGGGCAGGGACAGCATTGTACCGTGTCTGTGAAGCACTGTATGCATTGCCATGGTGTATAAAAACATTCCGTAATCACCACAAAATGCTTCCTCTGGATCCCTGTCACTGTCTTAAGTCCCAGTGTAGTTACATAAAAGTAGGGTTGCCTCTGCCAGGATTCCTGTTAGTTTGGCTGTTTCCTTTTCCCAGACCTTAAGGGTACTTGGATTTAATACTCGTCAACACTGATCAAGTGATAAAGCTTCTTGGCTACGTCCACCATTCCAGTTTATCCATAAATGGGAGAAGGCAGAGCCAGTGACTCTATTTGACAGCTCTTTTGAGCCACGTGTGGTGAAAAACACTGGCAGGTCACTGGAGCTGGCATGTGCCATCCGGGTTGGGCAGAGCTTGGTGCCCAGCGTTGTCTGCATATTGACATACATCACTTTGGGAGCCCTGGTCCCCCCAGTACATACCAGTTCACTGCAGTGTGTGCTCTGTGCAACGTGCAGGACACAGCAGCAGGTGCATGTGCAAGTGTGGTTTTAGTTTGAGTAGAAGGAGGAGGGGCTAAATACCCTTCAGAGGTTCCTGCGCTAGCAGTGCTGCCGGCTGAGGTTCCTGCTTTGTGGCCCCTCGGGCTTGGGGTGCCTGTACCCACAGCCCAGCAAAAGTCTGAGCTGGCGCCACTGCCCTGGCTCACCTGGGCACCTTTGAGAAGTGACTGTGAGGGCACAGCAGGATTGGAGTTCAGTGTGAAATCACACAACACTCACCTGCTGAGGCTGTTAAAGTCCACAGTTGCATTGTGTGCTCTGCAGCAGGCACAGGGATTGTTACCTGCCTGTTCCTGAGCAGAGACCCAAACTCTGCAGTGTCCCACAACCTTTCTTTGTGTACCCTGCCTGGAAGGATGGAAACATCTTCCAGGGGGCTGAAAGGGTCAAGTTCCTTGATGCTGATTACACAGCCAGTGCTGTGGGCAGCTGAGCTACTGGTCACTGCTGGCTCCTGCCATTCTGCTCTGCTGAAATAGCCAGTGGGCTTTGTGCACAGAAAGGGCAGCAAAGGTGACTAAATCCAAGTGACTTGCCCCCAAAAATTCAGAGTTTTTATTGCAGAGCTGCTGTACGCGGCTCCTGCTGCCGGGTACTGCCGTGCTCAGGTGAAGGGCACGCTGTGCACAGCATCGTGTTGCTGCCACCCTGACTGTGCTGGTGTGTCCTGTCGGGTATCTCCCAGGCCTGAGTAGAGTTCAGTATCCGAGGTAGCTGGGAATTACGTAAAATGTCTTGTTTCCCCCCAGTTCATTGCCAGTGTGTTTCGGGCTGCCAGAGAGGAGCAGTCTGCGGTGCTGTTTCAGAAACTTCCCTGGGGGAAGAGTAGTGACTAAGAGAGGAAAAGCCTGGCTGTTTCTCTCCAGCTGGCAACATTAGATTATGATTAAGAGGAGCTTTATTGTTCCAACAGACCTTCTTTTGCATAACTGTTGTTATGCAGATGAAAAAGCACCAAGGGCCAAAACAGTCTGGCTGAGGCTGAGCAGTTACTGTGGGCCTGGGACATATGGAGGAAAATAGTCTTGGAGGTCCCAACGCCCAGCCTGCGGTTCTCTGAACCACAGAAGTTGTTAGTGAAGCTCCAGGGCTATTTTATGTAGCAGAATTCTTTTTTAATTAAAGCCTTTTGTTTAAATGATGTGCAGTTATGTGTGGGTAAGTGTTGATTTAAACTGTCTCTGAGGGTAACAGATCAGAGACGTGGCTGGTGGTATTGGTGTGGCAGAAGGTGGCACATAATCATAGAGGAGTGTATGTTATTTTTTACACTCTCAGTCCTGATGCTCCACTCTTAGGAGAGATCTAGCTGAAAAGTGAATGTTTTGAATGCTGGCCTGAAGAACACCCTGACTGACCCCATTTAAGGCTCAGCATTGTTCATAGCTAGTTGTGTCCAGGATAACAGGTGTTTTTCAGGGCTGAGGTGCTGTTTGTGTATACTGATTCAATCCTCGTTTTATTGTCAGAATGAACTTGTAGTGGTACATCTGAGTAGGCCAAGTGGATCTGAGATCATTCCTGCTATAATTCTGGATGTTTTGTGTGTTTTTTCTAGTGTGGTTGCTGAGAAATGGCCAATGAGAATCACAGAAGCCCTGCCGAGGAAGCGTCTCTCATGAGTCACTCACCTGGCACCTCCAACCAGAACCAGCCCAGCTCCCCCAAACCCATGCGCCTGGTACAGGACCTGCCAGGTACCAGCTGCCTTCGGGAATTCTGCAGGGCCATGGGAGCAGGGAGAGGGCTAAATCAGGGCTGCCAAGGGAGGCTGGGAACGATGTGTGTTTCAGAGTGTGCTGTGACAGTGCTGGGGACCTGCAGGACAGGGCTGTCGTGCAGGATGCTCCTCTCCTGACTCCCTGTCCTCTCAGATGAGCTGGTGCAGGCTGGCTGGGAGAAGTGCTGGAGCAAGCGGGAGAACCGCCCCTACTACTTCAATCGCTTCACGAACCAGTCTCTGTGGGAAATGCCTGTGCTGGGACAGCACGATGTCATTGTAAGTGCACACTCACCATGGGGGGCTGTGCCAGGACTGGGATCTTCTGCAGGGGCAGGTGCCGTGGCCTGTGGATATCAGATTAGAGGTGTGGGAAGGTTTCTCTGCCCTCAGAGCTCCTTGCTCTGAAGTGTGGTTCTGGGAAAATGGTACCCTTTCAGGTGCACACTCAGGTGATGCTGTGCCAGGTGTCATGCCCTGCTTAAAGAACGCTCAGCGTGGGGAAGTTGGGGTGCATTTTTCTCATCCAAGTCTTTAGAAAAAGCATACAGACACAGGTCTAGAGGATAATCTTTTTAGCTTTGTACTGGTGTGAATAGTGGTGTCCTTATTTCCATCCATGTGGGAGCCGGGAGCAAGTGCAGTTGGAAGTTAAGAGCTTATAGCCTTTGCTTGGGATGCTGCAGTGGCAGTGGGTGAGCTGATATGTGCTGCTGTTGTTTGGACTCTCACAGTCCGATCCTCTGGGATTGAATGCGGCTCCAATGCCACTGGAAGGTGGGGTGGTAGATACCTCTGTGGAGAGCAAGCAGAGGAAGAGGAGGTTCTCAGAGGAGGTTCCACCAAGCGGCAACAGTGTGAAGAAGCCCAAGGTGGGTCTGGTGCTATGAAATAAATGTGTGCAATCTGAAACCAAGAGGAGCTGGAGAGCTCACAGTGCTCTCCTGCCTGATGTTCTGGTACAGGACTGTTTGGTTTACTGGGCTGCTTCCCCTTTACCTGTGTCTGTGGTGCAGTAATTCATCTTTCACATACACAGATTGATGTCCCTGGGAACCCACCTGCTCAGCCAGTCCCCAGCTCTCCCAGTATTCCAGGAACCTCTGTTTTGAAGGCATGGTGTGTTTCACCTGAAGACAAACAGCAGGCAGCTCTTCTACGACCAACTGAGTGAGTTGCCTGCATTTGTCTTCTGTTCCTTTCTCATTAGAGACACACAGGTTTTCAGACGTCTTTGAACCTGGGGTATATAACACTCCGCTATATTTTTGCTAGGAGTCTTGATAGTTCAGCTTTCTGGCTGGGTGAAACAGCCCAAGGAAACATCTTTAGGAGTAATAGTTGATAATTAGTGAATGATCTGGCCACCCTGGTGACATTTGCTTCTGCCACAGAGTGTATTGGGACCTGGATATTCAGACAAATGCCGTGATTAAGCAGAGGGCACCGTCGGAAGTGCTTTCTCCACACCCTGAGGTGGAGCTGCTTCGGTCCCAGCTCATTCTCAAGCTGCGGCAGCATTATCGTGAGCTCTGCCAGCAGCGAGAAGGTGAGTTTCTGTTGGGCTCTCTGATTTCCATCTCAGTCCTGCCCTGCTGTGGTGATCTTCCTTTTGGTTTATGCCTGTTTTGTCCCTGTGGTCTGTTTTTGTGATGGTTGTACTCTGGCATTTTTGGTTGTGAACTGATTAGGCTGAACTCTGTGGGATGATCCTTAGCAGAGCTTCTGGGCATCTCTGTATCATAGTGATGAGACCGTTTTTCTGTGTGTCTCCAGGGATTGACCCCCCAAGGGAGTCCTTTAACCGCTGGATGTTGGAGAGAAAAGTGGTAGATAAAGGGACAGATCCTCTTTTACCAAGTGACTGCGAGCCAGTAGTGTCTCCTTCCATGTTCAGAGAGATCATGAACGACATTCCCATCAGGTACCATTCACAGACAGGGCACCTTGTGGGGATGATTCTGTGTTTGTCTGGTCCAGTAATTTACCTGCCAGGGTTCTGTGCTGTGGTGCTTCCCTTTGGTTGATGAAGTGGTGGAATGATGACGATGGAAAGCTGGGGAACTGGACCTGGTCTCCATGCCTTTGTGAGGCTGATGCATATGAATTTAATTTACCTCAGGTTATCCAGAATCAAGTTCCGGGAGGAAGCCAAGAGGCTGCTCTTCAAGTATGCTGAGGCTGCGAAACGGCTGATTGAATCCAGGTGGGGGCTCCTCTTGCAGTGCTGTCACGTTCAGAAAAGAGAAAAGGATTATAGGGCTTGCTCATCCTGCCTTATCCAGTGCTGGTCATAATGTTTTTGAGGAAAAGTGAGGTTAGAAACATGCAGAAGAAAAGCAGTAATGCTGGAGACATCTTTTGATAGTGATATTACTGTAAAACGTAATGCTGGGAAGCTGGAATATGTGTGGAGACAAGAGAGAGTTATTGAAGTACTGGACATGGAATGTCTTCTGTCATCCCTGAGATAAAAACAGGAGTATTTGGGCACTGACTACTATTACAGAGCAACAAGCTTAACAGAGGCATTTTGTACACTAGTTAGGGTTCTGCCACAGAACAGAACTGAGGAAGATTGTGGGGAAAGAAGGAGAACCTTGTTAATAGGGTGGTTTTCTTAGTCACAAGGTGTTAGCAATATTTGAAAATTAAAGACAATATTGAAATGGATCATTACCATGACAGATAAAAGTTTTGTGAGCCTCTTCTGTTTGAGAGGACAGCAGCCAGCTACACTGAATTTTGGGGAGAGCATGGCATGCCCTTGTCATGCAAACATCTGGAAGCACGTTTTAAAGGAGCACTGAAGGGAAGTGAAAGCGCAGGGCCACATTCCCCACTGACAGAAAACACAGGGGAGTGGAATACCTTGCCGTGCAGCCATGGGTTAAATTTTGCCTCTCTGTTTTTGCAGGAGTGCTTCCCCAGACAGCAGGAAGGTGGTGAAGTGGAACGTGGAGGACACTTTCAGCTGGCTGCGACGGGACCATTCTGCTTCTAAGGAGGACTACATGGTCAGTGTCCTGCTCTGCAGCTGGGCACGGGGGGCCAGGGAGGGGGGCACATGGGGACAGATGCAGGTCCCTCTGGAGATGGCTGCCGTTGCTTCCCCTCACTGTGTGCCATGGGAGAGCAGCCTGGCGACACCGAGTGCCACTAGGGAGTTGGTGGTGGCTGTGTGAGGGACTCTGGTTCTCTGGTTCCACAGGACCGCCTGGAGCACTTACGCAAACAGTGCGGGCCCCACGTGTCTGCTGCAGCCAAGGACTCCGTCGAAGGCATCTGCAGTAAGATTTACTACATATCCCTGGAGTATGTCAAGCGGATCCGGGAGAAGCATCTTGCCATACTCAAAGAGAACAATATCTCTGGTACGCAGCCAACTCTGAAATGCTGTAGGGGTACAGCACTGCAACTGAAGGCCCTGTGCTGTGATCTGTCCCCATTCAAAGAGTGTTAGCTGTTGGGAGGGCAGCTCTGCATCCACGGGGTGGCGTTTCAAAGTCAGAGACGGCTGGTCCATTGTATGCTTCAGGTGTCAGTTACACACTGCCTGTGCAGTGACAGACTGTCTTCCATCAGATGCTGTGACTGGCTGTAAAATCAAATACCATAAATGTGTGATTTGCTGGGATGAAGTAGCTTTTTAGGTGCTGGTCACACTGAACAGGGTGTTTGTTCATTTCCGTGGACTGCTACTTTTCACTCTGCTGCTTCATGAATTCCTGGAGAGAGCTGACATCCCAACACCAAGTGTTCTCCCTGTATTCTCGTTTGCCACATTTCTTGTGTTCTGAGCACCGTCTGCTCCCTTGTGCATCCCAGCATGTCACCGTGCACCCTTTCCTGGCAGAAAGTTCATGTTCCTTGATCTTTTCTCTGTTCTTCCTAGTTCATCTGTGTACTTCTGCATCTAGTCAGCTTTTTCTTCCTCCATGGGTACTGCTTCTTTCATCACCACTGTCTGTAGTCCTTTTACCTTTTGTGTCCTGGCTCTGCTCAGACTCCCTTCAGGTCCCAGTGTCTTTGGCATTGTTTTTCCTGCTTGTCTTCTAACCCCACTGATTCCTTCCATCTGATCTCTCCTGTGAGCTTTCCCTGAAGCTGAGGTGATGGGTAGCCACAAGGTGCAGGGAGATTCCTTTGCCTCCTGAATTTGGCAGCCTGGGAATTTTTCCTGTGCTTTGAATGAGGAAAACTAAAATTTGGGGAAAACTAAAATAGAAACAGTAGCAACAAAGAGAGTGTTTGTGTGTCTGGAACATACCTCACGATGCTGGGGTGGCTGTGTGCTGTCTGCAGCCTTGCTGGGTTAGAGATGGAGAAATGCTGTGAAATGCTCTGTGCTCCGGCAGTGGGAGATGGAATTAGTTTGGGGAATCAGCTCTGAACCTAGGTAGCTGCCTGTGAGATCTATGAGGGACACCCATAGTGCATGTTTGGGAGGACCACCCTGCTCTTTAGCCTTGTTCAGGTCTCTGTGTGTTTTGAGGTGGAAGACTGGTCCCGAATGCCCTTGGCTTCTCACAGGTTGCCTTTGTCTTCATTCTCTGTAGCTGAGGTAGAAGCTCCCGAGGTCCAGGACAGGCTGGTGTACTGTTACCCTGTGAGACTGGCCATCCCCTCCCCGCCGCTCCCCAGCGTGGAGATGCACATGGAGAACAACGTGGCATGTGTGCGGTACAAGGGGGAGATGGTCAAAGTGAGCCGCAACTACTTCAGCAAGCTGGTAAGGGCTGGGCACTGGCCCTGCTGCCTCGGGACAGGGTCATCTCAGTGTGCTCCAGGGGCAGGGCTGGGCAGAGGATGGCCAGCAGACACCATGGAGCTGTCAGACACTGCTTTCACCTTAGCTGGGGTCAGGTTTCTGCTAGGAGTATTTCCCAGATGTTGGATGTGTGCTCTGGATACATATTGTGCAGCCAGAACATCATACTAAACAGCAAGGCAGCCCTTGCTGAGAGACTCATGCTGGTGTGGTGGTTCATTCATGCTGGTGACGAGCTGGTGGCTCACAGTGACAGCAGATGTGCTGACATGCCTCCCTGCAGAGCCCACCTGCTCCTCAGCATCCCTCTCCTTGTCACAACGTGTGTGTATCGCTGTTCCTTGACTGTTCCTGGTGTGTTCAGTGGCTGGGCTTTCTCTTCCAGTGGCTTCTCTATCGGTACAGTTGCATCGATGACTCGGGCTTTGAAAAGTTCCTGCCCAGGGTTTGGTGCCTTCTCCGTCGATACCAGGTAAAGTCTCATCACAGCTGTACATTAGAAAGCCTTGGCAGCACTGGAAACTGAACTTGCCTTTGCTCCGGGGAAGGGACATGGCTCTGGGAGCCTGAAGCAGCAAAGGGTTTAAACCGGGTCTGTTGTCTGCTCCCAGCATGCTGTGGTAGGAGTGTAGTCTGGGGAGTGGTTGTGTTCTTGACACCAGAGTAAAGATTTTTGTGAAGGAAACCTTCAGTAACTCTTTACTCTGAGTGGCAGCTGAAGGCTGAAAGGGGTACAAAAGAAAACTGATGGTTTTGTGCGGCCAGAGTTGGATGAAGTCTCTGAAGAGCATTCTTGGGTACATGCAGGGACCTACACGAATTTGAGAAAGGACGAGGGGGCCCTGCATACCTAGAGGAGTGGGTGCATGGACGTGTGGCTCTGGGTCCGTGGTCAGTGAAGGGAGCAGCAGGAGCAGCGAGTGCAGGCACAGCTCACCGGGATTTGCTCTCCTCAGATGATGTTTGGTGTGGGGCTGTACGAAGGGACTGGTCTGCAAGGGGCACTTCCCGTGCACATCTTTGAAGCCCTCCACAAGCTCTTTGGAGTGAGTTTTGAATGCTTTGCCTCGCCCCTGAATTGCTATTTTAAGCAGTACTGTTCGGCCTTCTTGGACACAGACGGGTATTTTGGATCCAGGGGGTGAGTCTTACATTCCCTTGCTGCATGTCTGTGTGGGTGTGTGCCCATGGGATGATTCAGAACAAACTGATAGGGATCTTTGCCTCTTTCCCCAGCCCGTGCCTGGATTTCTTCCCCATAAGTGGCTCTTTTGAGGCAAATCCTCCGTTCTGTGAGGAGCTGATGGATGCCATGGTCTCTCACTTCGAGGTATGTCTGCTCATTGGTGGGGTTGTTTGGGATGGAGCTGTGCCATCTGTCCTGTGCTCCCCACCCCTACTGCACCCTCCTGGCAGGGCTGAGGGCAGCGTCAGATGACGGTGATGGCTGCAGCACCACACTCAAAGCAGAAGTGTTTCCTATCCATTAGACACGTCATTGCTCAGCCAGCGTTGAGGTTGTTCCTTCTCTTGTTGCACTAGAAACTGCTGGAGAGCTCCAGTGAGCCGCTCTCCTTCATTGTCTTCATCCCTGAGTGGCGGGACCCCCCCACGCCGGCCCTGACCCGCATGGAGCAGAGCAAGTTCAAGCGGCACCAGCTCATCCTGCCAGCCTTCGATCACGAGTATCGCAGCGGGTCCCAGCACGTCTGCAAAAAGTAGGCTTTGTTCTCAGATCCTTCTGGGAACACGGCTCTGAAGCCGTGTGACAGAAATATCCTCTCCCAAGCTGAGATCAGTGGGAAGCAGGGAGCAGGCAAGGACAAATGCAGCGCATCATCACCCTGGGTGTTTAGGATGAGCAGACGGCATTGTGAATTCCACGTCCGTTTAATGACTGCTAACAGAGCTTGTCAGAGATGTATGCCTTGGGCACGAGTACAGCCAGAACAGGTCACACCTGTGGTGCTCATCCATGCTCCTCTGCCAGCCTTTGCGCCTGTGAGCCGGCTGAGCTGCAGCAGCTGGGTGTTACTGGGGGGAGCAGAGGCAAGGGGCAGTGGGGGCTCAGTCCCCAGGGTGGCAGGCTGGTCCCTGCTCTGCTGCTGAGGCAACAAGTTTGAGCAACAACTTGTTTCAGCAACAAGTGCCTGAAAACTGAAGCTCTCCTTACCCTCGTTAGGACTGAAGCCTCCCTGTGCCGAGTCCCTTCTGCATCCAGGTCTCAGCACACATTGGTAGAGAGCAATTGGGACTCTGCAGCAAGAGTGCTTCCTTCTGAAAGCTGTGGAGCCTCTGACGTACTCAGAACGACCCAAGGCTGCACTGTGCCTCCACTTTCTGTCAGGACAGGGCAAATACTCGTCTTAAGGATGGTGGGCAGGAAGAGGAGAAGCAGGTGTCAATGGCTTTGCCGGGTCCCAGGGGAGGTGCTGATACATGTGTTCTTCCCTTTCAGAGAGGAGATGTACTACAAGGCTGTGCACAACACAGCTGTCCTCTTCCTGCAGAACAGCGCCGGCTTTGCCAAGTGGGAGCCCACACCAGAGCGGCTGCAGGAGCTCGTTGCAGCCTACAAGCATTCGGGCCGGACCCTCAGCTCCTCGTCTTCCTCCTCCTCGTCCTCCTCCTCCTCGTCCTCTTCTACAGTGGACAAAGAGCGGGAGCTGGGCCGAGAGCAGAGCAGCAGCCGAGAGACTAATCCCAACTAAGGAGAGGTGCGAGGCAGCAGGGGAGGTGCCGGCGGCCCCGGGGCTGGCCGGGGCAGCAGAGACTGCTGAGTGCAGCACCGGCCCGGGACTCCTGCGCAGCAGCTCCACGGCACCTGCTCTCCTCTGCGAACTGCACGCTGGACCCCAGGAGCTGGGAGCGCCCAGCCGCCAGTGGGAGAGGAGGCTCAGCCACGGCCCTCACCAGGGGCAAAGGAGCCCAGTGTGGCGCGGCAGGAGGAGCCGGGCAGCCCCACAACACCGGAGCGCCGAGGGAAGGGGCAGCCAGAGCTGGGCGGAAGGACAGTGGGACAGATGGAGGGACGGATGGCAAGCGCGAGTGCTGGGCGCTGAGCGCCGCGGCCGGAGGGGCCCCGGCAGGAGAGGGACGGGCAGAGCCCGGGGGCTCCTGCGGCCAGACTGGCCCCAGCACGGCTCCATGTCCATAGTGTAAATAGTTCTGTCCGTGGCACCCACGCTCCTGGCGGGGCTGCTCCCATCACATCTGTGTTTTTTTCCCATGTGTGAGTCCCGTGTTTGCCGACACTGTGTCCTGGAGAGGGGCGGAGCAGAGGAAAGGAGTTTCTTTGGTGTGTAAAAATGTCTTTGCAGCTGTTTTGTAGTCGTCGTGGTTTTTATGCGGAGCCTCCGGGCTTTATTTAACCTCCTTGGGTTTTGTTTTGTAAGGATTAATTTAACACCGCTAACCATTTTATTACTTTTATCAAGAAGAGCAAAGTCTATTTTTGATTTCTGTTTCCTAGTTCTTAGGAACATTAAAACCAGCATACAGCTCTGCCTGTGTCCATGCCTTTCCTTCTCTGGCGTCCAGGGTCTGTGTTCACCACCTGTCCAGCCTCTGCCTGGGTGGAAGTTGAAAAAACATTGGGTTTTGTTTTTTTCAGAACTATCTGGCATCTGCTCTAGTCTGTGCGGCCCTGACCTGGTGAGTTTTGTTTCCTAAAGGCCAGTGTGAGCCCTTGAAACAGTGTGATCATCCTCTGCTCCTGACTCTTGGCTGCTCCAGTGTGGTTTTGGTGCTCTCCCCTCAGAGAAACACAGGCAGCTGGACTGCCCTCGGATACCTTGGGGCACCTTTGGTGGGATGCCACAGCAGTGCTAGTGCTGTAGTAGTGCCAGTGCCACAGCAGAGCCGGTGCTGGAGCAGTGCCAGAGTAGTGCTGGTGCTGGACCTGTGTCAGTGCCACTCTGGGGTGGGCAGGAATTGCCCAGCCCCACATGCTGCCTCCTCTCAGAGGCTCTGCAGCTCTCCAAAGATGCTTTTGACAGAGTCAAGGAGATCTTTGATGTCCTTTAAGGATACTCAGGGCAGTTGGGAACTATGACTGCAGAAGTGGCAGTTTGTAAAGCCTTCTTTTATTCGTTATTTTGAGCCAAGACTGGCTGTTCCCGAGGCACAGGTGAGCAGAGATGTGTTAATGCTGGGAGTGTCCCGCCCCTGGGTCAGTCAGTCCACAAAATCCTTTGCTGCTCCCTCGAGTGAGGGACAGTTACCTGATTAAGTGTCTTAAGGGTCGTGGTCACACAGGGGAGGTGTGACATCAGTGGCCCCGTGGCATGGCTGCTTTAGAACGTCTCCTTTATCCAAACAGAGCAAGAGACAGTCAAAGGGGTGTGTCAGGCTGACAGTGCGTTTCAAAGGCAGGTGACTGGGACTGGGTCAAGGTGTCCGAGGGTCTGTGGTGGAGGGGGCAGCTGGGAGTGATGAGAGGTGCAGGCAGGGCTGGGGTGAACGAGCCACACCAGGAGCTGGACCCTTGGAATAAAAGCCCTTTCAGACTGTGCCAAACCTGGCTCATTGGAACTGAAAGGCCCTCAGTAGCGCTGCCCCTGTGGTGAGTGGTGTTGCTGCTGCTCTTCTCCTGCCCTGGCTGGTGGGAGGTGCGGGGGGGTCCCTGAGTGCTGCAGCCCCCCGGGGCCGCTGGAAATGGTAAGGGCAGCCGCCTGGGGCGGATCCGACCGGGCTGGGGAGACACAACCTTCAGCGTGGGATGTGCCAGGGGCTCGGCCGTGCCCAGTCTGGACCTGCCGAGTGCTGCGTGCCCCGAGTGCCCGCGACTCGGCTCCCAGGGGA
>VWZF01006015.1:258367-270396 GCA_013396755.1 Sclerurus mexicanus | reverse complement strand
GGGCTGGAGCTGGGAATAGGTATGGCAGCTGGTGGGACACCCTCGCCCTCGCTGTCCTCCCCATCCGAGGCACCGCGCGTGGCCCAGCCTGCCTTGTTCTCCTTCTTGAGGCGCCGGCGGGCGTTGGCAAACCAGGTGGAGACCTGGGTGAGGCTCATCCGGCTGACCACGGCCAGCATCACCTTCTCCCCCTTGCTGGGGTAGGGGTTCCTGGGGTGCCGTGCCAGCCAGGCCTTCAGTGCCCCTGTGCTCTCCCGCGCTGCCACCGCCTTCGTCCGACCTGGCTCCGCAGGCAGCCCCAGTGGCACCTCGTAGGGTGGTGAGACCTGGAGGGGCAGAGCGGGGTCAGGGTGGGATGGGAATGGGGGGCATCACAGACAGAGGAGAGAGGCTGAGGGATGTAGGGGTTTCTACACCCCTTTGTGCATGGGAGGGAACAGAACTGTGTCCTTGCTGTCCTCACCCTTTCTGATCCATACCCTGAAGTGCTGAGGTGCAGGAGAGTGTGTGTGGAGGGCAGGGTAATACTGGGAAGGCACAGAGGGCTCGGGACAGCAGGTCCCAAGTGCCCACCCCAACCACCCCACACAGTCCCATCCCGATCCTGGGAGGGTGCCACGTCCTGGCCTCCCCGGATCTGCAGTGCGGTACTTACCAGGGGTGTCAGGAGGCTCACAGAAGGTGGCAGGAGGCTGTACCCAGCCAGCATGGGGCATGGGCAGGGGTAGGGGCAGGGCAGTAGGGCTTGGGGGGGTCCCCGCAGGGTCCCCCAAGGCCCCCCGCAGCTCTCCAGCTCTTGTCCTGGGCTCCTCTTGCCTCGAGGTGCTGCCATGCTGCAGGAGAGGAGCTGGGGAGCTGCTCCCGGGTGCTTTATAGCTGCTGGGGTCCGCAGTGACTGACAGCTGATTAGGGGGTATTAGCACCCATGAGAGCAGCAGCAGGATCTGGGGCACCCAATACCCCTCCCCCGGCTACTGTTGGGCAGGGACTGGCAGGGACATCCTCCTCGCCTGCCTGCCACCAGCCAGGACCCTGTCCCCTCCCAGCTCCAAAACTCTGCACAGCCCCCATGGATGGGGTGCAGTGGCACCCAGGGACTGGGGCATGGGGCCCATGTGAGCTCCACAGCCATCCCTGGCCACAGGGACACAGTACCCCTGGGCTTTCCTGCAGTGCCAGGAGCATTAGTCCTGTCCATGACCCCAGCCCTGACCTGGTCCTGGGGCTGTAGAGGGCTGGGTTGAAGGGCCAAGGGCTGGTGAACTCATGCCTGGTGAGAGAACAACATCCTGTGCTGCCCCATTCTCCTCCTCTGGCTTGGCCAGAACCTCACCCAGGCCCCAACACTGCCATGCCTGCTGCTGGATTCCCAGCAGCAGAATGATGAATGGGAAGTGTCCCCCAGCCCCAGGGACAGCTGGGGATCCCTGCAGACATTGTAGGGGGTCCTGTGGCTGGTGCAGCGTGGGCAGCTGTGCGAGGGGCCCCAAGAGCCCACGACTCCCCGAGCCGCTCACTCCTGCTAAGACTGGGATTATCCCACAGGTTGTATCCGTCATTAAATACCGACTAATAACGCTCTCAGGATATTAAATATGTAACAAACCCGCTTAGCGCTGGCCAGGATGGGAAGGTGAAGGTCACCGGTGCTAATGAGCGCGGCTGCATCCCTGGCGACAGCAGAAGGTCCCAGGGCTGAGGTGCCAGCACTGAGGGGTCCTAAGCCCTTGCAGTGCCCCATGGCCAGAGCCCCAGCAGCACCTGGAGCTCCCAACATGCAGCAGTGGAAGCTCTGGTCCCATCCATCCCACTGTGCTTGGTCTTGTGCTCTTAGAATCCCCAGGTGTGAAAGCCACAGGGCAGCTGAAACACCAGTGCTGCTGGCTGGGACCTGCCCTGGCCACGGCCCTGTAGTGGCCCCATAACCTTGTCCCCACAAGACTCCTCCAGCCCTAATCAGTGCCACAGATCCACTTGATTAGATAATGGGGCTGTAATCTAGGAAAGCGCCTGTGGATTGCTATGGTGCACCCTGACCCTGCACAGCACAGCTGGAGAGGGAGGGCCACAGCCACCTGACAGCACAGCAGACACAGCTGGACACCGACCCAGCCACAGCCAGGCAGGCACAGCCACACACCAGCACCACTGGATATGCACAGGGCTGGTGCAAAGGCAGAGGAATGGAGCCACAGCCAGGACGGCTCAGCCCAGGGAGGTGTGGGCCACACACACCTCACTGCCCTGGCGGGCAGGGGGCCAGCCCACACAAGCGCTCATGCCACCCCTCTCCCCCACAAGAGGACAGGGAGAGCCCATGAGAGTGCTCAGGGATGGCACTGCCCCCATCCCTGAGCTGTGGGGCTTGAGCCTCACAGAGGCTCTCATGGAGGCTGGGTGGTTCCCAGCCTTTTTCCCCCTCTGCGGATAATCAGTTTAATGCAGGAGCAGAGAACTAAAACTCCGCGATTAGCTGTTATAATCGCATGTAAATACGCCCAGACAAGCCGCTCAGGAGGGCGGTGTGGGGCTCGGGACAGAGTTACACGGGATTTAGGCTGTTTACCACTTGATTAATTTCATGACTCCAGCCCCAAGCCCACCGCTGTCCCAGCTGCCCGGCTCACTTCCTGGGAGTCAAGGTCACTCGGGCGGGAGGCAGCTGATAGCCCAGCGTGTCTGTGAGCAGTGACGGGTCCCACGCAGCGCTGGGCTCTGGGATCCCCATGCCCCAGCCCCAGGGGCTATGCTGGAGGCTGGGCTGTCCCATCCCTACTGGCTGGAGCTCAGACCCCCACGCAGGCACACACCCAGATTTCCATCCCTTTTTATTCATAAGCATAGTCAAAGCTTGAGAATGTCACAGCTGAACCCCTCCCACAACCACTGATGGACCAATACCAGAGTCCATCCCTCTTCAGAAGAAAAATAGAGCATCTTCCACCTCTGACTCCTCGGGTTTCTCCAGTCCAGAGCCCTGCTGCTGCCTGCCCGCAGGCCAGAGACACCACAGGAGGGCCAGCTGCTGGCACACCAGGACCACAGGCCCCATGGCCACGGGGAGCACGTACTTTTATCAACACACACCTCACCTCTCACATCACAGCTGTGCCCAGCCCCATGGCTCCCCCCGGACCCTCGTGTGCTGGGCAGACACAGATCCGTGGCTGCACAGACAGTTCAGGAAAAGGGATTCCAGACCATCAAGTGCAACAGGCAAAGGGAGCATCCACACAAGGGGCTGCCTCTGTGGCTGCTGAGCAGTCTCTGAGGGGAAGCACAGGATCCCATTGGCACGAGGCTGAGCAGCAGCATGTCCATGCTCGTGTCTGTGCTGCTCCAGCAGCCTGTCCCTTGCAGCCCTGATGCAATAAGGCAACTGCTGGCTGGGCGGCTGCTGCCGCTGTGGCCGCCTGCCCAGCACGGTGTCCAGCCCTGGCCCAGTGCTAGTCCGCCAGCGCGATGACGTCGTAGTGGATGCCTGGCTGCAGCTGATGGATCTGCTCTGCCGCCGCCTCAGTGCTGAAGACACCCTGGGCCTGGGCCATCGCTGCATCTGCCACTGCTGCAGGGAGTCAGGGGAGGGGGGTCAGTGCCACCTAGCAGGGCCCCACCTCCTCCTGGGGAAGGGGCACAAGGCCACCTTGCTCATGTGGGACTCATGCTCTGTGGAGCAGGGAGTCCGGCTCTGGTTAACTCTGTTCCAGAACTGACAGGCTGGGATCAGCAAAGACCTGCCCTCAGACACCATGGCTGGCAGCAAAACAGCAGTCCAGCTTCACCTTCCCAGGCCGCTGCACAGCCCCCTGCCAGCCCCAGCCAGACCCCAGGGCCCTGCTCCTACCTGAGACAGCTGAGTGTGCTGCTGCTTCCAGTTGTGCCTGGGTGACGAGCTGCTGCTCAGGTGACACAGGCATGTACTGGATCTGCAGAGGGAAATAAGAGAGCCCTGAAGGGAGGGCCCCTCCTAGAGCTGCTCTGGCCACAGTCGCTGCATCCACGCACCAGCCCAGGAGCACCCTCTTTTTGACATCGTCCTTTCCAGGCCAGGCAGGCTCAGGGACCACCACAGCGGCCCCTCCAGCTCCTGCCTGGCCCCATACCTGTGACTCTGGGAGGAACTGGCTGCCCTGCTCGTACTGGATGTGGGTGATCTGACCATCCTGTACCTGGGGACAAGCAGTGAGGTGGTGTTAGGGACTGCTAGTGTCCAGGAGCCCAGCAAAGCTGTGACTTTAGCTGAGTAAGCTGGAGGGGGCCCAAAGAGGCTCAGCCCCACCCATGGCACCCCGTGAGCTCCACCTGCTGTGTGAAGGGAGTGGACAGCCTCGAAGCTCACCTGGATGTGATGTCCCTCTGGGACAACAACATACTCCTGGGGAAGCAAGTGTGGGACACCTTCCTGGGCAATAATGTACTGAACCTGCAAACATAGGAATTCAGACCCAGAAAAGACCACCACTGCCCACCCCACATCACCAAAAGGCTAGAGCTGTCTTGTTTCCTGTGCCTGTTTTCACCACCCCACTGTCCCCAGCTCTCCCAGCTCCCACTGGGCAGTCCCCTCACCTGGTTGTCAGCAGTCACTAAGTGCTGTACTGTCTGTCCATCAGCAGTTGTGATCTCCTGGATGTAGGCTGCCTCCTCCTGCAAGGTCAGTAAGTGCCCTGTGTGCTCAGCAGGGCTGGGCCACAGCCCCAGGGGAGGGACGTTGAGGCCGAGGGGCCCAACTCACCTGGCTGGTGACACTCTGCTCCTGTGCAACAAGGATGTGCTCCTGTCCCAGAGCCTGCTGCAGCTGCTCAGGAGCCAGCACAGCCTGGCCAGCCTGCAGAGCCGCTGCAACGCAGAGAGAGATGGTGGGGACACCAGTGGGGACAATGCTGATGGCCCCGCTCCCCCAGAGACCACTGCCTGGTGCTCACCCCGGCGAGGAGCATGGGGCAGTCTCTTGGCTCTGCTCATACAATTAGTCAGAGCTAAACCAAACTCTCTCAACAGGAGAGATTGCTGTGGGCAGAAGACACCCTCCCCATCAGATCCTGAACTCTGCTTCCAGTGTGAGCTGCTCCTGCACACACTCATCTACCAGGACCTGCTTGGAGCGAATATGGGACTCCTTATTCTGCACAGCTGCCCATGCCCGGCCCCGTTGCCTCTGTCCCCACCAGCAACCCCAACTGCAGCACAATCCTCCTGCCCTGACCCCAACTCAGCCCAGCCTGGTCCATGGACTGGGTGAATACTGCACAGGGCTCTGGCTGCAGGACACCTGCAGATCAGCCCTGGTCACAGGGACACGCCTTACTGTGCAGGGTGGCCAGGGTGTCCTCATCACTGTTCAGGATGATGGTCTGCTGGGCAGCAGCAGGCCCTGGCCTCTTCCCCTCCGAGCTGTGCAAACGCTGCGTGTGGAACTTGAGGTGCCCATTACGGTTGAACCTACAGGAGGAGCAGAGCAAGGTGGAGTTTGCCACAGAACCCTGTGCTCTCTGCAGAGACACAGGCCACTGGCACCACAAGCATATCCCTACAACACTGCCCATTCCAGCTCCCAACGTGTTCCCATCAGTGCCCTGGTACTGAACCTCCCCATGCAGAACTTCCTTGGAGATGAAGCTGGGCCCACCTGTAGCAGGAATTGTTCCCAAGGGCAGAGTCCCCTCTAACAGGGGCTGCTGCTGGAGAAGAGCTAGGGCAGTGAGCTCTGCTAAGATCCTGTCTCCTCTTGAGTCTTGCAGAGCTCTATGGGATCTCCCAAAGCAGGAACAGCCTTGCTGCATCACTCACCTCTGCCCACAGACCTGGCAGGCAAAGGGCTTCTCATTGGTGTGGGTCAGCATGTGCCTGCGCAGGTCCTTCTTGTTCTTGGAGGCAAAGCTGCAGTGGGGGCACTTGTGTGGCCGGAGACTGGCATGCTGGACCATGTGGCTCTGGGGCAGCAGGACAACAGCCAGGTCAGAAACCCCTTGTTTCTCCAAACCCTCTGTTCCCATGGCTGCTCTGTGCAAGGGAACCTACCCGGACCTCTGGCCAGAGTGTGGCAGTGAAGGTACAGTCGGGACACTTGAAGGTGCTGGGCCCAATATGGGCTCTCTTGTGACTCTCCATCTCTGCTCTCCCTGTAAACATGGCTGTGCAAATCTTGCATGAAAACTTTTTGGCTGTGGAAATCTTGCACGAGATCTTCTTGGCTGTGGAAACTTTGCATGAGAGCTTCTTGGCCATGCCTTGGAGAGCAGGCCACTTGACCTTTGGGGATGAGACTTCCTGCCCCTCAGAGGCTGGGGATAAAGATGAGTCCTTCTGGAGCTGCCTGGTGACACACTGCACCAGGGGCCACTTGACGCCGGCGGGCTGTGCCTCCTGGCCCTCCACGGGTGAAGGAAATGCAGCATCCCCGCTGAGGGGCTGCGAGAGAAACACCAGTCACACCTGCTCACACTGCTGCCCAGGACGGGGAGAAGGCTCAGCTCCTTACCTCTGTGGTCTGGAACTGGCTCCTGGGCACACCTGATGACATGATGTAATGACTGCTATGGTCCTTCAGAGCCTCCTCTGTCATCACAGCTCCGCTCACCACAACTGCGTGGGAGGTCTCCACAGAGCTCTCCTCCTCACTGCTAGAGAGGACAGGGTCAGGGAGGATCTGCCTTCTCCCCCTCAACACTCAAAGCCTCCTCACTGGAGAGCAGAAGTGTCTTCCCCTCCTCATTCCTCCCCTACAGCTGACCTGTATAGCGTGCCAGGGGCCTGGATCTCCTCGCTGATGGGTGCGATGATGCTGTACTCAGCTGTCCCACCCAAGGGGATGGTGATCTGCTGCAGCTCTGAGCCACCCAGGCTTGCCTCCCCATAAGCCTCCTGCACCAGTGTCTGCCCAGGCTCTGCCATGTGCAGCATCACCAACTTCTGCTGCTGCTGCTGCTCCTTAGAGTCCACCGTTGCCCCCTCCTCCTGTGCTGGTGACTCACAGGGGCCTGGTGTCTCTCCTGGGTCACCTGGCTTCACCACTGCCACCTGTGTGACGCAGCAGCTCAGTTGAGAGGCGCAAGGCTCTGCAAGACACCCCTGCAGTGGAACAGGGTTGGGAAGCCTCCCTCTGCCACCCTCTGGCCCCCCAAGCCCTGCTCACCTGCAGTGAGCCTGTGGCCAGCTCTCGCTGGGCACTCATGTTCAGCAGGAGATCCAGGGCCGTCTGTGTGGCCAGCTCCGCTGATCCAGCCACATCTGGGGGGTTGGATGGAGAGGGTCAGGCAGGCACTTGCCTTCCCCCTCTACATCCCAGCCCCTTCCTGGGATCTCGCTCACCTTGTTCATAGATGATGGTAGCCCCTTCCAGGGAACTCTGCGAGAGGACAGAGGGCTCTGCTCCTGCGACAGCCTGGACCGCATTGCAGGTGACGGGGCCAAGAGGCATCTGCATGAGAGGGAGAGCTGACAGCATGGCAGGCAGCGAGCACTGGGAGGAGCTGGGGCTGGGCAGGGCACTCACCGGCGGGCTGGCCTCTGGCTCAGCTGGTGCCTGCACCTGGCTGTGCTGCTGCTTCAGCTCCTCGATCTGCTGCAGGGTGAAGAAGGGGCGGCGGCGGCAGGGCGGCTCCTCAGGGTGCCTCTGCGCCCACTCCTCGAAGGAGTCAGTGTGGCGGCACTGCACGTGCAGGCGCAGATTCTTCTTGTGCTTGGTGGTGAAGTGACAGAACTCGCAAGCAAACGGCTTCCCTCCTGCAGGGCCCAGGAGGGGGAGTCAGACAGAGGGTCCCCAAGGGATGGCAGGGAGACCAGTCAGGCTCTAACCTTCTCTGGGAGAAGGGGGGTGCAGGACATCAGGCTCCTCTCACCTGTGTGCTTGACTGCCATGTGCGAGACCAGGAAGTCCTCCCGGAAGGTGGAATACTTGCAGACACTGCACTTGTAGGGCTTGTCGTTCATGTGTGACAGCTGGTGGTTCAGCAGGACCTTCTTGTCCTCACACACATAGTCACAGAACTCACACTTGAACCTGCCAGGACAAAGACACCCGTCACAGGGGCTGAAGGGGAGCAGGACATGAGCTCTGCCCAGGCATGCTGAGGGCTGCACTAGGCTCATACCTGCGGTTGGCAATGGCCTGGATGTGTGTCAGCAGGTGCATCTTGAAGGTGTAGCGCTTCTTAAAGGACTTCCCACACTGTGGTGAAACAAAGTGAAGCACTGTTCAGCCCCTGCCCAGCCCCACCTTCCACCAGGCCCTCCCCAGGCTGTGTCCCCCTCACCTTGTCGCACATGTGAGGCTTCTCTGTGCTGTGTGTTTTCATGTGCTGCGTAAGCCTCTTCTGCATGGGGTAGACACGGTTGCAGACGGGGCACGGGAAGGAGTTCAACTTTGGTGGCTGGATGGAGAGCATGAAGATGAGCTCACCTGGATGGGCTCACCAGCTGCCTTACCCTCTCCCCACTGCAGGACCTAGGCTGCCTTTCCTCAAGAGATTCAGAAACAATGCCCTCAACAAGGCACCGAGAACTTGTGGAAGACCCAGATGTGTCTCTTCCCATATAAGAGTGTTGAGAGACAGAGTTCTCAAACTCACCGGATCAGCTCTCTTCTTCCTGAAAAAGAAAGAAGATAAGCCCCTTGTGTGAGCCATAGCCCAAGTCTGAGCTGCCTTGTACTGAGTCACCAAAACCCCCTGATTTGGAAAGGGCCAGAGGTCAGAGGAAGAGCAGCCACAGCCACTCTCCCAAGGTAGGAACAGTGCCAGAGCTGTTCAGTCCCCAGGACTGCGCTTCCCTCACCTGTCCCGGTTGTGCACCGTGGAGTGCCGGATGACATCCTTCTTGTACACACTGGTGTAATTGCACTCCTCACACTTGTAGGGCTTGCTGCCCACGTGGTTGAACATGTGCTCCTGTGAGAAGCAGAGTAGGGCCATGAGACCTGGAGCTGCTGGGCACCCTTGTGAGTTTGGGGCAGGGCAGACAGAGCTCACCTTGAGGGAGGACCAGCGCCGGGAGCGATAGCTGCACTGCAGACACTTGAAGAGCTGAGGGTCATTGGCCTCATGCGAGTTGACATGGAAGCGCAGATCGTCGTGTGTGAGGAACCGTGAGCCACAAATTCGGCACAGGTATGGCCGCATCAGGGGCTTGGGAGACTTGTAGTAGTACCTGCAGAAACAGGAGCAGGACTCAGTGCTGCAGTGGCCAACAGGCTGGACCGGCCCTGGGCAGAGGCCAGAGGGCCCAGCACATACCCCTCACCTGCGCCCCATGTACTTGCGGTATTTCTTGCCCAGGAAGCGGCGGGAGGGCCGCCCGCGCCGCCGGGGGATGACATCTGCCTCCTCAGCACCCGTGTTGGAGGAAGGGTCCTTGTTCTCAGAGTCGGACTGGCTGATGCTTGGTTCTGCCAGGCTCTCACCCGTCCCATTCTCCAGGCCAGAGGAACTGGCTGCTTCCGAGTTCTGCAGCTCAAGGCTCGGTGTGCTTTGGGATGTCACCAGGGGCTCCACCTCCCCTCCTGCTTCACAGAGCACAGCAAAGCTCTGTCATAGCCCCACTGTGGGCTCCGGGAGCTTGTGTGTCACTCCCTTCTCCAGTCCCACACAGTGCTGCTGCTTCCCTCCTGCCTCACCTTCTGGCATGTCCTGAGGCATGTCCTCCAGACGAGGGAGCTTGCGGGGTCTCCCTGGGCGTCGACGCGGCCTCTCCTCGCTGGATGTGGGGACAGTGCGGCCATACTTGGGCTGTCGCCCCCGGGGCTCATCCTCAGCTGGGTTGTAGTCACTGTCCTCTGCAGACAAGTGCCCCAAAACGTCAGACTGAGAAGAGACTAAGCTACGTAAGATGTGGGGAGAGCAAGTCCTACCTTCAGGGTCATCAATAGCACCAGCATCCATGATATCATCATCTTCTTCTTCTGGGGCTTCCTCCTCCTCCGTCTTTGGAGCAGCTCCCCCCTTTCGGGGCCGTCCTTTCTTCAAAGCCTGAGCTGAACCCACTGCCACAGAGAATGGGGTAAAAGCTCTTTACCAGACTGTGTGCCGTAACAGACCTTTGTGCTCCAATTCCTCCCTTGCTCCTTCCCCAGAGAGACCAGAGCCCATCTGCAGTGAGGGAAATTTCCCTTAATCCTTGGCACACACCTGGCTGGAAGTGACGTTCTTTCATGTGGTTAATCAGCGTTTTCTTGGAGACACTCTTATACTGACACATCTTGCACTTGAACTGCTGCACCACCACCACCTCCATCATCTCTTCCAGGGTCTCCATGTCTGGCTGATCCAGTTCCTCCCCACCATCTGCTTCTTGAGCCTGGTCTGGCTGTGCGGGCAGGTCCAGCACTTCCAACTGTTTGGAAGCGTCTGAAGGGCCAGGCTGGTCAAGGCACGTGGAGGTAGGTCCATCAGCAACAGCTTCTATCACCAAACTATTGGCCAGAGCAGATGTGGCCATCTGGGACACCATGGGAGCACCTGAAACACCAAAACCCACTCAGACAAGGGGCACACCCTCACCTGCACTCCAAAGGTTGCACCCACACCAGAGGTACAGGGCTGAACACAAGCTCAGGAACAGAATCCTAACGGGACTGTGGTACAGGTGCTGTGGCTGATCCAGCTGGGACATCCCCTCCAGTGGCACAGGCTCAGAGGCAGAGCCAGCCCCCATGGACAGCCCAGGGTGCTCCCTCACCATCATCAGGGCCTTGTAGGATGAGGTACTGGGTGGTCTCTGCCCCTCCATCCTCAGCGCTGGTCACGGCGATGCAGCCTGGCAGGGAGAGCAGAGCAGAGTGGTGACTGCCACACCCAGGGGCTGCAGGGCCACTGGGGCTCTCCCAGCTCAGACACAAGTGAGAAGGTGTGAGGAGGGTCTGGCTCCAGGGATGGAGCCTGCCTGGGCTGAAGGAGCAGCTGGACAGAGGGAAGGCTGTCCAGCAGCATGAGCACCTTGTCAAACCCTCCAGCCACTGCAGCAATGCAAGGGAAAACCCTGCTGACCTCTTGGACTGGATGATCTTAGATGTTTTTCCAACCCTAATGACTTCATGTCCGTATTTCCCCCCACCTCCCAAGTTCTGGCACAACAGCAGCTCCCTCCCAGCCCCCTGAGCCATCTCCAAGTGGGAACACACACTCACTCTGGATGATGTCAGGCCCGATCGTGGACTCAATGATTTTGTCAATGGCAGAGCCCAGGTCTGAGGAAGTGGACGCAGTGGAGTCTGACACGACTGTGGCTCCATCGGTGACAACACTAGAGTGGACCAGGACTTGTGGGGACTCTGACACCATGATGGACTGGCTCACAGTGGAGACACTGGAGACCAAGGTGGATTGGGCAATGGAGGATGAGTCTGGCAGGTAAATCCGTGGAATGGCATCTGTGCTAGAGCTACTCTCCGAGACCTCTTCCTGGCAGAAAAAAAAAAAAATAGCCTGGCTCAGCTGAGACACCCTTGTCAGACCAAGCCCTTGGGGCAGCCAACATATGCAAACGACCCGGTGTATCGCTAAAGAGCTGCCAGGAAAGGTACCAGGGCAAATCCTTCAGTACTGACAAGGACCTGGATCTCCAGGGCTGCTCTTACTACCAAGGGGAGTTCTGCTCCTCACACTCCTCACACGGGACCAGAGATCAGTCTTCCAGCAACATCCAGAGGAACCCCCAGGAACCAGACCCACGGCTGCCCTCCCTGCCGCCCCACCGCACGCAGGGGCGCCTACCAAGGAGACCGCGCTGCTGTCGGAGCTCTGCCCCACGCCGGAGTCATCGGCGCGGCAGAGGCGCCCGGGCCCCGCGGCGGCGTCGCTGCTGTCCGCCGACACGGCCTCGGAGCTCCCGACGCCCAGCCCGCTCTCGGTGGGCTCCTCCCGCGCCGCCTGCGGGGCCGCGTCGCTGCTGCTCTCCACCGCATTCTCCTCCATGCCCGCCCTGCCGGGGCCCGCTACGCTCGACCTGCGGGCGCACCGCCGCCGTCAGGCCCTCCGCCGCACTCCGCCCGCTGCCCACCGCCCCGGGCGGCTGCAGCCGCGGCGGGAGTGCCG
>VWZF01006015.1:243016-258083 GCA_013396755.1 Sclerurus mexicanus | reverse complement strand
GGGCCCGGGGCTCGGTCGGGCCGGGCCCCCAGCGCGGCCCCTGCGGTACTGACCGGCCCCGCCATAGCCGGCATCTGCGCCCCGCGCCGGCCGTGCAGCGCCGCCGTGCCGGTTGCCGTTCCGCAGCCAGCGGTGGGCGCGGAGACCGGCGCGCCTCGTGGGCCGGGACCGCCCGTTCCCGGAGCGACCCTGGGGGGGCCCGGGGTCTCACGCCGTTCCTTCCCGGCGGCCGCGCAGCCTCGGCGTGCCGAGCGCTGTGTCCCTCGTTTCCCGGCCGGGGAGCGGCCCCTGCGCTCGGTTCGCTCCGTCTGGCAGAGGCCAGACCTGCCGCTTTCGGTGGCGGCTCCGCAGCGGAACAGCGGCCAGCCTTCGGCTGGGCTCCCGCTCGCCCAGTTCCGCCCCCCGGGGTGGTTCCCCCTGCCCAGTTGCTCTGCGCTTGGGGTGCCCAGCGTGGGCGGCTGCTCTCGGTTGGCTGGGGGCTCCCAGCACGGTGGGGCTTTGCCGGCGGCTCCTGATGCCACAGCATTCCCGCAGGGATGCGCTCAGAGCCCCCCGGCTCCTCCCAGCGCTGCTGGGTCCCTCCAGCTGAGCTCAGCCATGGTGGGTGGGCTGGGCTCGGCCTCTGCACCAGGCCCTGCTCCCTGCTGATGTCTTTAACATGTGTAACGAACGTGTTTCTCCCTTTGCAGCGCTCCACTGAGAGCGGCTCTATCCCGGTGTTTTCCTGGAAGGAAGGCAGCCGTGCTGTGCCTGCGCTCCGCTGGGGCCGAGCCTGGCTGAGGGGGGTCAGGAGCCGCTGGGACGGAGCCAGCCCGCAGTGCGGGCCGGGGTGGGCAGTGCCACCGTGTCGCTGGCCAGGACGGCCGGTGCTGAGGTGGTGCCAGCTGCAGCAGGACAGACAGTGTCTCGTCTGGCGCTGGCGGCGAGTGCCCGCACAGCCTGCCAGGAATCCGAGCCCGGGGGTGCTGGGCTGGATCAGCACTCTGGATCAGCACTCTGCAGCGTTTGGCCATGGTGCCTCTGCTCCCGGGTGAGGCAGGCAGTGTCCCTGGGTCCAGCCCCCTCCCCCCCAGCCCGGGGCTCCTCTGGGGAGCTCTGCGAGTCCCTCGTGTCCTGCCCCGAGGCACCGTGTGCCCGGCAGAGGCAGCAGAGGAGCTGCTCTGCCAGCTGCCGTGCGTGCACCTTCCGGCTCTTTTTCAAGCTAATTAAATGCATCCTTGGAAGGTTTATGCCCTCATCCATCACCGGCAGACAGCAGCGGTGAGAGCTGTCCCCTGGGCTGGCTGTGTGAGTGCTCCTGCTGCCGCAGCGCTGCTCCCGGTGCCTTGGGGCCAAGTCCCCGCGTGCTGCTGCCGTCACCAACACGCCAGAAGCCGGGAGGGAGCTGAGGGGTTGGTTTTTTTTTTTCTCCATTACTGCTCTTTAAAGCAGCCCTGTGTAGCTCTGTAGGGGAAGCAGAGCTGAGGAGGACATAGGGGGCTCCTGTGCCTGATGTCCCCTCTGTAGTTCCATGGCTCACACTGGCAGAGGCTGGCAGTGCCTGTGACCAGCCATGGCCTGGGTCTGTCTGGGCTTGGGGTGTCCCTGTGCTCCCTGTTGGGAGAAGCTCTCTGTTTCTGTCAGGGAGGGGGGAGTGGTGCCAGAGGAACCCTTGGGATAAGCTACCTCCCAGGCAGAGGAAACAGGATGGATTTATGTCAGACCAGCAGGTTTCCTCTTTCTGCCTTCAGTCAGCTGCTGTGTGAGACAAATGAAGGATTTTCCCCTTGGGTGATGGCTCCAGGACAAAGCAACCTGAGCTCTGGGGGCCTTGGGGGTTCATATGGACCCTCCTGGTGCTGGCTGGGCTTATGGAAAGTTGCATCAAGCTTCCCTGTCGCCCTTCAGAGGTGCCCCATGTCCTCTGTCTCGGAGCATTGTCCCAGCAGAGCTTTGCTGCAATTGGTAACCTGCTATTTTTAAAAATGCCGTGTGCCCCCGAGCTGGGTGAGTGGGGGATTTCCAGGCCAGGCAAAGCACGCTCCCATCCCCAGCTCCGGAGGCACAGCCCCTCACTGATAATGCTCTGCAGTTACAGCTCTGAGCCTGAAATCACTTCAGAGCCAAAGAAAACACAAAGAAATCTCAGCAAGAGGCTTAAGAGAATCCAGAAATGGCCGCGGCACGCGTTGGATGTGTGTCCAAATACCTTAGTGGGAGGACAAGCAGGTTAAAGGCCTTTTGGGAACAGGCTGAGGAGACAACACAGCGCTTGTGCCTGGAGGACAAAGCACTCAGGCTCGGGCAGGGTATGAGGCTGGTTTTAGTGAGCTTGGTTGATGAGCTGCACCAACAGGCTATCCCGGGCCCTGGGAGGGTTCACAGCTCTGTTCTCTCCAGCCTAGATGTGGCACTGGGAAGAAGATACAGCCAGAGAAGCTGCTGCTCAGGCAGGGTGAGAGTGGCTGATGGGTGACCCTTGTTGGGGTCTGGCTCTTGCTGGCGCCCCGTGGCCACACCAAGCTGCCCTTCCCCAGAATAGTTTGCTGACCCACTCCCATAATAGCTCCTCCATGAGCTCGTGGCGTCAGTCACCATCCCAGAATAGGAGATGGTTGTGCTGAGCACGGTGCCCAGGGCAGAGCCTCAGCCTCTCCCCCTCCTGCGAAGCGAACCCCCGACTTCCACCGCCAGTGATTTTGTCATCTGCTCTTGTTTGTTCCTTCTTGTTTCCTTTTTTCTTTTCAAAGAAAACATTGCTACAATGTTTGTGTAGCTGCAGGGCACAAATCCACATCAAGGCTTATATTTATATCCCACCTGGGAAGGGCGGTTGCATCAGCACATTTTGTAAAACGTTGAGCAAAGCAGCCCTTGCTGCAGGAAATGGTTTTTCTTCACACCAGATTGCCTCACTGCTCTGTGCCTTCCCAGCAATGCCGGCTCGTGGAGAAGGCTCCTGGGGCGCTCCTGGGGGATCTCTCCATGCAGGGGTGTCAGTGACCTGATAGGATCCCACCAGGAACCTCTCTAGTCCCTCTGCCCTGCTCCAGGGCTTGCTGGGCCACTGGTACCTACGCAAGGAACAGCATCCCTCCAGTGCTAGTTGTTGCTGTTGGGATCCCCACTTCCCAGAGCGCTGGCATGAGTGGGAGTGCCATAGGGTAACACCTATGTTCTGTGGCCACCAAGGCTGTGGCTGAACTTATGGCCTCAACCATAATGCCACCCTTGGGCTCTGGTAGGGCACTCCTGGGACAGGCAGGAGCCACTCCCAGCAGCTCTTGAGAGGCTGGAGGAGCCCATGGAAGCCTATGGTGAGGCCACTTACATCCTCACACAGTCCCCTTGGCAGCTCTGCCCCCCAGGCTGGGAGGTGCTGCTGATGGCAGTGCCTTGGGCATGCAGGGACTTTCACTGTGTGTCCTGTCTGTCCCGCTGCCTCCTGCACCATCAGTGCCTGCCCTTCCCACAGGCAGGGGCGATGGCAGTGCTTCCTCTCCTGTGTGTATTGTCTTGCTCCCATGTGGGAGCCATGGCTGCCATTCCCGGAAGGCTTTGGGACCATCAACAGCCTTTCCAGGATGTGTTTGAAGTTGCTGAATGCAAACAGCTGGCTCCTCCGTGCCTGCCAGAACTGCTTCTCCTGCCGCTGGGTGTTTTTTTTCCTTTTCTGGAGGGAACCTGTGGCTTCTTTCCCAGACCCTGAGACCTCGGAGCCATGGTCCAAGGCCACTGGCTTCCACCCTCTCCCATGCTGCTGATTCATCACTGCTGGTTAGTTAAAAAATGGTAATCAGCAAATTACTGAAATATAAGTAAAATAAACAAGGTGGGCAGAGGACTGTGTATGTAGCAGGGCCCCAGAGGCCTTGGTATGTGCTGTGCTGAGCTCTTCCCATTCCCTGTGCTCACCCCCTGTGCAGGGCTTTGCCTGGACGAGCTCCCCTGGAATGGAGGGTCAGTACCTTACACTGCCTTTGGGCTCCCGGGCCCTGCCAGTCCTGCAGTCCTGCCCAGAACTGGTCCTGCGGGGCTGCTCTGCTCAGTCCCCCTCCCTCCTGCCCCAAGGGAGGGGGTCACTAGACCCCAGAGCTGAGCAGGCAAGCTCTGGGGTGACTGCCCACCCTGTGGGGGCATGGCGGCTCTCACAGGGCCAGCGGCTCCCACCCAGGTGCTCTCCAACCCTTCTCCCCTGGCAGCACAGCAGCTCTCTCCATCCTGGTGCTCCCACAGCCTGGGGGGCTGCCTTCCTTCCCCTCCTATGATACCTGGTTTTGAAAGGTCATGTGGCCATGGCAGCTCCCAGAGGACAGCCAGGCCATGTGCCATTCCTGGGCTGCCTGGGCTTTGTCCATATGCCTGTGTTGACAACTGAGCCTCTCTGAGTTAATTTGGCAGCAAGCTGTAGAACAGTTGTCAAATGTTTTACTGAAACCCGAGTGTGTTGCATCTACAGCCCTTCCTTCTGCTTTGCACAGTTTACAATTAAATACCACCAGTTTTGCCCATATTCCACCTTCCACAAACCCCGCTTCTTATTCCTGAGCCTCTCCACTGCTGATGGCTGCAGGTTCCTGGCGCCGCATTGTCCCCTTGCGCGCAGACATGGGCAGGCAGGTTGCCTGTCATTGTCACAACTGCTGCTCTCCCTGTTTTAGCAGGCAGCTGCTGTGCCTGTGTCATAGTCAGGGACAAAGCGCTGCCCACCCATGCTGCGTTGTGCCACTGATGGTTCAGCACAGCAGCTGTGCCCTCCAGAGCTGGCAGCTACCCAGCCATGTTCTGCCCAGCTCATCTCCCAGCCCCTGCCTCAAGCCCATGAAGCACAGGAGATGCCTCCATAGGGCTGATCCTGCAGGTCTCCCCAGAGGGGATGCTGAGGGTGTGATGGTCATGGGGGTGCCCATAGACCCTCCTTCCCAAAGGCACTGTGGGTGACCTGGACCCTCCGCCCCTCTCACCTGCTGAACACCCTGTGCTCCTGCTCCCAGCAGGTGGGAAAGTTTGGTAGAACAAAGGTTGATCAAAGCTGGAGGCAGGAGAAGGGTCAAGGGATGGGACGGAGTTTACAGCAAAGCAAGTCTTGAAGCACAAGAGTCCTGCAGTGTTTGGCTGCTGGCGGCCTCGGCACGGCTGTGCCACTGTGCTGGCGGCTGGCCCTGGTGCCTGCTAAATGGAGCTCTGCGTGAGACCTCAACAGACAAGGGGGGGTTCCCGGGGTGTGCACGGGCTGGGGAGGGCATGCAGGGTGATGTCCCAGTCCAACACAGGGAGGTGACTGTGCCACCCACCTGTGTGCCAGGAGGTGGTGTGGCAGCCAGGGTATCCGTCATGTGTGTTTTGCAGCTGGGAGGGGTGGTGACACGGCAGTGTTGGTTTCAGTGCCTGCAGGGAGGGGTGAGCCACCCGGTGACACCAGCCACGTCATTCTCACCCAGACAAGAGGCTGTGGGAGCAGCAGCACCGGGGCTGGGGGGCAGCGGGGCTGAGGAGGCAGAACATCACACCGCCTGCCCCAAGAAAACAGGGATGAAAGGCTGGCAAGAAGCTGGTGCTGAGGGTTGGGGAGTTGAGGCAAGGGACAGGCAAGGAGATGAGCAGGTGTATCCACAGAGTATGGGGCAGGCAGGAAAGGATGCGAGGCAAGGGACTGGTGGTGCTGGAGCACCACAGGGCCGCGGCACACAGGGTCGTTTGCCAGGAAGGGTCCTGGACCCAGCTGGAGGCTGCAGTCCCAGCCCACGCAGGGCCACGCGCCGGGGCAGCAGATGCGGGAAGTATGTGCAGGAATGTTGTTTCTGTCTGGAGCCCTTGAGCAGGAGCAGTGGGGCTCCAAGTCTCTGACGCAGAACTGCTCCCTGTGCCCTGTTCTGCTCCTGTGCCAAGCATCCCCATGCACGGGTCACCATGCACACCGCAGGCCAGTTCAGCCAGTGCTGGGGTGTCAGCTCTGCTCCCTGGGCATGGGGTGCTGCAGAGCCCATGGGACAGGAGCAGGGGTAGGCTTGGGGGACTGTAGCTCAGGGTAGTGGGGCTGGCAGCTGCCTGGCTTGTCTGGGGGCACACACTGGAGCCCTGCCTGCTGTCTGGGGACTCTGGCTGTGCCATGGCAGCTGTAGCACTGACTCTCCCTGCGGCATCTGCCATGTCCAAGTGCTCCCTTCCCTCTGCACAGGTTGTGTTCCCTGTGTGACCAGCGCTTGGTCTTCCCGGTCCGCTGCTGTCTCACCCGCACAAGATGCTGACTCTCTCCCACCCAACTTCCCCTTGCCACTGTGCTCCTTCTCAGGCCCTTGCACTGGGAGGGCACCTGATGCCATCCACACGCCTGGGCCTGTCCTTTGCTCCTGTGTCCCCTTGTCCCCTGCTTGGGGTGCCCAAGTGTGAGGCAGTGACTGTGGTGGCTGCATGTCCCCTCAGCCCCAGCTCCTCAGTTCTCCAATACCTTTGTCATCCTGGTGCACCCCATGGCTGCGACTGTTCAACCTCTCCTCTGGTCAGCCGGTGCCACATTTCCTCCCTGGCCGATCCCCACCCTGCTCACCTGCACCAGAGGAATAAAGCTGGGGAGGGTCCAGGCCCTGCCTCCATACAATTCCCCCAGACCTCACTGCTGGCCCAACCAGCTCCTCCCAGTAGGACACCTGCAGCCTCGCAGAGGTGTCACTGTGTCCTGTCAGCCTCTGCCACAGGCAGGGATCCAGGCAGGGATCCAAGCAGGGAATCAGCCCCCTCTGGGGTCCCAGACCAGTTTTCCCAAAGAGGGTCTACATGAGGGTAGCTGTGAGTAAGGGCGTGGGAAGGGGCTGCGGTGGCTCTTCCTTCCCCTTTTGGGAGAAACAGTCGTGACAGGCAACCTCGTGGCTCCGGCAGTGTCTGGGATGGAGGATGTCTATGTAGTTTTTTCCATCTCACCCATCCTTTTGGGGGTTCTGGGAGTAAACAGGGTCACAGGCAGCCTGGGCTGGGCACAGCTCCTGAGGTCCCTGCCAGGCACAGCCTGCAGCACTGCCCCTGATCACCACTGCCCTCTTTCTTGCCAGCCACGGTGGCTGCCCCAAGAATCCCTCCACATATGTGCCCAATGCCGAGGGACCCATGCCTTGCCCCAGCTCCCAGAGCTGGCCCAGGCAGCCTTGCATGGGGATCATGCCAGCAGTGCCAAGCCCATCCCAAGAGTTCCCTGCCTGGTATGGAGGCTGCCGGCACTGCCAGACATGGGGGTTTCCTTGCTGCCCTGGCCCTGCTCCCTGACAAGCCTCCAGAGAGTCACCAGAAAATCCCCCGGGATGGTGCCAGGAGGAAGCTGGTGAGCGGGACCGTGAGTCAGTGGGAGCGGCCAGGCCGAGGGCAGAGCTGCGGTCAGCAACCCTGCACTGGGGCTCCCACTGCCCAGCTCTACGGCTGGCCAGGATCGGGTACATGGCATGTGGGGCACTGGCTCTTGGCTCCTCCTGCCATCTCTTGCTCCAAGCCCCCACTCCCCTCCCAGCCCTGTTCCTGCCAGAGCTGCTCTGTGCAGCTGGGCTGTGGCTCTGCCCTCAGGATGTCACTGGCAGCACAGTACAGTGATGTGCTATGGGGGTGCCGTGACAGTGTGCCCAGGCTGTGGGAGCTGTGGCTCCTGCATGTGGTGGAAACTAAGGATGAGAATAGCAAGGGAAAGGCCCAGGGATCTGCCACAGCACTGGAGAGGCCAGAGCCGGATCTGACTCTCTGGCTGCATCTGGGAGTTGGCATCAGATGTCTCCTTTCCTGAGCTGCCCTGGGGGTTCTACAGCACACAGCTCCATCAGCAGCTCTGTGCTGCAGGCTGAGGTGCTGGCATCCTGGAGAGTGGAGGATGTGGAGCAGTGCCTGCTCCCCACATGCCTCAGGATCCATCACCTGCCAAGGGTTATTGGAGCACCTCGACAGAGCCCTCTCCTTGCCTCGGCTGCTGGCCAGGAAGGGAGCACAGGGAACCACTGCCTCCTGCCTGGCAAAGAGCTGGGCCATGCACAGGGGCAAGACAGGCAGGCTGGACTGTAGGATGGGGGCAATGGGGTGGCCTTGCTGTGGGGTCCCTGGGCCGTGTCCCACTGTGAGGGGTGCTTGTCTGGATGTGTTTGTCACACCGGCACAGGATGGTGGCTGTTTGTGGAGCAACTTCCTGCACCAGGGAACAGGGGCTGCTCTTGCAGGACTGTGGTGGGGTGTGAGGCAACTCCCTGATTTCTCACCGTTGCTTCCTCCTGGCAGGGCTCACGCTGCCGGTGAGCTCCCTGTGCCCAGCCAGCCATGGCCCTGGGCTATATCCTGCCACACCAGGCATCTGGCAGGTGATACTGCCCCAGGGATGATTCCTCCCTTGGGCATGGGTGTTCCTCTGCAAGGGCACAGGGAGCATGGCCCCCTCGTTTCACCATCCACAGCTATGCTGGGTGCAAATATAACCCGCTTGTCCTCTGGCTGGGCCAGGAACTGCCGGTTTGGCTAAGCCAGAGCCAGGGTGATAGTGGGAGGGGGTGGCTGCTGGGACAGAGTCTGGGTCTGTTGGGAGCCAGGAGGATAGGTACCAACAGGAATGGGGTGAACTGCAAGATCCTCCTGACAAAGCGAGCCAAGGACCCTGCAGAGCCCTGTGTGCCCGGGTTAGTAGGAGCTGGAGCAGGGGATCCAGCCTGGGACCTGTGCCTTAGGCAGCGTTGCTGGGCTGCAGCAGCCCTCCCTCCCCCCCGCTGACGCTGCGCCTTCTTCTCTGCCATCTGTTTTCCCCTCGCTCCTCATCCCTGTTTGCTTTCCCCTTCACCGCTCCCGTTCCCACAAGCGTCGGCACTTTGGGAGAAGCAGGAAAACACCATCCCATGGCAATGTCTGTGCTGTGTTGGGTGGGAACCTGAGTCAGCAGCCCCCTGCAGAGCAGGGCAGGGAGGATATGGCACCCCGATGTCCCACACAACCAGGTGGAGCATCCCCATGCCCAGAGCTGCTCCCAGGCAGACATTGCCCCTGGTCCCATGGAGCTCTGCCGGTCGACTTCCGGCATCTCTTAGAGACTGGCATGGACTTAGAGGTACTATAGGGTGAGGAGCCATGGGGATCTCCAGTGCTGGAAACACTCTGACCCACTGGGATGATGCAGCGGTAGTGACGACATGGGGAGAGATGCAGTGTCCTGGTGAGGGTTCAAGCTCTCGGCTCTTGGGCAGGTGGGTTGGAAGTGCTGGGGCTCAGGCAGAGGTTCTGCTGTTGGCTCTGCCCCCATGCCCACCCAGGCCCCCACAAGTCTGGCTCTGTCACCATCAGCCCTTGGCCAGCCAAGCTCAGCATCAGCCAGTGTGATGGCACAGCTGCAGGGTCCTGAGTGCCCAGTGAATCCCCAGTGATCCTCTGCTGTCTCCACAGCCACCACAGTCTTGGGGCCAACAGGGCAGTGCCCCTGGCTGTTGGCTGCCAGCTGCCCCATGCAGGGCAGCCCCAGGGTGGCCGTGCCATGCTGTGCCATGGCCCGGTGCAGCTGCCCAGCCACTCTCCCTGGATCCGGTCCTTGCGTGGCCACAGGATGTAGCGTGTTTAGTAAACAAGGTGATGAAACAGTTAAGGCAGATCGGAGGAGCCTGAGTGTATGTTTCGTCATGGTGGGAAGGGAGAAGGGAGTGTGAATCGGCGCTGAGGGGTCTGAGGGTGACTCATTGCCCTCCTGCCCCATAAATAGGAGCGAGGAGCCCGGCAGCACCCAGAGCAGACAGCGGGGACCAGCACAGCCACAGCCCTCCTGCCACCGACACACCATGGCACTCCTCCTCCTGGCCCCGCTTGCCGTGGGGCTGCTGGCTGTCTCCTGCTGTGCCGCCCCTCTCCAGGGCAAGCCGCAGGCAGTTGTCACCTTCCCGGGGGATCTGGTCAGCACCCTGCCGGATCTGCAGCTGGCGGAGGTGAGGGGAGCTGGCCCCGTGGTCCTCTCCCAGCATCCAGCATCCAGCATCCCAAGGGGCTCCCGGAGTGGCAGCGAGGGGCTGCAGGCAGAGCCTGAGAGCTGTCTATCTCCTTGAGCTCTGGGAGGCTGCCGGAGCCCCCTCCTGCCTGTCTCACCCCTCGGGCCGCCTTTCCTCCCCAGCGTTACCTGCTGCAGTTTGGCTACACCACGGAGGCAGAGGCAAAGACGGGCAACAGGCACGTGTCCTTGGGCAAGGCGCTGCGGAAGATGCAGAAGCAGCTGGGCCTGGAGGAGACCGGGGAGCTGGATGCTGCCACGTTGGAGGCCATGCGAGCTCCCCGCTGTGGTGTCCCTGATGTGGGAACCTTCCTCACCTTTGAGGGGGACCTCAAGTGGGACCACATGGACCTGACTTACCGGTGAGTCTGCCCTGGAGATGAACCTTTCTGCCCCCAGGGCAACGGTCCCAGGGGGATGGAGACAGCCTGAGGAACCAGGTGGGCAGCAGTCTCCGCTCAGCCCTTTTCTGGCCTTGGTGCTGCTGGCACAGCTGGGTCTTGGCACTGCCAGAATCAAGCTGGTACAGTAGCAGCAACTGCTCCATGGTGCCTGGGAGAGCATCTGAGGCCCAGACCGAGGGTGGTGGTGGCTGCTTTGGCCAGCCATGCCAGTGCTGCTGCCCCCTCCCGGAGTGGGCACACTTGCCTGCCCAGTGCAGGGTCACTTCTGCATGAGGAGGGGACCTGGCAGAAGTGACCCACTTTGTCCCTGGCAGGGTGATTAACTACTCCCCTGACCTGGACCGTGCTGTGATCGATGACGCCTTCAGGCGGGCATTTCAAGTTTGGAGTGATGTGACTCCCCTCACCTTCACCCAGATATACAGTGGCGAGGCAGACATCATGATCATGTTTGGCAGCAAAGGTGATGTTCCGTGGGCAGGCAGAGAGTGAGAAAGGGGCTGGTGATGCACCCTTTCTGTGGGATCCTTGCCCCATGACTCCTTGCAAAGGGTCTCTCTGCCCCGCCATGTGCCAGCAGGGCATGAGGGATCCTCTGGCAGGGCCAGCTCTGAGGGTGCTTTTCCCTGCAGAGCACGGAGATGGATACCCCTTTGATGGCAAGGATGGGCTCCTGGCCCATGCTTTTCCCCCGGGCCAGGGCATCCAGGGTGATGCCCACTTTGATGATGATGAGTTCTGGACGCTGGGAACTGGTTTAGGTAAGGGCAGGGTGTGATGGATGAGGGGGTGTCATGGCACCAGCCTCAGCCCTGGCATTGAGCCACCCCTCTCTGAGCAGTGGTGAAGACCCGTCATGGGAATGCCAACGGTGCCGAATGCCACTTCCCCTTCATCTTCGAGGGCCGCTCCTACTCCCAGTGCACCACAGAGGGACGCAAGGATGGGCTGCCCTGGTGTGCCACCACTGCCAGCTATGACCGGGACAAAAAATATGGCTTCTGCCCCAGCGAGCGTGAGTAGCAGTGGCCACAGCCCCTGCCCAGCTCCCCAGTGCCTGGGTTCCTCCTCAACTCCGCCTTGCCCCACAGTCCTCTACACCAATGGTGGCAACAGTGATGGGGCTCCCTGTGTCTTCCCCTTCATCTTTGACGGCACCTCCTATGATACCTGCACCACGGATGGGCGCTCCGACGGCTACCGCTGGTGTGCCACCACTGCCAACTTCGACCAGGACAAGAAATATGGCTTCTGCCCCAACCGAGGTGCCAGCAGGATGGGAGGGGTGCACAGGGAGGGGGAGTGCAGGGTGGGCACATGAGGGATCTCAGGGTTGTCCCTGGTTGTGGCTGGTGTGGCTGGGGTCAGCCTCACTGACACGACCCTGCAGACACGGCGGTGATCGGCGGAAACTCCCAAGGGGACCCATGTGTCTTCCCCTTCACCTTCCTGGGGCAGTCCTACAATGCCTGCACCAGCCAGGGCCGGCAGGATGGCAAGCTCTGGTGTGCCACCACGAGCAACTATGACACCGACAAGAAGTGGGGCTTCTGCCCTGACAGAGGTACTGCCTCCTGTGCATGCATTTCAATTTGTGCCCCCCAGACCCATGCTGTGCTGCCACACTCCCTGTGGGGCCCATGGTGTCTGGACAGCATGTCCTGTCCCATTGTGACCTGCTGGGCTCTGAGATCAATGCTTTCCCCCAGGTTACAGTATCTTCCTGGTGGCTGCCCATGAGTTTGGGCACTCACTGGGACTGGACCACTCCAGTGTGCGTGAGGCCCTGATGTACCCCATGTACAGTTACATCCAGGACTTCCAGCTACACCCAGATGATGTCCAGGGCATCCAGTACCTCTACGGTGAGCAGCTGCACCACAGCTGGACACATCAGGGGGTCCATAGCACCACACTGGCCCCAGCCTTAGACTCTCCCCTGTATTCACTCAGGTCGTGGCTCTGGCCCTGAGCCCACTGCACCTGCACCTGCTCCCACTGAGGAGCCCCAGCCTGTGCCCACAGAGGAGCCCCAACCCCTGCCCACAGAGGCTGGTAGCACCTCCACCACTGAGGAGGAAGAGGAGGAGACGCCAGAGCCCACAGCTGGGCCAATTCCCGTGGACCCCAGCCGGGACGCCTGCATGGAGAGGAACTTCGATGCTATCACAGAGATCAACGGGGAGCTGCATTTCTTCAAGGATGGGTGAGCGGCAGCACTTGGCACCTCCTTCCCTGGCGATTCCTGGGGTGATGAAGGGATGTGGGGCAACAGGAGGCTGTTCTGGGTATGTGGGGAGACATTGGGCTATGCCAGACTGAGGTGATCAGGATGGCTAACCTTTCCCACCAGGAAATACTGGACTCACTCATCCTTCTGGAAATCGGGCATCCAGGGTGCCTTCTCTGTTGCTGATACCTGGCCTGGCCTCCCAGCCACCATCGATGCTGTTTTCCAGGACTTGCTCACCAAGAGAGTCTTCTTTTTTGCCGGTGAGCTCTGCCCCCGCAGCCCTCAGCACCGGTGCCACCAGCTGTGGGAGGAGCCTGGTGCAGCCAGGGCTCCCTCAGGACTGGCTGACACCAGCTATCTCCCACCACAGGTCGGCAGTTCTGGGTGTTTTCTGGGAAAAGCGTGCTGGGCCCCCGAGGTATCGAGAAGCTGGGTATAGGGAAGGAAGCCGGCCGCATTTCGGGGGCCCTGCAGAGGGGCCGTGGCAAAGTGCTGCTCTTCAGTGGGGAGAACTACTGGAGGTGAGCAGCACCAGAGAGCGGTAGTGCCTGCCCGTGCCCCTGGCAAGGGGCTGGGACGGGGACTCCTGGCAGCCCTGAGCACAGCTCTGCTCTCCCATAGACTGGATGTGAAGGTCCAGAGGGTGGACAAGGGCTATCCCCGTGCCATCGACGACGTCTTCACTGGTGTCCCCCTTGACTCACGCAACGTGTTCCTCTACCAAGGTGAGTGGCACCTGGTGTGTGGGTGTCATGTGGACACCCCCAGGCTGTCCCAAGCCTCCTGTAGGCAGGGACTGAATTGTCTGGGTAACAGACTCAGAATGCTCGGGTGTGTGGGGAACGGCCCTGGGCTAGGACGTACCATCAGCTCCAGTGGGTCCTTGCAGTGGGGCTGGCAGGAACCCAGCAAGGTGCAGGGTGCCAGGTGCCTCTGCTGCTTGGGCAGCCACCCACTGACTCTGCATTCCCTCTGCCCCCCTCCTTGCCCAGACAAATACCACTTCTGCCGGGGCGACTTCTACTGGAGGATGACACCGCGCTACCAGGTGGACCGGGTGGGCTATGTCAAGTACGACATCCTGCAGTGTCCCCAGCACTGAGGGCCTGACCAGCCGCTGGCTCAGCCGGTGCTACTCCTTGCCCACCACTCCCAACCCATGGGCTCCCATCTCACAGGCTGATTCCCGGGGGCCTCGTGGTTGTGGGCAGCCCCAGCTGAGGAGGGGGCTTCACCATCTCCTTGGCAGGGAGGAACAGGGGGTTCTGGGGTCACCGCTTGGGAGCTGCCCAGCCCAGGGAGCCCCAGCTGGGGAGCAGGACTCTTGCCACAGCTGGCATCATGCCACCCCTGCCAGTGCTGGCTCCATCGCACAGAGGCGTTTGCCTGGTGCAAACCGCACACAAATTTGAGACAAATTTGTCTTTTTCCTGAGCCAGCGTTGCCAGGTCGGGCTGAGCCCCACTGGGAGCTGGCGCCTGGAGATGTGCTGGGGCGGGACACGGGTCTGACCGCTCCTGCCCCTGCCCACTCCACCAACCACCCGCTGTGCCAAACACCAGCTCGTTTGTAATAAAGACAGTTCTTTGGACACAGCCTCGAGTACTCCATCAGTGACTGGAACCATGGTGCAGAGAACCCTTTTCTTCTGGGGGCATTACCCTCCCCTGGACAGGGGTGTGCCAGCACCTGTAGGAAGGGGGCACTGGGTGCGGGGCTGCCACCAATTCCCTCTTTGCTAAGGACTCTGGATCCCTCAGGGACACTGGGTCCCACCGGGGAGGATATCCCTTGGCCCCAGCATCACCCACCACTAGCCCTACTCCAGGCTTGGCCCCCCGCACCTCTCTACCCCCAGGCCATGGCTCCACATATTCCCCCACGCGCAGTCCTTCCCTGCGATCCGGCTTTGCGCCGCGATGAGGAGCGGGCGGTTGTCACCGGCTGGGACACGGCGTGTGGCCGGGACACAGCATGTGACCGGACTACCCGCTGCAGCCGGGACCCCACCGCGGGCTGGCCCCACAGAAACCCCCAAGCCCCGGCCTGTGACTGCGCGGTCGCAGAGCCCGGCGGCGGGGCCAAGGCCGGGGCCGTGCCCGGGTCCGCGGCAGGGTGGGGCGGCCGCAGCCCCAGGGCTGTAATTAGCTGTAATTAGCGGCCGAGGCTCCGGGCAGGGCGGGGGCAGAGCGCGGTCGATCCCTTCCCCTCCCGTCCCGCTGCGGCACGGTCCCAGCACCCCCAGTGCGGCGGCGGCTGCGGGACGGACCGGGCGCGGCGGAGCGGAGCGGTCCGGTCCCGTCCCGTCCCGTCCCGTCGAGTGGAGCCTGGCCGGGCCGAACCGGGCTAAACTAAGGCGGAGGAGCGGGGCTGGGCCGATCCGGTCGGACCCGAGCCAGCCCCGCGGCCGCGGGGGCGGCGCGGCGGGTGGTGCCGCGGGCACTAGGACCCCGGTCAGCGCCCGGCGGGGCC
>VWZF01006015.1:224011-236321 GCA_013396755.1 Sclerurus mexicanus | reverse complement strand
GCTTCTCCGCTCCCGCCCCCCTGTCCCTGCCGCCCCCCTGCACACCCACTGCCCCCGGGGGCCGCCGCCGCTGTCCGCGGTGCTGAAGCGGCCGCCCGGGCCCTGAGCAGGGGCCGGCAGGAACCGCTCGGCCTGGGGCCGAGCCCAGCCAAGCCGAATCGAGCCCGGACACGCCGAACCGAGACCTGTCATGCCGTGCCCAGCCGGCCCGGTGCAGCCCATGCCGTGCCGCACCGTGCCCCATCCCGCTGCAGCCCTGGCGCAGCCCCGGCGCAGGGCCACTGTCCGCCGCGGGCGAGGGGCCGCTCGGCCCCGCAACAGCCCCGCCGCTGTTGTCGCTTCGGCCTGAAGCCCCCTGGCCCCCGGCATCGCCGCGCTGTGTGAGGGTCCCCTCTCCCTCCGGAGCCACGTCCTGCCCCAGGTAGCCAAGCAGTACAAGTCCCATTCTTGTGTGTGTTCCTGCTGGGCATAGGGATGGGCTGGAGCCAGGGGGATGCAATGTGTGTCCAGGAGGATTTACACTGCCTCTCTGATCCTCCCAGACCCCTTCAGCCCCTCCCCGCTCCCCCCACCCCCAGGTCCCCTCTTGGGATCTGCCAAAGCCCCAGCCGGGAGGACACGGCCAGCTCTGACACAGGTGTTGGGGGTCCCAGCTGCCCTCAGTGGGACTCTGGGCACAGCCACAGCCAGGCTCTGCGTGTTCCTCTGCTCTGCCGAACCCAGCCTGTTTATTTACTTGTTTATTTGCGGCTTCACTCAAGGTCAGGGCTGGCAGGAGCCTTCTGGGGGCACCTTGCCGAGCTGGGGTTGCCGCACTGGCCCCCGGCTGTGCCCTTCCCTGGGCTCTTACCCTCTCCTTGCCCTCTGCAGTACCGGAATCTTTCCCACTCACCGTTTTTCATCGTGGCAGTGCCGGCAGTGTGACGGCAGGCAGTTCTGCTATCCCGGGGTCTGGCAGGAGGGCTGGACACAGTGCCACTACAGATGGACCAGGCAGACTGGAGCTGACCCTGGCGAGATGGTGCCCTGTGGAATGGCAGGCAAGGGGCTGGAGGAAGCAGAAGCCTGGAGGGCTTGGGAGATAAGGGATTGTCTGTAGGAAGGGGCTCAGCAGAGCCCCCCACACCCATGACAAGGCTGGTTGATGTGGGGAGGTGAGTTGTCCCCCCCATGCCAAGGGTCATGCTGAACTCCCAGCATGAGGTCTGTCTGCAGGGACCATGGATGGCCTAGGGAGTGGCAGAGCTGTTGCATGCCAGCGGACACCCTCTACATGTCCTGGCTGCTCCAGGGCTGGCTGTCCAGCGACTTGCCAAGCCCAGCACAGCTGCTGAAGCCTTGTGTACCACTTAAGCCATTTTTGTCAGAAAGGCCAGCAGTGTCTGTGCTCAGGTCCAGCTCAGGACAGCCTGTGCAAGCTGCGTGACAAGGGCTGAAAGGGCTCCAGCCCCAGCAGCCCAACAAGGGTTGGACTGGCGCAGACCCTCTGGGGTGGTGGTGGGAGTGGGAAGCAAGAGCCTGCAGTATTTAAGCTGTCAGCTTGCACTGCTATGTTTGGGATGTGGGGATGTCAGCTGCAGCCCCACCGCATGTTGCCATGTGNCCAGCACGAGCCAGCGCTGCTCGAGCCTCCAGTGGTCTCTGCCTCAGCGGGGCTGCAAGGGCTACATGGCCTCTCCAAGGGTCACCCTCCGCAGGGCAGCTGTCAGACGCCCTTGTGCAGGGGAGAAGGAAGCCTGGGTGGATGCAGAGGTACCACTGCCACAAGGCCCTTTGGCCACCCCCATCTGCCTTAGGCCACTCAGGCCGGCATCCCATGGCCATGCAGTGGGTGTGCAGCTAAGTCCCCTTGATAGCTGGGAGTGACAGAACAGCAGCGTGGCCTCCGTGGCCAGCAATTCCTGCAAAACGGCAGNTGTCTGTAGGAAGGGGCTCAGCAGAGCCCCCCACACCCATGACAAGGCTGGTTGATGTGGGGAGGTGAGTTGTCCCCCCCATGCCAAGGGTCATGCTGAACTCCCAGCATGAGGTCTGTCTGCAGGGACCATGGATGGCCTAGGGAGTGGCAGAGCTGTTGCATGCCAGCGGACACCCTCTACATGTCCTGGCTGCTCCAGGGCTGGCTGTCCAGCGACTTGCCAAGCCCAGCACAGCTGCTGAAGCCTTGTGTACCACTTAAGCCATTTTTGTCAGAAAGGCCAGCAGTGTCTGTGCTCAGGTCCAGCTCAGGACAGCCTGTGCAAGCTGCGTGACAAGGGCTGAAAGGGCTCCAGCCCCAGCAGCCCAACAAGGGTTGGACTGGCGCAGACCCTCTGGGGTGGTGGTGGGAGTGGGAAGCAAGAGCCTGCAGTATTTAAGCTGTCAGCTTGCACTGCTATGTTTGGGATGTGGGGATGTCAGCTGCAGCCCCACCGCATGTTGCCATGTGGATGTTAGAGGAGGGCATACCCAAGGCTGGGAGCTTTGCTGGAACTTGTGTCCACGGTCATTTCCAAGGCAGGACTTGGGCTGTCGGAGAATCTGGGAAGCTGTTTAAATGCAGCCAGCCAAAGCGCCTGTGCTGGAAATCCTGCGCTGCAGGGCCGGCTGATCAAAGGGAGGATAATCCTGGGTTTAGGAAGGAAGAGGATAGGTCTGAAGTAGCAGTTGGTCCAATTTGGGTCAGGCAGTGAAGGAATCCAGCCCAAAAGGCCACTCAGTGTACTTCTCGGCTGGAAGGGCAAAGTGCAGCCCCAGGGCAGGGGGAGCATCCCGCCCCCNCCTGCAAAACGGCAGCAGCTGGGGACATCAGCCAGGGCCACGTGCTTGCACATGTGTTCTCCTGGCCGTTGGGGTCACCCTGGGGTGCCCCTTGCCGCAGGCAGAGCCTCGGGAGTCAAGGTGTCCTGTGGCAAAAGTCAAGGTGTCCTGTGCGCCTCCAGGGGAGCCCCGAGGCGTCCCCAGTGCCGCGAGCAGCCGTAGCACTGCTGCTGCCCCTGGGGCTGGGGGGACCGGGGCGGGGAGTGGCACAAGGGGCTCCGGAGCTGTCAGCAGCCCTGTGCGGGAGCACAGACGAAGGCGCAGGGGGTATGGGGCCGGAGCTGTCCCCGCCACGTCCCTCTTGACCCAGTGCTCCTCCCGGCCAGTGCCGCAGCCCCGCTGCTCAATGTCCCTGGCTGGGACTCATCGTGCTCTGGATGCTGCGGAGGGGACGGGCTGGCCGCGGTCGGACAGTAGCAGGCAGCAGCCCCGGCAGCAGCTCTGGTTAATTAGCCCGTGGGGGGTGGCTGCTGGGGCTCCCCTAGCCAGTGCTCGGTGCCCTGCGCCGTGTAAAGCGATTAGGGAGGATTTGGGATAAGGGACATGACGCTTCCCAACCCAATTTAGGGCTAAGTAAAAAGCCATTAGAAGATCAAATTGTGGCTTCTGCCCGAGCGCTGCCCTGGGGGGCTCCGGGAGTGCAGTGACGGTCCCACGGCGCTGAGACCCCGGGCTGCCGGCGTCAGCTCTGGGCTGCCCTGGGCAGGCAGGTTGGTGGAAACCCTGCAGCGAGCAGGGCTGCGTGGTGCCCACGGCGGGGCTGCGGGTTCCTGCCAGCGATCCCGCCGCCAGCCCTTCCAGCCGCCGCAGCAAATTAAAAGGCCGATTCATGTTGAATGATCCCTGGGGAGGGGGGCGGCTGAGCGCCGGGATCGAAGCCTGGCACGGCTCGGCTCTGCTCCGCTCACACTGTCTCTCCTGGATGGACTGCTGGCCTCGGTGCTGCCAGCCCCGTCCAGCGCTCCGGTCCCGCTGCTGCTCAGCCCCGGCTGCACTGGGGGAGAGGGGCAGGGTAGGCCAGCGGGCGCTGGTGGGGCTGGCAGTGTCCCACGTTCCCTAGGGCTGGGATGCAGCAGCCCCTTGGTGCCAGGGGGCAGGGATGGCCGTGGCGGTGGCAGGTAGGGGAGGGGTGCAGTGCCCCTGCCTGCCCTTCTTGCCCTGCCTATCCTTTCTGCTCCTGCCTGCCTTTGCCTGCTCCTGCCTGCCCTGCCTGCCCCTGCCTGCAGACCACGGGTCTGTGGCAGCTGCCGGGAAGAGGCTGCACCAGCCCCGCTGCGGCAAAATGGTCTCCGTCAGGAGCAGGAGCCGGAGCTGGAGCGCTTTGTCACCTGGGACCCCGAATCCTGGTGCTTAACTCCTTCCAGCCTGCGGGGCCGGGGCGAGGCAGGAGGCCAGGGGGTTCCCCCGAGCCGTGCTGCATCCTCATTCCCACCAGCCCGGGCCCTCTCCCGATGCCGGTCCTCCCAGCGGCAGCATCAGGCAAGGGGCGTCTGAGCCCCAGGCCGGCCCTGGCAACCTGGGTGATGCCAGCACGGGCCGCGGTCCCGGCGCAAGGGGCGATGGCCAGGGGTGGGGGCGGAGGGACTCCGAGTCGTGGGTGCTGTTGTGGTGCCGTGGGTTGGAGCGTGGGCACCCCAGCGTGCTGCTGGTGCCTGTCGTGCGTAGCCAGGCAGTGCCAGTCCCAAGGGGTCGTGGTGGGCGGGGGCCGGGGGTCCGGCTGCGCCATCCGTCGGGTGCCAGTGGGCCAGGGCGCGGGTGCCATGTGGGGCCAGAGTCCGGCTGCCTGCGCCGTTACATAAGAGCGGGAGCCGAGGCGGCCGTGGCTCGCCGTTGCCATGGAAACCTGCACGGTGATGTCGTCGGCTGGGTACCAGGCGGCGAGGCGAGGCCCCCGCGGGCTCCGCTCCCCCGGAGGGGTCCCAGAGCCTTGCCAGGCTGCGAACATATCTCCCTGCCAGGCTGCCCATGCACCCTGGGTGCCATCTACCCCCACTCAGTCCCGAGTGGGAGGTGGGCTCCAGCCAGCCCGATCCTCTGCTCTTGTGCCCTAGCGCTGGGGATGGCCTCAGCACTAGCCTGAAGGGTGTCCTGTTGGCATGGTGGATGTCTCACGTCAGTGCAGTCCCCAGAGCTTGTGCGGGTGGGCGAGAGCTGTGGTGAGCGGATGGGTGCCAACCCACACTGTTGCTGTTACCTAATGAGCACTGGGACTTTAGATGAAATCTGGAGCAAGGAGCACACTGGGTTCATGCTGAGACCCTCTGTGGGGGATATGGGGAAGGACGTGCTACTGGTGCAGCCTGGGGTGCTGGGTGTGTGTCCAAGGGGACTTCAGAGTGAGGCTGGCAGGACCCATGGGCTGGAGTGTCCTGCTGCCACTGCCATGGCCATTCCTGCGCAGAAGAAGCCTGTGCCCTGTGTTTTGGCTGTGCCCTTAGGGACGCTGTTGCCCTGCTGCCCCACACTGGAGGAGCCCAGGGATGGCAGGAGATGGGGGCCAGCCCACGGGTTGGTGACACCTGTGGCCCTTGGGGCTTCACCTCCTGGTCAGCCAGGAGCTCTGTGTTTGCTGGGGAATTGCAGATGGTGAATCACCGCTGCACGCTGGCTCCCAGGATCCCGAATATGAGTCAATTGGCAGGAGGCTGGCTGTCTTCAAAGGACCAGGCTGCTCCAAATGTCTTGGGGCTGCCACTGTGAGTGGGTGGCTGCACTGCCCTAGCACTGTCCCTCTGCACCCAGGTGCTCACAGGCTCCATGCTGAAGGATGGTGGAGGGACATGTCTAGCCTTGACCCCAAGGTGTGGAGCTAGTCTGTCACCCTGCCCCTGCAGGCAACCTGCCCAGTGGTGCGGTAGCCACTGGCAGTGCGACTGCTCTGGCTGTAGGGCCATGGTGGTGGGATGGTTGTGTGGCAGGGAGTCCTTCTCCCCCCACCCAGGGCCGGGGACCCCATGCTATGGGGACCATTGTCCACCCAGCCACTCTGCCCAGCACTGTGTCCTTTGGCTTCTGTCTCCTGTGCCCCAGCAACTCTCCGCTTTGGGCCTCTGCTCAGGGCTGTGCCGCTCCGGCAATGCCATCCTACTGCTGCTCCATTTCTACCCTGATTTATTTCTGCTGCTCTGTAGCTCAGCTGTTTTCCTCACTACTAAGCCAGCCCTGGCTTTCTTCTGCACTAGGTCATTAATGCAGTGGGTGGCCGTGGCCCCATCCTGACAGCTCTGTGGGCCCTGCACCACTGTGGGTGCCTCTGCTGCCCCGGACACCACCTGCCCTTGGTGGTGGCATTGCCGGATGCCTTCCTGCCCTGTGGCCCCCACTCCTGTGGTGCATGTCTGGGAGCAGGACCAGACACCCAGCCACTCACCTCATTCCCAGGCACTGTGCCGGGACCATCCCCCCTGCTCTGGTGCTGAGCAGCCAGCCGGATCCTGCCCCTGCAGACGCAATGCTGTGAGTAGCGCCGGTGTGCTCACCCACAAGCACCTGGTGCCATGAGTTATTGCTGCCAGCTGTCCCGCCGGAGGATTCCCCCTGGATCCAGTCCGCTTGCCTCACTGCGTGGATGCGCTCCGGTGGGTCTGCGCGTCAGCACAGCTGGACAGGGCAGCACGTGGCTCCTGGGGATGGCAGCCCCTGCCAGTGTGTGGTGTTAGAGAGGATGCTGGAGGCTGGGATGCCAGGGTTGCCGTTGCCTGTGCTGGGACTGGGTGCAAACATGGTGCCCGCAGCCTCAGCAGCCCTCCTGGGGGAGCTGATGGCAACTGTGACCGCTTGCAGCGGTGACCCTTGTGTGGTGGATGTTCTCCTGGTGTGGGCAGGGGCAGGGTCTGCCTGGCTGACCTGGCGGTGTCTCCACAGGCGATGGCAATCCCAAGGAGAGCAGCCCCTTCATCAACAGCACGGACCTGGAGAAGGGCAAAGAATATGATGGCAAGAACATGGCACTCTTCGAGGTAGGGTGTCCAGGCAGTGGGGCAGAGAGGGTTCTGGGGAGGGGGAGAAGCTGGGCAGCTGTCCCGCAGTGCCCTGACCTGACATGCCAGAGATCCAGGCCAGGATCATCCCACTGCCATTGCTGTTTCTGGAGTGGAGAGCAGTGGGGTGGCATCTGGTGAGGTCTCTGGGTCCTGAGGCTGGCTGAGGTCCTGGGGAACTGTTCTCATGGTTTGGGGCTCTGTTCTCCACAGGAGGAGATGGACACCAGTCCCATGGTCTCGTCCCTGCTGAGTGGGCTGGCCAACTACACCAACCTGCCACAAGGCAGCCGGGAGCATGAGGAAGCCGAGAACAATGATGGGGGCAAGAAGAAGCCGGTACAGGTGAGCACTAAGGTGCAATCCCTTCCCTAGCCACTGGCTGTGCAGTGCTGGGTCATGGGCTGCCCTGGGGACAGGGGTTACTTGGCCTCAACCAGGGGGCAGTTTCACCTGGGGTCCCTGGCTGCTTTGCAGGAGCAGCAAGACTCTTTGCTCCTCTGCCAGCCAGGCCCATGAGCCCTGATGGCTGCTGTTTCCTTCACAGGCCCCGCGGATGGGCACCTTCATGGGCGTCTACCTGCCCTGCCTCCAGAACATCTTTGGTGTCATCCTCTTCCTGCGCCTCACTTGGGTGGTGGGGATTGCTGGCATCATGGAGTCCTTCTGCATGGTCTTCCTTTGCTGTTCCTGCGTGAGTTTCAGAGCCAGATATGCCCCCACTGGCCTGACCTGCAGTCTGATGGTCACCAGTCTGTCTGTCTGGACTGTGAAGAGGTGCACTAGCTGCCAACCCACCCTGCCCTGCCCTGCCCCAGCCCTGCCCTTGTCCCTGCTCTAGCTCCTGTCCCACTTAGAGCAAGGAGAAGCTTTCGGCATCCCAGAGGAATCAGCAGTGGAATGGTGTTCAAATGATGACCCAGATCATAGCTGCCATGCAGGAGGATGTGCTGGGGGTCCTCTGCTCTGGCACCTTGCTGTGCTGCAGTGAGCCATCCTTCCAGGACAGTCACCCCAGGGCAGAGGCTGAGTGGGTTGACCTCGGGCAGTGTCTTGTGCAGCCTGAGGCCCCCATGGCACTGTCTCTCCAAGGGGCTCAGCCCCTGCAGCTGTGCTGGCAGCCAGCAGCTCTGACTGTTCATCCACCCATACATCTATTCATCATCTTCCCTGGGCATCCCCACCCTGTGGCACATCTCCTCGTGTCCCCAGGGACCCTCATGTCCTAGCATGGCCCTATCTCTCCCTTCCACTCCCCTGTCCCTCGGCCCAGCTCTGCCGGGTGCCTACACCGTGTTTCTTCCCGCAGACGATGCTGACGGCCATTTCCATGAGCGCGATCGCCACCAACGGCGTGGTGCCAGGTAGAGTCAAGCCCGTGTCCGTGCATGTGCTGTGCGTGCGGGGAGCTGCTCCCTTTCGGGTCGGGTGCCTGCAGGGACTTTTCCCAGAGAGCATCCCGTGGGGCTGCCAGCCGCTCCCCAGCCTCCTGCCACCAGCCCGCGCGGGATCCCCACGGCCCGGGGGGAGCAGCGCTGGAGCCGCCACCCGTCCCCAGAGCCGCGAGGTGCAGATGGCACCGAGAGCCGCCAGCCGCGGCTCCTCCCTCCGCCAGACTGGCGAGGCCGGGGGGAGCCGGGGAACACGCGGCAGGAGGATGGGAGCCGGGCGTGCTGGGTGCCATGGGCTGGGCGGTGGGGTGGTGTGTCCCACCGTGGGACACAGGGACGCTGCCATGTGTGGGTTCTGCCCCGCGGGAGGCACCGCTGGGTCCGTCCGGCGGGTGCCCTGGATGCCTGCCCCAGAGCACGCCCAGCCCTGCACATCCCTGGGGAGCCGGGAGCTGCGCCGGGCTGGGCATAGCACTGTCAGCCCAGCGCAGGGTGTAATTAAAGTTATTTATCATCCTGCCGCCGCAGCGGGACCATCGATCCCAGCAGCCCAGCTCTAAGAGCTCCTCTGGGAGAACGCAGCAGGGCACGGCCCAGGTCTCTAGGGGCTCCAGTTCCTGTCTGGTGTTCAGGGGACATATGTCCCCCTGGCCTTTGCATCTGGCTGCTGGGCTCCTGGGAAATGACTCTGCCACTGTGGTCATTCCCACTGTTCTGCATCCTGCTCAGTGCTGGAGTAGGGGCCAGGGCTGCCATGGCTCCAGCCTGCCCTCCAAGATATCTGATGGGGCTGGGGGTACCACTGGGGTCTGGCTAGGACCCACTTTTTTTCTCTCTGGCAGCGGGTGGCTCCTACTACATGATCTCACGCTCCCTGGGACCTGAGTTTGGTGGAGCTGTGGGGCTCTGCTTCTACCTGGGCACCACCTTTGCCGGCGCCATGTACATCCTGGGCACCATCGAAATCCTGCTGGTAGGTGCCTGGTCCTTGCCCTGCATGATGCCAAGGGCTCAGCTCCTGAGAGAGTGGCTTTGCCCTTGCCTGCCTATGCTGCCCTCTCCTCATGGCCCTTCAGGGTACTGAGGCTTTGCAGAGGGGCCGAGACACCCTTCCCCAGGGTCCCCTCTGCGGGCTGTTAGCCAGGTGATGATGCCATGACTCTTTCCCAGGCCTACATCTTCCCGGCCATGGCCATCTTCAAGGCAGAGGATGCCAGCGGGGAGGCAGCTGCGATGCTCAACAACATGCGTGTGTATGGCACCTGTGTGCTGACCTGCATGGCCACCGTTGTGTTTGTGGGTGTCAAGTACGTCAACAAGTTTGCCCTGGTCTTCCTGGGCTGTGTCATCCTCTCCATCCTTGCCATCTACGCTGGTGTCATCAAATCTGCCTTCGACCCCCCAAGCTTTCCGTGAGTACAGGGTCTCATAGGGCTGCAGTGGGGCTGGGGCATGCAGGTGCATGGCTGAGTGCCTGTGTCCCCCCAGGATCTGCCTCCTGGGCAACAGGACCCTCTCACGCCACGGCTTCGACCTCTGCACCAAGATGGTGGTGGAGGGGAATGAGACCGTGGGTTCCAAGCTCTGGGAGCTCTTCTGCACCTCCCGCTTCCTCAACGCCACCTGTGATGAATATTTCACCATGAACAACGTCACTGAGATCGAGGGCATACCCGGCGCTGCCAGTGGCCTCATTCAAGGTGAGCATGGCACAGGGACAGATGCATGGGGACATGGGCATGGGAATGGGGTCATGAGGGTGGAAGCATGGATGAGGAAGTACAGGATAAGCTGTGGTGGGGCAATGGCTGTGCCTGCTGGGCATCTCTGCTGACAGGGCTGGTGGAGGGGTCAGTGCTGCTGGGGGCTGTTGTGAGGGCATGAGGGCATCCACTGTGTCATGCCAAGTGTTGTGTAGGCAGGCAATGCTAGGTCCAGGTGAGGGCATGTGTGGGCGATCTCTGCCAGAGGCTTCTCTGCCCCTCAGGCACGGTGAGCTGTTCTTGCGCTATGCCGGGCAGTGGGACAGACTCCTGCACTGGGTGACAGAACAGGGCGCTGCAGCCACCCGCGCGCAGTCTGTGTCAGCCAGCGGGGTGGCTCTGAATGATGCCCAAAGGCTGGGGAGGAATAAATCCTCCCTCTTGTTCCTCTTGGCCTTTGGAAAGGCTGTTATTGATCTGAGGTTTTGCGAGAAGTGATCGCCCCTCAGGGGCAATTCGTTGCTGCAGCCACAGCCGCTCTGGGAGAGTGGCCAGAGCTGAAGAAAGAGTCTGAATTTGCTGGGAGGAGCCACTTCTGACCTGTTTTTCTGAAGATGCTGGTACATCTGCCAGGTGCTCACGCTTGGCAGTGGGTGGCAAAGGCCAATGCTTTGTGCCACACTCAGAGGGTGTCTGCAGACCCCCATGTCAGTGGTTGTTAGGAGAGCAGTTGGAGCCATTAGCAGGATCAGTGCTTCTCGGCAGCTGTGGGGCTGCTTCAGCCATCCTGCCATGGTGGCTGTGTGGACACAGGCAGGGGAGCTCAGACTTGACTACATATGTGGTGCTTGGGCCTGTGACTGTCACTGGGGTTGGTGGAGAACAGTTGTTGGGTGGCTGGGAGCCTCTGGATGTTGTCTCACGCTGGGGTCTTGAGGGGCAGATAAGGTGTCCTTGGCTGCTGGATACAGCCTGCTTCTGCTGGTGACAGTGGTGCCAGAGAGAGGGCATGGATGGCCACCCGCCCGGCCAGTCTCTGTCAGACCAGCAGGCAGCAAATGCTTCTGCACCGGGGGCATCAGGGCAGAGCCAGGACCCTGCTCTGGGGTGGCTGGTGGTGAGGGTGACCAGGCTGGCATCATCTTGAGATAGGTGACACTCTGCCCTGGCAGAGGTGGTAGAGACTTGCTGTGCCCTGGGTGAGGGGTCTCCCTGCAGAGGGAAACATGCATTTCTGGGAGGACAAGATGGGAAGGTTCAGTGGGGGCTTCCAGGCCTGTTTATCACCTGAGAGCAGCCAGGGAGGGCGGCTCAGGGCCTCTTTGCCCCTCTCAGCAGCACCCCAGCAGTGCCGTGCTGAGGGCAGTTGCCTTTGCCTGCCATGCCCGGTGCTGGCTGCTCTCCACTGCTCCAGTTTCTCCCCGCGATCTGCGGCCAAGGCAGCACACGGAGGGACACTAAGCCTGTTACATCAGCCCTGCACTCGTAATCCCATCAAAAACATTATCAAGTTACTTTGACACAATCCACTTCCCTTAAACCTGTGTTGATCAGCATTAATTATATTACCCTCTTAATTATTTGCTACTGCAATCCCATGTCAGCTGCTCTGGTATCTTGTGGGGATGCTGCCAGCAGCAGCACAGACCTGCTCTGGTTGCCCACCTGTGCTGCCAAGCCTTGTCCCTTGCTTGCTGGATGCCCGTGGCCCCAGCTGCTGACTGTGCTGACTGCTCAGCAAGGCCTCGGAGATGGAGGCAGCACTGGATGTCTCCCGGCTCCATCCCTGCAGGGTTGGGAGTGCTGTGCTGAGTGTGGGGGCTTGTGGGCGTCTCTTTACGCCAGCGGCACTGCCTGCTCTCCTGCCTCCTCACAGAGAACCTCTGGAGCTCGTACCTGACCAAGGGTGTGATTGTGGAGAAGCGAGGGCTGCCCTCAGTGAGCCCCCCGGACACCCCAGTGGACATGGACCAGCCCTACGTCTTCAGCGATATGACCTCCTACTTCACCCTGCTTGTCGGCATCTACTTCCCCTCAGTCACAGGTGGGAGCCGCCCCCGGCTCCGCTCCGCGCCTCGGGGCACCATGGGGCACACAATACACCGTGGGGCACCCTGGGCACCCCGGGGCACGCAGCGCACCGCGGGGCACACAATGCACCGTGGGGCACACAGCGCACCGTGGGGCACACAGCGCACCGTGGGGCACACAGAGCACCGTGGGGCACACGGGGCACTCTGGGGCACGCAGCGCACCGTGGGGCACACAATGCACCGTCGGGCACACAGCGCANCGCTCCGGTATTTTTAGCTCCCCGGGGGCGGAGGAGCCCCCCCGCCCCAGTCCCGCTGCGGCGCCGAGCGGGGCCCCTCTGGAGCTCCACCGGGGCCGGCGGGACCCCCCCAGGCTGCCCCGGCCGTGGCGAGCGCTGGGGGTC
>VWZF01006015.1:191670-223575 GCA_013396755.1 Sclerurus mexicanus | reverse complement strand
TCCACCGGGACCGGCGGGATCCCCCCCAGGCTGCCCCGGCCGTGGAGAGCGCTGGGGGTCCGGCGCCACGGGGTCCCTCGTCAGCCGCTCAGCCCTTCCTCCCGCTGCCCTTCGTCCCGCTGCCCGCTGACCGGCAGGTCCCGGTTTCTGCGGGGAGCGTGTGCCCCGGTGTCGCGGGCTGTGGGGTCCTGCCCTGCCCTGGCTCCCGCTGCGGCCGGAGCACGGGGCATCCCCCGGGCTGTGCCCGACCCGCCGGCACAGCCGTGTCCCTGCGTGACCTCCTGCCCTGACAGGGCAGCGCCAGGGCTGGACCCCGTCCCTGCCCCTGCTGCAGTCACCGTCCCTGCTTGAGCTAATTAAGGGCTAATGAGACAAGGCACTTGAGAGCTTTTGAACCTAATCCTTGAGTGGCCTCAGACTGCGGTTTGGGGTGCGGGGAGGAAGTGCTGGAGGAATCAGAGGAGCAGGCTGGGGGCCCCAAGCCACAGCAGCGCCTTCTCTGCTGCCCGCCATGCCTGCTCCCCATCCTGGCACACACCAAGCCGTGCCCTGCTGTGCCCGGGGCTCACACAGTGTTTGGCACAAGCCATGCTGCCGTCTGGGCTACAGTTCTGTTCCCGCTGATACCGTCCCCCTTTCCTCAGGCATCATGGCTGGATCCAACCGCTCTGGAGACCTGCGGGACGCCCAGAAGTCCATCCCTACGGGCACCATCCTGGCCATTGCCACCACCTCTGCGGTCTGTATCCTTCAGGGCTTGTCTGAGCCTGAGCCATGGGGCTGAGGGTGGGTGGGCACACTCTGCAGGGCTGGGATAGGGTCCTGGTGCCTGAGTTGTGGGGGCAGGTGGGCAGGCAGATAGCACTCTGCATCCTCCTTGCTCTCCTTGACCACCTGGCAGATATCAGCTCTGTTGTCCTGTTTGGAGCATGCATCGAGGGGGTCGTCCTGCGTGACAAGTGAGTGTCCCAGAGCCATGGGGGGCATGGGGAGAGGCCGGCGGCCCCCAGGAACAGGCTGGGACAGGGGTATCCCCAGGGCCAGGTTGGGGTGTGGGGGAGGCTGCAACCAGGACACACTGGGCAGATGTGGTCGCACTGGAGGGTTTGTGGGTGTCTTGAGGCGGGGCTCGAGCTTATAACAGGCACTGGGGGCTTGTGTGTGCCCTGACCCTGCATGTTTTGCTGCATCCCTCCTGCTCCAGGGCTGCAGGCAGCTGCTTATTTGTCAACAGCCAGAGCTGCCCGTGCTCGTGCTCCTTCCTATCTGGGGCAGTCCTGCTTGCTGCACACGGCAGGTGACACTTCTGGGTCGCCAGCACCAACACAAACAGGATCCAACTGCATGCAGCCATCATAGGCCCCGTCTGGCAAAGGGACAGGGAGTCCTGTTCCACACCTCCCCTTGTTCCTGGCCATGCTTATGGGTGCAGGGATGGGGACAGGCCCCTGGCAACTTCAGACCCTGCTCCCTTGCTTGCCCCTCATGGGGAGTGGGCCCTTCTCTGGTCCTGTCACAACCTCCCAAGGTGGTGTCATTGCGGGGCGCTGGGTTGTGCTGCTGTGGTGCTGGTGCTTTTGGGGCTCAGTCATGGGGCGGAGCCGCAGGTGATGTTGGTGCCCTGCAGGTTTGGTGAGGCCGTCAATGGGAACCTGGTGGTTGGCACCCTGGCATGGCCATCCCCGTGGGTCATTGTCATCGGCTCCTTCTTCTCCACCTGTGGGGCTGGGCTGCAGAGCCTCACCGGAGCCCCCCGCCTCCTGCAAGCTATCTCCAGGGATGGGATCGTGCCCTTCCTCAGGGTAGGTGTCCCCCGAGTCGGTGCTACCCACCCTGACCTCCCACCGTGGCCGTGGCTCCCACCAGTATGAGGGACCAGTGGGCACCCACACTACTTTCTCCCAGCCCCGCTGCTGCCGGAGCAGCCCCGCAGCCCTGCCCTCCTCCCACCTGCACCGGCACGGCCGTGGGCGGCCGTGGTGGCTCTGGCTGCGGTGTCGCGGGGAGGAGAGTGTCGGGAAAGGTCAGGTTCCCTTCCCCCATGCTGCCGCGCCGCTTCATATTTTATCTGCTCTCTGAAGACGCGTTCCCACAACCTCATCTCTCCAAATCCAACCCGACAGCTCCCCCCAGGGAAGAGCGGGCTAATTTTATCCTCCTTCCTTCGCCCTGCCAGCCCCAGCCCGAGCTCTCACTCGCGCCGCCCGCACCCTCTAATGCGTCCGGACACGCGCCCCCGGCCCCCCCGCATCCCCACATCCCCGCATCCGCAGGAGGGGCTGCTCTCCCCCGGCAGCGTGTCCATCCCAGACACGGGGTGCCCGACTCTGTGCTGGATGTGGCGAGGCTGAGCTGGGGCTCATCCCTGGTAGGGGTCCCAGGGCGACAGGGGCTGTGCTGGGTGTGGAGAGGGCCATGGGGACTGCCGAGAACGGGGCTGTACTGTCAGCAGGAGTCAGTCCCGCCAGCACTGGGACTGCTGCCCTGGCAGGATCCAGCTCGGGATATGTGCCAGCTTGTGGCACCCAGTGCTCTCAGTCCCTGCTCCCGCCAGAGATGGGTATATGGGAGGGTCCAGCCTCATTAGGTTGTGCTGAGGACCCTTTCCCTGGGCTGCAGGGTGCTGCAGAACCCTGACATGCCCCTCTCCCCCCGCTTCCAGGTCTTCGGTCACGGCAAAGCCAACGGGGAGCCGACATGGGCCCTGCTGCTAACAGCCTGCATCTGCGAGATTGGGATCCTGATCGCCTCCCTGGACGAGGTGGCTCCCATCCTCTCCATGTAGGCAGCGTGCTGTCCCACCCGCACCTTCACAAGCAGCGGGTGTTGCGTGTGGGTCTCTGCTCCTTGGGGTGGGAGGATGCACCTGCTGCCTTGGCCCCTGCCTGGGAGAGGGGGGCCCTGGGAGGACTTCAGGGTCCCCTTCTTGGCCAGCATTGGGGCCTGGCTGCTCTGCGGCCCTGCTCCCCTGTCCATCAGTGGGACCCACTTTGGCATTGGCCACCCTGAGACTGGGAAGCGCAGAGGGCCCAGCTGCAGCTCCAGTCCCTCCGTGCACCCACTCAGCCCTGTCTTTCTCCTGCAGGTTCTTCCTCATGTGCTACATGTTCGTGAACCTGGCATGTGCGGTACAGACACTGCTACGGACACCCAACTGGCGTCCCCGCTTCCGCTACTACCACTGGTGAGCTGGGGCGGGATGAGGTGGGACAGGGACCTCCCAAGACACCCCAGGCTGGGGACCCCATGGCACACTGACAGTGCTGTGCTCTCTGCAGGACCCTGTCCTTCCTGGGCATGAGCCTCTGCCTGGCGCTGATGTTCATCTGCTCCTGGTACTATGCGCTGGTGGCTATGCTGATCGCTGGCCTCATCTACAAATACATCGAATACCGCGGGTAAGGAAGGGCGCAGTGCCACAGACCCTGGACAGCCCCCATGGCCCCTCAGTGTGGGCTGCTCAGCTTCCTCAGGATGCTTGTCCTGGGATGCTCTAGGGTGCTAGTGTGGTTCTCTGTGGCTGGAGCTGTGGCCACCCCTTATGTGCTGCTGGTTCCCACAGGGCGGAGAAGGAGTGGGGCGATGGGATCCGGGGGCTGTCCCTGAGCGCGGCCCGCTATGCCCTGCTGCGGCTGGAGGAAGGGCCCCCACACACCAAGAACTGGAGGTGAGGCTGGGTAGGGAGACAGTGATCTGGGCGTCCTGGGGCAGGGACCAGCTGGGTGTGGGCACTGACTGCAGGATCCTCCTTACAGGCCGCAGCTGCTGGTCCTGGTCCGCGGGGATCAGGAGCAGAATGTGGTGCACCCGCAGCTCCTGTCCTTCACATCACAGCTCAAGGCTGGGAAGGGCCTCACCATTGTGGCCTCTGTGCTGGAAGGGACGTTCCTGGACAACCACCCACAGGCACAGAGGGCAGAGGAGGTGAGAGCTGCCTGCACCAGGATGGGCACTGCCAGCAGTGGGTGCCCATGATCCTCAGGTGTCCAGGGCCATTCTGGCCCTGTGACCAGGACTGGTGGCCTGGGATGGCCTGCAGAGCCTTGGAGTGGCACTGGGCGTTCCCATCTCCATGCTTCACTGGTGCTTGGAGCACTGCAGGGATCTCCACACCCCTCTCCCCCTCCAAAAAACCAGAGACCCTGGCAGCAGCCAGGCACTGGTCCCAGTCTTGGCCAGCTGCTGCAGGGCTTGGCACAGCATGGCAGAGCACGGAACGGCACAGTGCCTGGCCAGGGGCTGCTGTGCTGCTGGGCTGAGCAGACCCTGCAGCCTCAACCCTCCCCACAGTCTCTGTGGTCCTGGTGCCAGGCAGGGTGGGAGACAGGAGCATTTCCCTGCCAGAGCGAGAGCCCTCCCCACCCCCCGCACCCGCCGGGCGGCACATTAATGAGATTAAGCCCTCGGAAGCAAACAGTTTCTCTCCCATGCAGACATGTTATAATTTCCCTGAGTAAATAACTCTAATTGCTGCTCCACCGCCCGTCAGAGCCCTGGCACGGGGACACCCTCCGCTCTGCACGGCACAGAGCCACATGCCAGCTCCACGCACTGCTGGGCATCACCCCCCTGGCCTGGAGCCACCAGCCTGCTGTGGGGCACGAAGACCTGGGCACCCTGTGGGGACCTGCACCCAAAGCCTGCACCCTACAGTCTGCACTCTGCACCCCACACTCCTGTACCCTGGAGCCTGCACCCCATATCCCACATCCCAGCACCTCACCTGGCCAGGGTGCCACTGCTGGGGCTGGCAGCTGCTGTGCCTGTGGTCTGTGCCCGTTCCTGGACCCTGTGGTCTCTGACTTCCCTCTCCCTCGCAGTCCATCCGGCGCCTGATGGAAGCGGAGAAGGTGAAGGGCTTTTGCCAGGTGGTGATCTCCTCCAACCTGCGGGATGGCATGTCCCACCTCATCCAGTCCAGCGGGCTGGGGGGCCTGCAGCACAACACAGTGCTGGTGGGCTGGCCCCGCAGCTGGCGCCAGAAGGAGGACCACCAGACCTGGAGGAACTTCATCGGTAGGCATCGTGGGGGGTGAGCGCTGACGGGCTGGGGGGCTCCAAACCGCCCTGGCTGACGTGGCCCTTCCCCTCCCAGAGCTGGTGCGAGAGACCACAGCTGGGCACCTGGCCTTGCTGGTGGCCAAGAATGTTGCCATGTTCCCGGGCAACCAGGAGCGGTTCTCGGAGGGCCACATTGATGTCTGGTGGATTGTCCACGATGGGGGGATGCTGATGCTGCTGCCCTTCCTCCTGCGGCAGCACAAGGTAGGCTGGGCCACACAGTGCGGGGCAGGGGCTGGGATCCCAGGCGAGCTGTGCCCATGACTTCTCCCACCCTCGCAGGTCTGGCGCAAGTGCAAGATGCGTATCTTCACGGTGGCACAAATGGATGACAACAGCATCCAGATGAAGAAGGACCTCACCACGTTCCTGTACCACCTGCGCATCACTGCAGAGGTGGAGGTGGTGGAGATGGTGAGTGCTGGCATAGGGTGCGTGCTGCAGTCAGGAATGCTGTACATGGGAGAGCCAGACAGACCCTGCCACGGGGATACAGCACTGAGGAGGGACATACAACACTGAGGGAACATGCAGCTCAGCAGGGGAACACAGCACCATGGGAGGACACAGGATCATGGGGGAACACAAAGTTCTACAGGGGGACATAGCACTGTGGGAGGGCACAGCACCCCAGAGACATGCTAGGCCATGCTGGGAGCAGTCAGTGCAGCTCACCCTGCCCCACATTTCTTCTCTTCCCCCCACAGCATGAGAGTGACATCTCTGCCTACACCTATGAGAAGACACTGGTGATGGAGCAGCGTTCCCAGATCCTCAAGCAAATGCATCTCACCAAGAACGAGCGTGAGCGGGAGGTGAGGCTGCAGGACAGGCTGGGTGTACTGTGACCCCTGTGGTGGCTCTGCTGCCATCTGAGCTGCCCTGCAGCTCTATGTGTTCCTCCTGCCAGGGAGCAGGGCTGCCAGGCTGGGCTGAGCCCAGCCAAACACTCTTCTTCCCCACTCCCCTGGCTGACCCCATCCTACACAGATCCAGAGCATCACAGATGAGTCCCGTGGCTCCATCCGGCGCAAGAACCCAGCCAACACGCGCCTGCGCCTGAACGTCCCCGAGGAGCAGGCTGGTGACGGTGAGGAGAAGCCAGAGGAGGAGGTGAGGAGCTGCACCGAGACAGGGTCAGGCAGGTGGTTGGCCCTGGCTCCTGCCCACCATCCCCTTCTCTTCTCTGCAGGTCCAGCTCATCCATGACAAGAATGCCACCACCTTCTCCAGCAGCTCCCAGTCCCCTGGTGATGAGGTAGAGGCAGCCCCTGAGAAGGTGCATCTCACCTGGACAAAGGAGAAGTCTGTTGCTGAGAAGAACAAGAGCAAGAGCCCTGTCAGCCCTGAGGGCATCAAGGACTTCTTCAACATGAAGCCGTATGGCCCTCCATGCTGCCAGACTATCCCACCCATGTCCTATGTTCCCTGGCGGTCCCTGCCTGCCCCGGCTGGATGGGCGAAGGCAGTGTCATGACAGCACTAGCTCAGTCCTTGCCCTGAGGAGAGGTTGGGCAGCCTGGGTGCCCTGACCACATCCCTGCAGAGGGGCTGGGGGGGGACGTGGCAAGGGGTCCCTGTGCAGGTGACAGTGAGGCATAGGATACCCGGGCTGCGTGTGCTGTGGGGACTTGGGGTGCACATCCAGCACTCACCTCTTCTCTCTCTCTCTCTTTCTCTCTCCTGGCCCCGTTGTGCTGCTGTCAGGGAGTGGGAGAACCTGTAAGTCTGGGTTTGGCTGGGTGCCGGGGCTGGGACGGGGGGTTGGGTTGTGCTCGGGATGGGGAGCCATCGGGGTTGCCCCCATGCAGGAGGATGGCTCAGTGAGCCGTGACATCTGCCGTGCCAGACGGCTCACCCGGGCGGCACGCGGGGGCTGTGGCTGCCAGCCCCGTGCACCGTGCTCTGCCCGGGCCGTGTGCTCCCCGTCTGCCCTGTTACACTGCCAGCAGCTCCCTGTGAGCCTGGGCTCAGGCACCCACCCTGACACTGGCACCGTCTGCTCCTGCTCACACCCACATGGCTTGGCCCCGAGCAGTCACGGTGTGCCACTGCCCGTGGGCCCTGTGAGTGGCCCTGCAGCTCATGGCCACTGATGAAGGCTCAGAGTCGCTAGTGCTGTGCTCAGCAAAGCTTGCTGCACACTGAACTTGTGCCACAGCCCAGCTTGGACCCCTCTGGGGCAGGAGGCCAGCCTGCCCTGTGGCCTCTCAAGCCTGGTGTGGAGATGGAGGTTGGCTGTGCCTGTCCTGTGCCCACATGTGCTGTCACCCACAGGAACCAGTCCAACGTGAGGAGGATGCACACGGCTGTGAAGCTCAATGAGGTGATTGTGAAGAAGTCCCAGGACGCCAAGCTGGTCCTGTTGAACATGCCAGGACCACCCCGTAACCGGAAAGGGGATGAGAACTGTATCCTTGCTGTGGGGCCAGGCTCCAAGACCCCTCTCCGCAGGAGGGGTTGGGGTCCATGACTCCCCCAAAGCTGGTGGGTTTTGCAGGCAAGTGCCAAGAGGCACAGGTTGAGTGCCTGAGCCAGGACCTCCCCCCACCCCTCCTGCTCCTGGCTTGGTCCAACAAGCGTCGTTGGCACCATCCTGTCCCTCCAGCAGCGTTGGCACACACGCGTTGGGTGATGGGGCCATGTGACACTGCACCTGCATGCATGAGTGCAATGGCACATTACAGGGGCCTGGACAGACATCCAGGGGGCTCAGCTGTCTGCTGGCTCAGCCACCACCCCCATTGTGTGGCACCAGCACAGGTGGGCTCCCCTGACCCTTCAGCTTGGGACTGATCCCACCAGCTCCTGCTCTGGTGTGGGGGTGTTGGCGCTGCAGGGCAGGGGCTGGGCAGGGACGGCACTAGTCTGTCCCCACGCTACAATGTGGAGTTTTTCTTCCTTGATGGCCATGCAGACATGGAGTTCCTGGAGGTGCTGACGGAGCATCTGGACCGAGTGCTCCTGGTGCGTGGTGGGGGCCGGGAGGTCATCACCATCTACTCCTGAAAGATGCACGAGAGAGGTTTGTCTGCACACTGAGAGCCCCGCCACCCCTTTGCACCGTGCTCCCGGAGGGGAGGAGGGAAGGCCGGATGGCAGCCGGTGCGCAGAACCTTCACCTGGCTTTGGCCGCGCCCCTGATCTCTCCATTCGAACTGCAGCACCAGATCTTCCGGGAGCATCCAGCACCAGAGCAGCTGTTCCTCATTGCAACACCACAGCACTGCTGTCCTTGTTTATATATAAATATATACAGTGAACCGCGGACTGAGCACCAGAGCCCGGCGCTGCCGCCACCGCCAGCCCCAGCACTGCCGCCGCAGCCCCGGCCGGGCAGGAGGGCGGCTGTGCCGAGACGGACCTCGGCCCCACCGTGCTGCTACCCCTGCGCGGAGCTCGGCTGGACTGCGCCCTGTGCCCGCCGCCTGTGCCGCGCCTCCCTGCGAGGCGCTGGGAGAAGACAGAGGCCACCACCGCGCTGCCCTCGCCGGACGCTTCTCTGCCCACCTCCAGCAGCGCCGGGGGCCGCCTCCCACGGCACTGTTCGCCCCCCGCTGCCCCTCACCGTCATGGGCTCGGACGGCCCCAGCTCGCCGCTGCCTCGGTACTGCCGTCTCCGGCTTGTGGAGATGCAGCGTGATGGTTTGGAGGGGGCAGAGGGTGGCGGGTGGCTGCGAGGAGTCGGGTGCTGGAGCGCTGCAGTGCCGCGACAGCACGAGCCCCGCTCTGGGGTGGCTGTGGGGTGCGCCCCGTCCCAACCCTGCTGACTCCAAGGCTCTCCCTGCCCTGGCGCTCTCCAGGTGCTCGCGCAGCAGTCGGGATGTGGAGCTGTGGGAGCCGTGCAGAGGCCCCGTCAGGTGCAGCGTGAGCCGGGGCCACTCTCCGGCGGCCGGAGCCGCGTGGGTGCTGCGGACCCCCGAGGCACCAGCGCCTCTTCCGGGCCTGGTACAGGGGCATCCCCACCCCGCTCCCCTGCTGCACTGCACTGCGGGCTCTCAGGACCCAGCACCAGCCAGCCCGGCTGGCCCCAGCACCTGTATGTGTGTTCAGGTCCCCCGGTACCCTGTTGTGCTCCCTGCTGCTCCCCAGGGCTTCGCTGCTAACTCAGCCCCCGTCCCAGGCAGACACAGATGCTGCCGGGGGCTGTAGGACAGTCTGGATCTGTGTGTATTTTTAACATATGCAAAGGCTGTTTTCTGGTCTGACCAGCCAGACCCCGCAGCGAGGTGGGGGCTGTAGGGGTCCCACCACCTCCCAGCATCCCTGCACTCCCTCACGTGGCTGTCCTGGGCAGCCCAGGCACCGGCCACGGCAGAGCCGTCCGCCCCCGTGTGCAGGCAGCAGGGCCCACTGGGGCAGATCAAACACCTCTTATCTTTGGCAGCAGCTGCAGGGTCGCCCCCGTTGCCGTCCCCTCCCAGCATCTCTCACAGCAGAGAAACTGAGGCGCTTTTAACAAATGTGAACGGTTCCAGGAACCACGCAGGAAGCGGTGCGAGGGCAGCAGGGTGCCGCCGGCGCCCGCCCCAGCCCCATGTACATAGTGTACATAATACAGTACGTGTATTTTTAAAGTGATCATATTTATGTTAATAGAACCAGATGAAGTCTATATATAGAGATCTATATCTATTCTGAGAGATGCAGGGCTCTGCTAGCACCAGGCCACAGGGACAGGGAGCTGAGCCGGGCTGCTCCTGCACGAACCAGGAGCCCATCCATTGCACCGAGTGCTCCAGAGAGGTGGTGGAGGCTGCAGCCTTCCCTAGCCACCAGCAGCCCCTGGGAAAGGGCCAGGTCGCAGGTTCATTCTCTTCTCAATTTAGCTTCTTAAGAGTTTTCAGGGAAAAGAAGTCACAGACTTTTCTGAACTTGTTTCACAGCAGATTTGAGCTTCCACTCAAAGTGCAGCCTGCTAAGAGTTGCCCTCTCCCGGCAGCGCTGGTGGCTTTGTGCCAGCCTGGCCTCTGAGGCAGCACTTCCTCCTTGGCCAGAGCTGAGCCCCAGCCTGAAGCACTCGCCCCCTCAGCCCCCCCCAGACAGCTCCCCAGTGCTGCCCTGCACTGCAACAGGTGCAGAGGGAGTGGGTGCTGCAGCTGCATCCCCACAGGTGTCTGTCCGGGCAGCAGCTGCCTCCTGCCTGGCACGGGCAGCCCTGACTAGTCTCAGCCCCCTGCCCACCTGTCCCCCTTGCCAACCTTGGTTCCTGCTCCCTGAGAGCAGGAAACCCCCTCTACACCAGACACTCCAGCCCCTGCTCCCTCTGCAGAGCTTCTCTACTTCTCCAGGTCCAGGCCAAAGCTATTTGGGGATGCTTGGATAAAAAGCAGTGNCTTTAAGTTAGTACTTGGACACACTCCTAGACCAAAACCAAGCCCCAGCTGCACATCTGTGCCTGCTCATACCTTGCTCCTACATTTCCATCACTCCCAAAGTGCCTCCCTTATCTCCAGCAGCAGTTCCAGCCACAGCCAGACTTTCTGCCAAGGTAGCTTGGCTGCCTGCATGGCTGCAGGTCTGTGTCACAGATGCTGCTGTGGAAATCAGTCCCACGGGCATGGGGAACTCAGCGTTTACAGGTGACTGTCAGGCTGAGCTGAGACCTGGTGTCAGCACAGGAGCTCGGGGCTGACAAACAGTGCAGATGCACAGGGCAGCACTCTCCGGTCCTGCCACTGCCTCAGCCGTGGGAGGAGCAGGCAGGAGTCTGCCAGAGAATAGTTCCTTTAGTTTTGGGAAGGGCAGCCCATGGGAACCAGAATTTGCCAGTGTCTAGCTGCTCTACCCCTTGGAACTGGCCCTACACCACCACACACAAGCTCACGTGCTGTTTCCAGCCTTCCAAAATTATTTGAGGCACTTTGGCAGCAGCGGGGGAGGCACAACAGCCTGCCCACGCAGCTCATGCGCTAGCACCTCGTTGTTGGGCCTCGAAGGCTTGCCAGCTGCTCTGCCTCTTCACAAGATGCCACCATGCTCTCTTCAGTCACCCTCTAATTGCAGCTTGGCTGCTGCCCCGTTGGGCCCCGGGGCAGCGAGCCCGGTCTCCTCCTGCCCCAGCAGGTCAGCGCCGAGGGCAGAGGGCAGAGGCAGGTTACATGCAGCCTCTGTCGAGGCCACAGGCAGCACCCACCCTCACAGCATCATGTGAAGGGCTCTTCCATCAGCTGCAGGTACAGGGCAGCTGGGAATGATGTGAGAGCAGCCAGGGCACGCTCCTCTGCTGAGAGGTTTGCTTCATCCCCCCAGCATTGCCAGTGGATCCCATTCCCCTCAGCACCACTTCCATCCACCCTGACGGCAAAGCCATGGTCCCGGCTCCGCCAGGGAGAAGGAAGGCCAGCCCTTTCCATCACTACTTCTGAAGAAAAAGCGTTCCCCTTCCCCATCCTCCAGCAAGAGCAGGGGCACAGCTCTGGACAGAGCCAGGCAGTTTGGCTGTGGCAAGACAGGAGCTGGTTTCCACAGCGTGTCCCCCCGCTGTCGGCTGGAGAGGGCCAGTTTTAGCAGACAGCACTGCATGTTAGTTTACAAACCCAGCCCTGCACGTTTGGCCTCTGTGAGTGTTCAGTTTCCCCATGGAGCACCCTTCTGCCGCTCCACCGTGGTGAAGACAGTGTCCTCCTCTGGTAGACATGCAAGTTCCTCCTTGGCACATGCGCAGACACGGTCCGGTTTTTGTTCCAGACAGGAAGGTCTTGACCCCCCAGTTTGTTTCACAGGCAGGCTGCTTGCTGCTGGGAGCAGCACTGATCAGCACAACCCACGGGAGGGTGGGCTGGAGCGTGGCCGCAGCAGGCAGGGCATGTTGGGCCAGTGCACGGCACTGCTGGCGTGTGCTCCAGCCCCTGCTGTGGGAGTGCCAAGCAGCCCTGGCCCCCACAAGTGACAGTGGCAGCTCAGGTCGCTGTGGCCACCACACAGCACAGGCAGCGAGCCACAAGGCAGCAGGGACAGGAGGCACAGACAGCAGCCAGCCTGGGCGGGTGCTGGTCCGTGGCTGGACGAGAGGAAGGACAAGAGACTGCACAAAGGCAAGAGTTGCACTAGAAGAGTCAAGACCCTCCTCTGTGTAGCAGGACTAAAAACTAGCAGAAAGACCGAAAGGTCTGAGATTTGCTGGTTACAACACTTTCTGTGCTACATGTGCAATATATTTGTTATGAATGTTATCACAAAGTCAGTTCATTCAATACTCTTTTAATCACTGTAGCTAGATGTTCTCCGTCCATTCAAGTGACTTTTATTCCAGTGCAATATTTCAATAGACATGTAGTGACCTAGAATGCTTTGTGTTTTAGAGAATCTGTGTGCAGAGCAATGCAATTAAGTTTAAAACCTTGTAAATAAAACAGGTTGCAAACCAAAAAAAGAAGTATTAGGCTTGCATTTAATTTCTGTGTGTGTTTCAGTGTTGTGCATTAAGCTGCCTCGGTGCAGACCCCGTGTTCTCTGTGCAGGTGTTCATGGAGGAGTGGCTCCTCAGCTGTTGAATGCTCCCTGTTACTGCTTTATTGCTTTACCTGTATTCATTTTTCTAGACTCCTGTCTGCACAAAATGCAATAAATGATTTTATTACACCCTTCACTACTTGCACGGGGACTTTTCACTTGCTTCCAGGTCTCCACTGCTGTTTTGCACCATTTCCATAACAAGGAGCAAGCCCTGACAGGGAGCAGCAGATTGCAGAGGAAGCACAACACAAGGAACAGCCTCTCCCAAGGGCCGCAGTTGCCACATTTCACCTCATGCATCACCCCGGCAAAAGTGCTTTAGCTGGCTGTGGGGTTGTAGAGACAGAGAAAAGGATCTAACACACAGGAGGAGGAGGGAGGGCAGACACACTGCCATCCAGATTCAGGCTGTGTGATGACAGCATCATGAAGTCACGGGATGCCAGTGCTGAAGTCACAGGGACTTGCAGACCCCGACTTCACACCGTGACCTCAGGCAGCAGCTGTGGCACAGACACTACCACCCCTCTCAGCACTGGCTGCTGGGGAGGCTCTGCACCTCTCCTGCCAGCTCTGCCACATGCTGCTCCCTGACCTGACACACTGACCAGGATCACCCCAGTCCTGTGTGAGAGCAACTACCTGCGAGGTCCCTCAAAATAAACTGTTATAAACTGAGACAGCACCAACACTCTCACAGCAGGCCACAGTGAGGTCTGCACATATTCCGCTCAGCATACAGCACGGAGCAACATCCAGCACAGCTTAGCCAAGAGAGGAGAGAAACGGCAAACACAGCAGAGTAACATATTTCAGGAGTATTTAAATGTCAAAAAACGCAACAGGTAATTTTTCTGGCCTTTTATTAGAAAGTAATGTCCTCTTGTTAACAGCACAGAGAGAAAAGAAATGCTACAACACAAACCACCTGGGACAAAGTAAAACCTCTGCTTCCGCAGTGTCTCTCCGTTCCCTGCAGGAGGCCCACAGACTCCAAGGACGTGACCAGGAGGGCCACAGACTCCAAGGACGTGACCAGGAGGGCCACACAGTTAAGAGATGTTTTGTGCTCTGGTATCAAAGTACTTCACCGGTTAAAAACACGGTGAAGGATCACTGCCTGATTTTCCACTCCACTGTCCACTGCAGCTACCAAAGCATTGAAAAAACATATAAAATCATGGTATTGCATCTTGGCACTGCCTCTCCTCCTCCTCAGATCATCAAACAGCCATCGACAGCACCGTGAGGTTTCAGAGAGCAGCATTCCTCCCTGGTACGTGGGGTCAGGTATTCCCAAGGGAGGGCCAGCAGCATATCAGAATGGCTGCAGCTGAACTACACTAACAACCGTCCCAAAGATTATAAGAAAAGGAAAGTTATACACCAAACTTAACAGATGAATCTTAACACTGATTACTCGGTGTAGGAAAACTGACAGACCGTTTGAAATCTCTGCCTTGGCTGGAAGCTCTTGTGTTGCAGATCTGCGCTCAGCCCAGGGTGAGCACCTGCCTCCCTGCTGGGACAGGGCCGGCCAGCTGCGGACGGATAGCATGGCACAGCCCTGGGTACTGAGCACTGGTCAGGCACGTGCCTCACGATTTCGGCTGCTAGTGTTATCACTGTACTTTCCAGCTGGCTTATACACCATTAAAAAAAGAAGAAAAAGAACTCCAAAGAAAAACAGTGCCCATTCCGCAACAGTGGGTATCCAAGGCCCATCAGCACAATGCTCTGTTCAGTCCCCTAATTCCTCAAAACCACGGACCCAAAACTACACTGAGACTATTCAGTGAGCCCAGACTGCACCTCAGTGGGAAGGAGCAGCAGGTGCTGGGAGTGAGGAAATGCAGCAGGACTGATACTGAGACAGCTTCTGGGATGGGACAAGACAACCAATGATCCAACGTGGCTCAGCACACTGTGCTGCAAAGAAAACCGAGCATTCTGCTCAAACACTGCTAACCAGATCAAGGAGAGGGAGGGCAGCACCAGCAACCGTCGACAGCAATGCTGTGGGGGGTATGCTCTCACCAGAGTGGAGAGGACATGCATGTCCAGGGCATCTGTCCCGGGTCAAGGATGGGAGACTCCTTAAACAGCTATAAGTATGGAATGGCAAAGGGAAGGGGAACAGGCCTGACAGCTCCGCTCTAATAGTGTCGCTGGTAGGAACCCATCGGTTGCTGGGCTGAGGACCCTGCTCGCCCCTGGGCCACAGTTTGGCTCACTAGGTGGGAGAGCGCAGGACCACTCTGGATAAGGGTGTCCAAGGCTTTCTGTACACTGGGGTTGTCAAAGTTGATACCAGAAGACACTGGCCTTTGAGCGGGCACATTGCCAGGCGCAGGGAGGCGGGTTTGGTGCTGACCATAGAGCGGCTGAGGTTGTGGAGGAGCCCCAGGCCTCGGACCCGCATTTCTCGAAGGGCCTGGGAGAGCAGGAAGCTGCGTGCTTGGAGTCTGCAATCTCTGCTGAGCCTGGTTTAAATTCCCAGCACTCATCTGTGCTGGCCGGGGCTGCCCACCAGCTAGGTTAGCAAAGTTCTGGTTGGGAGTGCTGCCTGAAGAGCCCGCAGAGGCCACAGGACTGCTGTTTGCCACGGCAGCTGCTGCTGCTGCTGCCCCGCTGTTGAACAGACTGAGGATTTTTGCTTGAAGCTCCTGCTGAGGATTAGAAGAGGACACTGGAACAGAAGGAGTAGAGACCAGAGGCTGTGAACCCTGATGAGCCTGAGAGCTTGGAAGGCTGGACTGACTACCCAGTGATGATCCTGAAGGTGCCCCCAAAGACTGTCTTGACATAGGTGCTGGGAAAGAAACAGAAGACAGTTAAAGCTCTGCAAATGCCCTGGAAGGGGCATCTAAAGAGAACTAGTGAAACAGCTACCTAAGACACATCAGTGAACACCCCCGCTGTGATTAGAGCTGCACAGTTCTGGGAACACAAACCACTCTGCAGAACTGAGTGTAGCAGTCCAACCAGTTATGGCAGTCCCATGGTTGCCCTGAGAGAATCCAGTATAAAAGGTCTTCCGCATGAAAACTCTGAATCGTCTCAGGACTCCCAAGGACATGTCCATCTCAGTAAAATTACACTCCTAGACTCCTCTGTGGTCCTGGGACTCTTCTGTGCCAGCCCCAAGGGCCACAAACCACATGATAAACCTCATCTGGGACTAAGAGACTCACCCTGCAGAGATTCAGTGCTGCCCCGCAGTAACCGTTCCTTCCGGTCTCTCAGGTAATTAATGACTTTATCTATCTCCTCAGCAGTCAGATAGCGATTGTCTGCCAGCAGGTTCAAGAGAGCCTGGATCCCGGGAGGGTGACCTCCTCTGACACCCTCCTCCACGGGGGGTGGGCGCTCCCGCTCCTGCAGAACAGCTTCGTCTGCCATCTTGGCAGCCTGCCGGGCGATCTCCTCCCGCTCCTTCTCCCGGGACTCTGTTTTGTAGCGCTCGTAATTCCTTGCCACCAGCACCATGGCATCAGCCTGGGGCATGTTGCGGTGTTCTGCACAAGGAAAGAGATGCTCTGGGTGACCTGGAGTGACACCGATGGAGGTGCTGCTCCTCCTGCCTGCCAGTACAGCACAGTCAGCAGCAGGCATTGCCCAGGGAGTGCAGGTTTGGGAACTCCCCCGGCACACAGAAACAGGTGAATTTCCAAAGCCAACAAAAGGCTCACGGCTCTCACCTAGCAAGGCCAGCCTTTTCTTCCATGGCTGAAGGCTCTAAGCAGACATCCTGTCATCCCAGAAACGTCTTTCTTGCCTCTCACCAGTTAAAAGGGAAAGCAGCTCCCTCTATCTTTCACATAAATCCTCGGTGCTCCAGGAGGAGACTTTCTCAGTCATTTTACTTGCTAAACCCTTGGACAGATACAAAACTTGAGGACAGCCATGGGAATACTTTTGCTTCTGTACTGCCAATGCCTTAACATCACGTGTGCATGTGCAGCTGGAGAGGAAGCAGCACTGGCTTAGTGTCAAATGGCTGATCACTTTCACCACTCTGGGGCAACAAGCAGCAACTGAATTCTTCTGTGATACAATGGATAATGGCCAGTTCCAGTGGGTTTTGAGGTCATTATTTCCACCTCCCAAAGCACACAGGCAAACATTCTCCTGAACACAGATTTAAGCATGGAGATCAAAAGAGCCTTTAGGTTCCAAAAAGTGCCCGAAGCTCTGGGCAGGGCACTTTTCACACCTACAGAACACCAAATCCTGCCAGCCTTTTCCACCTAACAGGAAATTGGGGGTTCATTTTAAGATTATGCTTCACACAAGTTGTGAAAGAGTTGCATGAAACAAACGTGCAGGGCAAGGTAGCCATGTGATTGCGCATATTTAATCTCTGGAATGAGCTAATGACTGGGGTTCCCATCAGGTCTGATACACTAGCAGATCCAGTACAGAAAAGAAGCTTTGGCCTCCTGCCAGAGGTTTAACAGGTGTTAAACCAAAGGAGTTAAAACCAAGGGCAGTGGAAAGATCAGTGACAGTGTGCACGAGCTGTGTTTCTTCACGAAATGAGGGAACCTTCCTATCACAGCTGCATCTGATGTTAAAAGAAACTGGGCTTCTCCAGTCAGTGAGCACACACCAATTACCGACTGTGCACTCAGACATTTCCTCTCCCAGATGAACTTACGGAACATTACTTGGGAACACAGCATGGGAGATATAAACCTTAGAAAGCCCAGCTTCGGTCAAACCAGTCACTTGTGTAGCCAGAGTATATGAACAGGCCTACGATCAGAGCAATGGCTGCTTTCCCAGATCACATTCTGACAAGGCATTTTTAATACCTACACCCTCCCTCATGAAACAACCAAGTAACCCTCTGAGATGGAAAGTGATGTGACAAGAGCAATGGCTTTAAAGAGGTGGGGCGTATATACCCAAATACTTTGTAGTTCTATCTTTTTATAACTCTTCCCAGTTTCATTATCAGATCTCTACTTTGACCAAATCTTTATTAAAACACATTTGGTTTTAAAATCTGTTCTGTAATTTGTCATATACCAAACAGGTTCTCTTTGAGAGCAGCAAGTGATAGACTGAGGTTGGGCTGGTATTACTCAAGAGATCTCCCAGAGCAGTGAAGCCATTTCTAGCACGGGGCTCCATGACTTGCCCTCAGACAGGAAGGCTGGTAGTGTCAGGATCCAACAACACAGCTGAGATTCCCTCTTGGCAGAAATTAGAGAGCCCTTTTGACAAAGGGCAGGTAGAGTATTATGGGAGCTTGTAAATAATGATATTCACATTTATGACACCACGTCAAATCATTAATAACTACTTATGTGATAGCAAGGATGAACTTTGTCCTGTGTGATTCTGCCTGAAAGAAAGGTTCAGAGTGACCATGCAGTTCGCAGCCTATTGAGACCTCATACCTTGTGGGGTGCCAAACATGATATTAACAGTGCAAGAGCGGTGAACTTGATGCTGCTGGGTGATGACAATGGCAAAAGGAGACCCTCCTCTGCTCACATCGTCCAGGGCTTGCGTCAGTGACATCTCTGTGTTGAGGAAGATCAAGTCCACTACCATGCCCAGATCCCGCACCTTCCGCCCCACTGACTCCGCATACTCCCTATCACAAAGCAAAGACAGCAGTTTAACATGTCAGTCACGTTCAGAAATAGAAAACTTGGCACATTCACCATCTCAGATTCGCTTTTCTGATGACTTGCCCAACTTCATCATGTTTACTAGGACATTACTAAAGCAATCCCATTACAGTAATACAAAAGCCCTTATTGTGATGTGAATCAGTCATTTCAGTTTCATTGAAATAAATTACAAATTAAGCTTTAGCTTAGCTGAGAAAGAGTGTTTGCAAAGGGATTTACACTATTATAAATTTTTTCACACATACACGTGTTTAAACTGAACTCATTAAGGAAGGAAATTTACGCTTGCAGAGGTCCAAGGGGTACAGAGGAGCCAACCTCCAGAACTCAAGTTACTCCTGGTATGTTCTGTACCTCAGCTGTTCAAACATGCCTCATTCCTTATTGCCCCACTTTCCTCCACTAGCTGCTTTCTGCTCTCACAGACTATCAACACAGCATGTCTGGTTTCACTGCTCCTGTATCCTCTACCCTGCAGAATTTCCCTTCCAAGAACAAACCACAGCCCAAAAGGCTCAGCTTAAAACTGCCAAGGTTTTTTTTTTAAGCTTCCTATACTCAGTACTAAAGCTTCAATACTGACTGCACATGCAGCCTGAGGAATTCAGTCTGCATGCACCCACACCTTAGGAAAGAGGGTCAATTTACTGTTTTTGGAGGCAAACACTGTAATGGTCACTAAAAGTTTCCCCTCTTGAAACAACTGTCTTGTTAAGGGTTTTCAAGGACAACAATGTGTATCTAAGACATTCAGGAGTCATCTTTCAACAGGTCTATAGCAGGTAACATCAATGCTTTGATATCCTAGATTTATTAACATGCTTCGGCTCTTAAGGTTTCTAGCTGTTACAGACCCAAAATGATTCTTAGGATATTAAGCTGATCCTTTGGCACAAAAAATTTCTCTTTGTATCAAGCACAATAACTTATGATCTATTGGAATATCTTCCAAAGACTTTTAACCACCTAGGGATAAACTATCTAAAATTTCCTCTCAAGATTTGTTATAATAGGTAATTGACTCCATTAAGAGCAAACCACAGAAGTTTAATTCTAGTTTCACTGCTTCTCCTCTTCCCATTTCCTGCTCTGGTTCATGCCAGCTGTCTCCTTCTGCCCCACATGTACAGCAAAGTTAAAGCAAAGCAACTTTTGATCCTTCCTGTGAAGGGCTATGGAGACAGAGCTTTAACTTTCTCCCTGACGAACCCTTTTTCAGACTCCAAGCCAGATCTATGATTTATTTATATATTTTCTACTTTTCAGTGTATTTGTCAAGATACAGACATCAGATAGGTGCTATTGTTACAGCCCCCTCCTACTGTACCAGGCACACCCCCTGTTCTCAACACAGTGACCTCAGTAAGTACTCAGACTGCCAAATAAGATTGCCCTGGTTACTCCTTACACCTGCTTTTGATACCATTCACAGCTACCTTCAGCAGAGATTTTGTATTTCTTGCATGTGTGTTGGACTAACAGTAATGACTGGTGGCTGGCCTAGGAACCAACCCAGCATCTTTGAACGAGTAACCTCCAATCCATCATGATCCCTGCTCTGTACTATCTGGTTGGCACATATTCCTAAGCTCCATAACATGCTACCCAGGAATAATAAGTACAGGCCTCTACAACCTGTCATGACAGGCTGATATGAAGAGTAGGTAGAAAAGTATCAGGAGAAAGTACAGCGATAGGTAACAAGGGGGAAATAAATGCAAAGCACAAGAAAGATTTCCTCATCTCATTAACATATATTCCCAGAAGAGCAACAACAAGCTGTAGCTTTCTGGGGACTCTAAAGTCATGTTTCTCAAGAGCAACCCATAAGACAAATAGCCTCAAGGCAGGACTAAGTTTAAATCCGCTCTCTTCTACCATGCAATAATAAAACTGGTTGTAACCATTTTCTTACTTTGTCTGTTTATTCACCACTATCACAGAACAATCCACAGGTCTCTCTGCATCAAAACGTCTCTTGATTTCCTCGTAGTACTGACGGTACAGCTCCTCCCGGCGCCGTTCCTCGCGCTTCAGGCGGTCTGAAATGAGCCACACAGACAGAATATGTGATGCCCTTTAGTCCTGCTCAGAGGTGCACAGAACACCATGAGGTCAGCACTGTGGCACCCCTGCACCCTTCCATTAAAGTGTTACAGGTACTCACCCTCTGAATTCACTGGTGCTCTATCAAAATGGTCCTTGTAGCGGTCGTAGTAAGAGTCGTCCTTGCGCCGATAATAGTCCTCAAGGCGCAGGTAACGGTCATAAGATTCATCTCGTCTGCAACATTCACAGAAACAGTTTTCATGCTCCAGCACAATCTCAGTCAGTGACATTGGCCAGGGCACCACACAGAGACCTTCCCCAAGTTTAATATCAGAGGTATCCACTCACTCCCCACAGGACAACTCTCCTCTGCCAGGGCAATTTCCTCAAACACATGACACCACTCAAACCAGCGCAGCCATTGTGGCAGAAACACCAATAAAAACGTGGTGTTGGCAAATACAATCCCATGGAGTTTACCTGTACAAAGGGTCTCGAGGGTCTCTCATATCCCGTGGATCCCTCACATCTCGTGTATTTCTCATATCCCGCGGATCCCTGTATCGATCATACAGCGGCTCCCGTGGGTCACGAAGATCTCTAACATCACGCGGGTCCCTCAAGTCCCTTGGATCCCTGATATCCCGTGGGTCTCGCAGGTCCCGTGGGTCCCTGTGGTCTCTGGTGTCACGCATATCTCTAGCTCGAATGTCTCGAGCGTCTCTGGCATCTCGCCCATTCCTGCCATCCCTGCCATCTCTGGGGTCTCTCCGTGGGCTCCCCCGAAGAGGGGAGCGGTCGCGTCTGGCATCTCGGCCATCCCCGTAGGCATATGGCTCTCTGAGGAAAACACCAGGGAAATTCCATTAGCCTGCTAACAACACCGGCATGGTTACCCCTAGATCTCTTACCTGAGGTGCCAAATTGACCTGTCTCTCAGCAGCTGAATCCTCCCTCCTATCCCACAACAGAAAAAATTGCCCAAAAATTGTATTTTTGAAGTAGTGTGGAGAAGGTTCTTCCAAAAAGAAAGCTCCTTAATGGAGCATCACTAAAAGTGTAGAGCACCTGTAGAAGAAGTAAACAGGCACTTCAGAAACCACCATTTCAAGGCCTCTGCCCTCCAGCATCAGCCATAGATCACCCTTCAAACATGTTTTGTAAATTCTTTGAGAGAATTTAAGGTGATGCAGGCTGCTACCCACAAATATGTGATAGCCAAGAGCATTCAAGGGATCCGTTAAATTCATTTGTCAATGATAGCAGAACGCCTGAAATAATGTTATTGGTATATGACTAAAAAAAGAGCAGCTTGTGAGCAAAGACACTGCAGGTTCCACGTTGTGGCTGGGTTTGTGCTGCTGACAGAAAGCAGTGACAGCTACTGCCATGTCCTGGATTTGAGGGATAATTCTGCAGAAAGCCAGTCTTATGTTTATGATGCCCTGTGTTAAGAGGGTACTAAACTCAAGCGGCACCCCATCCTCAGCAGCCGCAAGAGGCTTCTCTGTTGGATCTGAATGATTCATCTCATTCAGACTTTGTACTGCATTGTCTTCAGAGGCAAGGAAAAATAATGTTCCAGTCTTCATCTTTTCCCAAAACAGTAGGGTTTTTTCCATGTTGTATTCCATTTTCCAGAGAAACACATAACTTCATTGTAGTCAAAGCCAAACATAAAAAAAGCTTGCAGATAAACTACTGAGCTTCACGTATTTCAAATATTCTTTTTCCAAAATACTGACAACCATCATGAAAAAACCCAGCTTTTTGAATCTTTTTATTTCCCGAACTTGACAGACTTTTACAGATCTCAACCAGCCTAATCTAGTTTATGAAAGACAAGCAGAACGTAAGTCTGTGCCCGCTGCAGTGCAATCACATAGTGCTCACCTGGAGAGGACAGTGAGTTGGACGTGCCCAAGTTCAGTGTTCAGCAGAGTGCATGGGAACGAAATAAAGAAGCAAGAGTCTGTGCATGAACTTTGATGACAGACACCCAGCTGTGCTGGAGGCACACAGGAGTGCTGGCGTTCTCTGTTTGCATGTCAGATACAAGTCAGATTTTCGGATAAACTACAATTGCCACCAATGGCCTCCGCCCATAAGAGACACACTATTTGCAGACAAACAAGTACAAACTCCCTCAGCCTCTTGGTCAGGCAAATCTGCTTTTTGTTTGTGACCTGCATTGAAACCACATCTCATGAAAGTCATGGTCCCCTTCCCCCCAAATCTACAATGAATTATGGCAGAAGCTCTGGGGAAACTTCTGACTTGCTCTAAACGATATTGAGTAACTGATCTTTCTGTAGCTGTGAGACCGTTTAGCAAAACAGCCAGATGCAGGGGAATTGTTTGGCACATGACGTTTATTCCGCTGGAGTGGAGGTGACCAGAACAGGCCACATTCGTTATCCACAGAGACAAAAAGATCTGAAATGAACAACACACAACTGTGACAAAAGCAGAGACGTAGCACAGGTCCCCTTGGCTCCTGCACCCGTGTGGTTGCCCTGCTTGAGGGAGGTGGCAGCACAAAGGCACAGCTCCTTACGCTTCCAACACCTCAGTCACCAGGATCTGACTCCTGCAGTGTCGGCACCGCTGTCTGCATCTGCTTGGGACTCAGCTCCACGGGCCCGGCAGTGCTGCCTGCGGCGCAGCATGGGGCTCTGCACCCCGGCATCGGCGGCTGTTGTTCCCAGGCCACAGCATGGTCCAGAGTCCATCGTCCACAGCCATGCCCAACACTTGATGACCGTGAGCTCACTGCCACCCATGCCGATGGTGCTGCTTGGGACCTGGTGCTAAACATACAGGATGCCAATGGTGTCTGCAGGGCCAGCTGGAGTTCAGTGCCTGTCACAGTGGCACCAAAGCCTTTGGCAGCTCTGGCAGAAGTTCAGCCCACAGCCCGGTGCCCACAGCACCATGGCTCACGCACCTCCAGTGCTCCTTGGGGTCATGACATGGGCATCTCACACACACAGGATGACACAGGTTCTGATGCCCACAGCATCAGTGCCTGCTGCTTGTTCCTCTGCAGTGTGGTCGGAGGACCAACACGCTTGGCATAGGCACCTGCCCCTCACTCCCGCAGTGCTGCAGGGTGCCATCGATGGCACTGAGGCCAAAGACATGCCATCAGCGCCTATTGCTCACATGCTCCCAGGGTCCTCACACCTGCACGGAGCACACCTGATGCTATGTGCCCAAAGCACTTCCTGGGCCTGACACCCACCCACTGGCACATTTGGCCCTGTGCAGGGTAAGTGCAATACATAAAAAACCTAGATGGTGTCAAGAATTGAAGCTACTCATTCTCTGGGCTTTTTCATTGGTGCAGATGTCTTGCTAGTCGCACTTGTTTCTCCTTTTTGGTAATTTAACAGGTCAAGTTAGTAAAGCATACCAGACGCAGGGGATCTTGATTACCTTCAACAAGAACCAATCCTTTGTGTGGAAAGCTTTACAGTACAGGCACACAGGGTGGATGCCTTATACCAAACTACACCACAGCACATCTTTGTGCACTCCCTAGTGATGCTGTGGAAAGGAAACTGAAGTAGCCTTCCTGTGGCAGGTCAGTCCACGTCTTCTCCCCTTGCCTGAGACAGTACAAGAGCTGCACACGCGGTGACCAACAACGGGTGGGAAACCAGGAGAAGCTGGAGGGTACACATCAGTGACTGCACAGAGGGGGCTGTGGGAGCTCCAAGCACAAACACAGGCACAAGTGCAGGCAGGATCATGCAAAAGATGTTTTGCTCTGTCTTGTGCTTTGTTCGAGTGCTCTTTTCCAGCCTCATTCCAGCACTGGAAGCTTTCAACATCAGAAGAGGTGCAATCCCGAAGTCCTCTGCTGTGCTGCAGTCCCTTGGCACTCTTTAGATATGCCTCGGCTTTTCCGATCTGGAGGCAGGAGCAAACATCAAGTGTACTCTTCCTCACAAGTCTCTTACAGCTTGTGATGCAAAAACTAACGCTTGGCTGCAGTAACAGCAGGAGACACGAGGTTTCCCTCGTGCCTCCCGAGGTGTGAGAGCCAGAAGAGCTCCCAGAGGTGGAGTGGCCACATCCCAACTGTCTCACTGGAGCATCGCTGTTTGGCTGGGGAAGTGGCGGTAGGGAAGAGACACAGACATTTAGCACAGACCGCTGGGCTCATGCCCTGAAGGCCTGAATTCCTAGTATAACTCACTGCTTCCAGGTACTTTACCTTCGTGTCGGACTGGACCTTGATGAAGCCTTATTCATATTTCTTCTTTCCACTGCTTTATTAATATCTGTAAAGAATAATCAACCCATCTGTTCAATGCTATGAAACAAAAAAAAGATCATCAGCACAAGTCAAACGAAAGCAACTTAAGCTCAACAACATCCAGATGGTGCAAGAAAATCCATTCAGCAGAGAGACATTGTCACTTTGACAATTTTTTATTAAGTTTAGATAGTACAACATAACGAAAATTTCATGGATTTCTCTGACTTCAAAATAGGGAGGGACAGTTTTGGGTGAAGTTTTAACCCTGCATGTTCAGGCCTACATCCAGACTCTTCATTCCATAAGAGAACCTCTTTCTTCTGCAGTCTATGAGCAAGCAGAAAGCGACTCATGGACTCTAGGAGAAAAAGCAGAGTCTGAAAACCTCCAAGAAAGGCCAGCACAGTTCACAGCCAGTCTTGTTCAACGGAACATGCTGCTACTTCTCAAGTAGCTCGTGCAACTGCCTTCCAAGGGACTGCTGCAGTTAAGGTGCACAGCCCCCACCACTGAGAAACGGGATCCGGGAGCCTGGAGCACAAGCTCCTTATGAAGTCAACATGGTGCATGCAAAAACACCACCATTAACGTGATGCAAACTGAGGCAACAGATCAGAAATTTGAAAACTGGTTGGCTTCTGAACATCTCCATGAAAAACACCATGAAGTGAAAACGCAAAGAAATAAGAGCTGAAGAAGCAGAGTCTTGTTCTCAACCAGCAAAAGTGAAGTTGCCCAGAACTGGCAGGGACCCGTACTGTTCTACTGTTAAGAAACAAAGTCTCCCATGACAGCTGACTGGAGATGAAGGAATGCACTGGAGTGGGGCAAGAGCAAACAGAAGTGACTTTGGACATTTTACAGAGAGCCTTTTAAGGAAAAGAACAAACCAAACCTAGGCCTATCTGCTCCCTCAGAATCTATCAACAATTAACATTTCTGATGAGTTATTTGCATTAACTACTTTCAAAGTCCTTGCAAGAGAATAAGAATGCCACAATGTCCTTAGGAAGACTCAGTCTTAATATCTTCTGTAACTTCCCAAACTATTCTTCATTGTGTTCAAGATTACAATTGGAATTAAGGGATCAGGTCTAATTTTTGCTTTTGTTCTTAATGAAGCAGCAGCATATTCTCTCTCTATGTGGGAAGACAAACAAGTACAATCTGAACACTAATTACAACTGCAGCATAACAACATTCACAGGACCCCAAAGTATCTCTCCAGAATCAAACACAGCTGCAGCATCTACTATCACAAACTACATCTGAAGGACATTTATTCTCTATATAGTTTTACTCATTAAAGATACGAAAACACTTCTATGCATTTGTGGAAATACTTGTACAATCCTACATTGGAGTTAAACTTTCCCAAAACCTTTTACCTTGTTGTGTTATTAGCAATTATAGTTAACACTTAGGCTGCACAGCTGAAGTAACTATTCTCCTTGCACTTATTTTTTAGTTGGTAATTTTTTCACCTTAAAGTCAAATGTTATCTTCAATCAAGACACTAGCTGCTTTCTTTGGTTTAAGATTATTTTTATTTTCTGTTTTAAGATGCCATTGCAGAAACCTATTATGATTTTTACACTCAATACCATACATTTCTTTCAAAAAAAAAAGTATTTAAATCTGCACAAAAATATTTTACTAGATGAAAAAAACCCAAGCCTTTGACAGGGATCCTTCTTTTGTGCAAAATGAACAGATTTAATAACACTTTATTTAATGCAAATAGAATTTACAAGTACTTGAACACTGACAAAACTTCAGGAAAAAAACCCAAACAGAAAAGTCTTCTATCCTGAAGGATTTTGAGATGACAAGGCCACTGTAATCACAGTGCAACCTTCTGAACAAACACAGGTGACAGGAGTTTTTGGAATCACATTGCTATCTCAAGTGCAGCAGTGGCATTGAACTAGTGCTTATCTTTTAGCAAAACATCCAATTCCAATTTAAAAGTTTTCAGAGCACAGAAATCAACACAACTCCAGTAAGTTACTCCAGAAGCCAATTACTCTGCTGTTAAAGAAAACTGTTTATCCCTGTTTAAGGAATTGTCCCACCTACGCCTACTAGATTAAAATTCTCAGGTCTGTCTGTAACACACAGATCACATCACTCCTTTCTCTCTTGAGGCTTTTACTAGTTTTGTTCTTTAAACCTCTTGCAGGTTTTTCCAAGGCTTCCCCAATTTAGCATTACCCTTTTTTGAACCAGGCAAACCAGAACTGAACATGATACTCCAGCAGCAAAAACCCACAGGTACCAAAACCTTCCTATTCACACTCCTGTGTTTTGTATGGCCAAGGATGTCCAAAGCACTGTCTGGGCACAAACCTTCCCTTTCTGCTTCAATGAATGCTCAGGTCTGTCTGCATCCAGCTAAGAAGTCCAGGTCCTTTCAAAATGAGTGACTCAATCTTCATTATTTCGTTCTTTTTTAAAGACATTATTTTCTTTCCAAGTCACTTATAAAAGCACTGTATGGGCAGGAATAAGTTTTTCCAGACCACAACACAAAGCACAGAGAAATTCCGTCTATTTTACACGGAGATTCACATGAAACCCATTTAACTCTGTTTTTTTTTCTAGTTTCTTATCAAATCAAACACCTTACAGCAACCTCTACCTCTGCTACTTCCAGCCATAGAGCTTGCAGTACCATAAGAGTAGGTTAGACAACATTTATTTTGATTGGCATTAATCAATTCCCTTCTCACCAGTGTCAGGTGAAAGAATCCCTCTGTTTCCAGGCGCTGATGCCAAACTCATCCCATTTATGCTGCCTATTGGCTCACCTGCAGCACTCTACTAGCTCCCTGGAAACTCCCTAGTTTTCCAAGGCTTGTGGAAAATCACCAGTAACAGCCTAGGCAGGTCTGCATTTCACTGAGCCTCACAGATGTTAAATTCTTTTGAGAGGTCTAGTTTTGGTATCTGCAATTTTACTTTTTTTGTTTTGCTACTGAAATGGAAATTATATTAAACACACCTTCTGTCTCTTCAAAAACCAAGTGCAGAAACATTAACTGATCCTCTAAAGTCAGAAATTTTATCATTTCCAGTCAGTTACCCCTTAGCTTCTAAAACAGCCACAGCTGTTCCTATTTAAGCCCCTACACTTGGACAATGCTGGACATTGTTTCTTCTTATATCCTTCCACCCTTCTTGTCTATTTGCCTCCATTTCCATCTCCAGGCTCCTATTTGTCACTGTACACACACCTTCCCACAGGATACTATTTATTGCTCCTTTCATTCTTTTCTAAGGCAAACTGTTTTTCTTCAAATTAGCATAGGCTTACTTCAAAGTAATTTTTTTCCTTCCATTTAGAAGATTACTCGTGGATTTCTAACCATTCATTTCCACTTAAGTCTGCTCCCAGAACATTTAGCAGAATTATCTTCATCTTTATGAAAATGTCCTTTTAAAGTACTCAGTATTTATAGCACTGCTTAGCAGGCTGGTTTCACATGGGCAAAAATCCGAGTTAAGGTTACTTATCCAACCAGTCACTAAGTGCTGTGACCAATTTCTCTGAACATGTCAAGATGAAGCCCGGTTTAGGTTTACAAGTGTTATTAAATTCTGTGCTGGAGGTTTCAATGATTGCTTTCCAGGGCTTACTTGTTGCACAGCTTCTTACACAGGGTAACAGAGCTTCCCAAACACTAACACATAAAAAATTCAGAGTAAGACCCAGGCAGCAAGGTGAGCCACACTGCAGGTGAAGCACACAGCAGGAACTCAGGAGGCAAATCCATACTGAGTAAAAGTGATTTAACGCCAGGCAAGTTTCAGAGAGCTTTAAAACAAAAGCACTCTTTCTTTCTCCCGAACGCATGCTGGGGTCGGGAGAGCGCGGAGCAGTTTTCCTTACCTAATCTATACCCTTTATAAAGGCGACCCTTCTCACCGTCCAGAGCGGCCTGGACATCTTCTAGACGGTCATACTGCACGAACCCATAGCCATGGTACATGCTGAGGGCTGCAAGAGTTAACAGCAGGGCAAGACCGGTTACAACCAGGAGACAGTGCTGACCCACACCTAACCCCACCAGCTGAACTCCCAAAGGGGCTCTGCCCAGAAACCACTAAGGCAAGCTTCCTAGGAAAAATCAAATCCACCAGGATCAAAAGGCAGAGCTCAAAGGCTCTGATCAACTCCCTTCTGACAAGGCAGTGGCCAAAATACAGCCCATGAAGTGACCAAGATTCGATTAAGAGGCTATGAAGTCACTTGAAAGAGCATTGTAACATCATACTGCGACCCCCCAAAAAAAAGCTAAAACACAGCTGATATATTTGCATTACGTTTGAGCTGTACTGAAGGAATCACTTTTCCAGAGAAAATGCAGGCAGAGAAAATTAGTATTAAAAGGTCACTTTTTAGGAACAACATTAGTCACTCCTCTCATCATCATCAAATAGCATTTGACAAGCATGAAGTGGTATGTCTCACTGAAATCCCTGTCACAAAAAGCCATAAGATAATATACTAACCCCTGATTTTGCCATATTTTGAAAATATCTCTTCCATTTCTTCACGAGTCATGTGGTCTGTGGGCAAATTGCCGACAAAAAGTCTTCTCTCTAAATCCTGAGGATTGGTGCTGTTAGTGAAGTCGCTCTGTTTGATGCTATTGCTCTTGCGTCCTCGAGCCATTTTGCTTTCGTTCCAAATCCAACTCTTCGCAAAAAAGAAAAATGGCCATGCATATAATTTCAATCCATGACATTAAAATTAAACTGGAACAAGATTAAACTTAACAGCTTTGCAGACTAGAAGCCCAACTGGGTCTGCTTGACGCAAACTTCACTCCAGAGAAATCTTAATACGAGGGACACAGAGGTCAGGCAGAAACGTTCACTGCAGCATTTTGGTTGAGCTTTTCTGTAATACTGAAAGGTAGCAAACCTAATTATTTTGCAGTTAGGTTTTAATGGTTTAACTCCAAACTAAGATACAAATAAAAACTAATTTTCCACTAAAACGCCTTAACTTTAAGCTTTTCTATACACTCACTGTTGTCACATCTAGTTCTTCAATCCGCTGGCAAGAACTGTTGACATTTATGCAATATTTTAATAAGCAGAAAGGAAACACTCATTGCAACATTGCATAACAGCACCCAAATATTCCAATAAGGCTTGGAATGAGGCATCAAGAAGTGCTGCTCAAATGCTCCTAAGTGACCGTGCCTGGATCACTTCGCTAAATGTGAAATCTCAGCTTTTCAACTCCAGAGAGCACAGCTTCTCACCCGTATCCCTATTAGACAGCAAATCCTTGTCCCCATGCAGATGTCAGCTCCCACAGCAGGCGGGTCCACAGCTGGCAATTTAACCACCCCCAGGTAAATGCTGCACCCTTCCTCACCTCCCCCATGCAGTAAAAGCATATCCCCTTAGCCCACACACCTGCACACAGCTGGAGCAGTCAGCAACATTCATTGCACAAACTCACCCAAAATATTAAAAAAAAAAGTCCCAACAAACAAAAAAATAACAAATACTATCAAGCTAATAAAAACCACCCCCCCACAATTCAGACTTTCTAGTTTAAAATTCACCATCAGACAATTCTTAAAAAAATTAATAACACCAAAACTTTCAAGATGAACTTGAAAACTATTTAATAAAGTTGTTCTACTTCCTAAACATTCACCTAGAGCAATGCAGGATGGGATTTTCTGTTTGCAGCATGCAAGGAGCCTGGAAGAATAAAGCTGATGAAACTGAGTGTATCAACAGAAACTTCTATTAATCATGTGATGCCTTTAACCAACACACTCCCTAGGAGCAACCTAAAGGATACAATTTGAAAGTTATCTCTAAATAAACAAGTCAAATGTCCAAAAATACAAACTCAGTTTTATGTAATACTTTTACAACACTTAACTGGCATGAAAAATACATGTACTCCAGATTTGAAACATAAAATTTATTTATTCTTTAAAGATCAATCCACTTCACATTTGTATCACTCTTTCCATTTTTTAGGAAACCCTGCAGAGATGGGAGGCAGAGAATGGCCTCCTGTCTAATAAACTTCTTAAAATGAACTACCAGAATGTGGAGGTGGAAAAAACCCCCAACACCCAAACCAAGATCCAACAAAATTAATTCTATCACTTTTGCCCCAATCCTCCTGCAAGTTTGCCCCCCCCCCCCAATTTTACCTTCCCCATCAGACGTACCAAATCCCATCACATTTTTCTGTATTGAATGACTGGACTTCTATTCCACTACTGCAGCTCAAGCTCTCAACAGCCGAGGGAAAAGCTTTCAAAATTCCCTCAAAATGATAAAGTGGCAATAAAACATGGAAGGACCCATCTAGCCCAAGTTTCCATTTGGAGCAGGATGTAGTGGTCGTGGCCCTCTCCAGCTCTGAGCACCACCAGGGACAGGAACACAGAGCCCCTGCAAGCACCTGCTCGAACCACACCTGTGCAGGCAGTCTTGGAATGTCACAGACATACAGCAAACGTGTCAAACAGGCCTGTAACTGCTGGTGGGACATCTCACTTTCAATATAAAAAGCTGTAAGAAATTCCCTTTGCTTTTCCTTAAGTGTAGGGAAGCAGTTGAGGAAGAGGATGCAAGAGCTTTCCACGTGAAAAAAAACAGGGAGCTATTTTCCCCACTTCAAAACAATCAATCAATCCCAAACACTCAGATGAGTTGAGTTACTCCAGAACTTCCATCTAAGAGCATTTCCTGGCTCTTACCATTTCCCACCCAGCCCATCACATAATTAAAAGCCATTTAGTGATCATAAGACCAGAATAAATGAACGTTGTCCCAGCCCTGGCCACGCTACACCAGGCGAACAACTAATTCCCACATCAAACCTTTCCCTATGAGTGCAGCCAGAGAGGCACCAGGGCAACTTAAAGGTGCCAATTCCCCGCGCAGTAACCGCGGCTCCCAAGACAGGAAAGCCCACGGCACCTCACGTGCCAACAAATCCTCCGGAAGTTAATTAAAGCCACATCTCTAAAAACCTTATATTTCAAACCAAAGTTGTTTATTAACAGCGCTACAGCTTCAGGAAGCAAGACTGCTGGAGCGGGATGTTGGAACTAATTTGCCCCAAGCGAAACACGACACAACTTTGCAAGGAGTCCGCGGGCACGGCAGAAACAGCGGGCACCGGGAGCTGAAGGCAGCGGTGCTGAGGAGCTGGGGGCTTCCCTCGGGGCCGATCCCCGCCCTCCCAAAACCCAGGAGGGCCGTCCCGTTACACACGGTAACGCGGGGAGCGCCTCCGCCTTCCCCCCGCCTGCAGAACCCGAGCGCTGCCCCGGGCCCTCCGCAGCTGCCGGGGCGGCGGGGAGGGACCCCCGCCCGGGCGCTGCACCGGCGGCCGCCGCTCCTACCCGGGCCGGGGCCGCTCTCCCCGCG
>VWZF01006015.1:40967-189948 GCA_013396755.1 Sclerurus mexicanus | reverse complement strand
GCATCCCCGCGCTGGCTCCGCCGTGCCCCCCGCGCCCGTCGCCGCTCCGGGGCCCACGGGGGTCGGCAGCGCCCGGCCGAGCTGGGGGCTCGCCCAAGGCTCCCTCGGCCCGGCGCTCCCTTGCCCGCCGCCCCGCAGCCCTCTTGCTCTGCCGGAGCCCCGGTCCCGCTCCGCAGGGTGGCCGGGCCGGGGACTGCCGGGCTGCTGGGCGTGGGCAGCGAGGGGCTGGCTCTGTACGAGGGACGGTGCTGTGGATGCCCTCCGGCACCCCGGCTGGCCCAAGGGCTCGTTCCCTGCTGCCTCCCCACCCTTCCCTGTGCGGGCAGTCCCCTGCCGGGAGGCGCAAGGCCAAGCCCTGGCAGACTTTGCATGGATGATGCGCCTGCTTGGGGCTTTCCTGTCCCTCAGGGGCGGTGCATCAGCCTTGGGAAGGGTCTGTCAGCGCTCTGGGCACGGGAGCCCGGTGAACACTGCTCCCTCAGCCTGGGACCACAGCACTGTTGGCAGGGTGATGTGCAATCACCATCTGGTAGGAAATCCGTGGAATGGTGGGGCCACCCTGCCGGAATCTCTGCCACCCCACTTCAAAGAGAGCACTGATGGCATCAGGCAGTGGGTGACTGCTGCGGTCTGTGGTTACTGCAGGCGTGGGAACAGTGATGTGAGGAAACCCTCACATCGGGGTGCAGGTTAGCACACACAGTGCCTGTGGAAGCGTGGTGGCGAGGAAGTGCTGGATATGAATTCACGGGTCTTGTTTCTTTCAGTGCTGGGAGCCTGGTGATGCCTTAATGTGCTCTGATAAGCAGTACGAGTACAAGGGCAGGTGCTGCAATCGGTGTCAGCCAGGTATGGAAACCCTTTCCTGAGGACCTTGGGGCTGGGCTGTGCCAGGGCACACTGCCTGGCCACAGGAGGGGAAGCCCATTCACCCCATTGCCAGCAGTGCTGACAGCTTCCCCTCCCTGTGTAATCTCAGTGCTAGAGCAGCTGGGACCTCGTGAGTGCTCTGGGAGGCCCCCTGGCCCTTACCAAATCTGCCACAGTTCTGTTGAGACTGTCTATGCTCTTGCAGCCACAGGACCCCACGGTGAAGGCAGCTTGCTGGTAGAGTGCTGCCACTGGCACTGGCAAATTGTGATGGCATTTGCCAGGTCCTACTGTCAGATTGTTTCCCAGTCCCTGGAGTCCTGGAGTGCCCCCACAGCCCTCCCTCCCTGCCTTGGCCCTGCAGCACATGCAGCCAGCAGGCAAGCTGGCCCCTGCATTCCTTGTTACCCAGCAGAGTGCTGCAGCAGCCCCAGTGTCCACAGCTGCCAGTGCTCCTCTGTTCTGCTGGCAGAAATGCTACCTGGAAAGAGGGTTAACCCCCTTGCCTCCTCCTCACTGGCCTCTATTGCAGGGCAAAAGCTGGTCTCTGTGTGTGATAAAACAGAACGCTCCGTCTGCACCCCCTGTGAAAGCGGGCACTACCAACAGAGCTGGACCAAGGAGAAACACTGTGCTCCTCATGACATCTGTGAAGACAGTAAGTGCTCCCTGTGCCCACTGGCCTCAGCCCATGGGGATTGTGGGGGCTGGCATCCCCCCAGGTTCACCTGCCAGGTGTCTCACCTCACATGTGCTCCCTTTGCCCAGATGCAGGCCTTATGGTGAAGATCCAAGGAAATGCAACTCACAACACGGTGTGCCAGTGCCAGGCTGGCATGCACTGCTCAGACACCAGCTGCCAGACCTGTGTGGAGAACCAGCCCTGCAGGCCTGGCTCTGGCTTCGTGGCAGGTAGGTCTGACAAGCTGTTGCCTCTCAACGGGACTGATGCCCTGGCAGTGCTGATCTCAGGGGGTCTAGGGTACAGGAGCTCCCCTAGCAAGGTGCTCCTGGTACGGCTTTGGGAGAACTGTGCCTGCTGCTGCCTGACAGCATTGCCACAGGGGGTGCTGCCCTCCTGGCCTCAGCAGCCCCTTGCCCCTCACAGCCCCTACTGACCTTCCTGCCACCTCTCCTCTCCAGCCAAGGCCGTGGAAAGGAAGTCATCCCCCTGTGAACCCTGTGCAGAAGGCACATTCTCCAACATCTCATCTAAAACTGAGCCATGCCATCCCTGGACAAGGTATTGTCTGAGTGCTGACCATATCCTTCCCCCAGCCCCAGTGAGAACATCCTCTGCTGCCAGGGTCTTTGGCAGCTTTGGGGACTGGTTGGCGAGGCTGGTCTCTGAGAGACATAGCATCTAGCTGGCATCTAGGGCTGAGAGCATGGTGAAGTTCAGGCCAGCATGGCTGAGGTTGAGGCAGACACTCAGGCCCTTTGACTGTCTCTCAGTACATGCAGAATGCTCACCGCTTCAGGGTTATCCATATTGTCATCTGTGCTGAGAGCAAGGAATGAGGGGTTAAAGGGGTGCCCCATGCCCTGCTGAGGGTCTCCCTCCCAGCAGTCTCCGTGGCTGTAGTCATCAGCTGAGGCACAAGCCCTTTCTACGGGGAGTCTGGCTTTGAGGATGCCATGAGCTGGCAGGTCATCCCTGTCTTTAAAAAGCTGCTTGAGGGTTAATCGAACACCCTGTTAGAAACGTGAGCTTTGTTTCCTGACTGAATTAGTCTTGCTTCAGCTGCCAGCCATTGGATTTCACTTTGCTTTTATCTGTGCCCAGAAATTACCTCCCCATGGGAGCCACTTGTAGCCTGTCATCAAGTCCACTCTAAGCTTTTCTGTCATAGCTGCAGTGCCCAAGCCCTGGAGCCTCCCTGACCAGGCAGGTCTCATATATCTACTCCCTCCTCTGCCTTGTCCCTAAAGTTATTCCCATCCTCAGCAGATTGAGCAACTCCAGACCAAGATCCCGAGTTGGTATGCTGCTATGTACCTGCTGTGTCAGGGGGTCCCCAGCTGCTTGCCCTGCTGGAGCACAGCAGGCTCAGTGCAGGATGTGTTCTGGTGTAGCTTGAGTGCCTGCCCAGCCCCAGCTGTTCCTCCCTGGGGGCTTTCCTTGTGTTCTGGCTGCTGCTGTGGTTACATGGTCTTGTTCTTCCCTGCAGCTGTGAGGAAAAGGGGCTGATGCTGAAGATGAAAGGGACAAATGTCTCGGATGTGATCTGCGGTAAGTGCTTGGTGCCTGAGCCTGATCCAGTGCAAAACAGAGATCTCCCAGGGCTCTGGCTCCTGCAGCACTTAGAAGAGCTGGTCTGGCCCATGAGTGTTTTTGGGAGAGGAGGGTCTGAGTGCATGGCCAGTGTGACGTTTTCCTGCTTCTCTGTCCCCAGGAGGGGTTGCTGTGGGGCTGGGCCTGGTGCAGAGGCAGCTTGGGGCATTTGGCGTCATGGTGGGTGTCCAGTGGGTGCCTCACTGACCCCGTCTTCCCCAGCAGAGTTTGGCAGGCGCTCCTCGCTCTCAGTGCTGATCCCCATCACAGCAGCAGTCATCACGTGCCTCGTGGGTGTCTGCATCTACTGCCTGGTCCATGCAGGTGAGGGACTGGGGCACAGCAAGTGATGCCTTGGGCCAGAGGGGCCATACAGGGCTGAGGGGCTGAGCACGGAGGACACCAGCAGCTCTGCTGAGAGTAGGCAGCTCCTCTTGGGACACCAGGGCAGGGTTCCCTGAGCCCATTGCCCTGCTGGGTCAGGGGCTCTGTCCTTGTGAGCAAGTGTGTTGGCACTGCTGCAGCCTGAGCCGGGCCAGCTCTTGGGGGACAGTGCTGGTGCCCTGTGGGTCCAGTCTGGCTTCTGCTATGGCTACCAGCCTCTCAGCCTGGCAGCAGCAGCCAGCACAACATGTGAGCTGCAAGACCTGGCTCTGACCCTGGGAAGCTCTCTGAGACCAGGAGCGCTCCCTCCTGAACATGGTCTTTTCTGTCCCTTTCCATCCAGATTCCAGACGACGGGTACAGAAGGAGGTGAGTCTGCCAAGATCCCTCTCCAGCCGTGGGTTGGGGTTCCTCCTGGGCACAGCTGGGAATGTGCTGGCAGCAAAGCAGGGACTGTGGCTTTGCAGGGCTGGGGGAATGGAGACTGAACTAGGATGCCTAGCTGGGGACAGGACAAGGACTGGGGCAGCCCTGGGGTGCTTGGCACTTGAGAGGGATCCACACAGGGTGACATTCTGCCCTGCATGGGAGTGTAGCAGGAGCCTGTGGAAAGACATGGGTACAGAAGTGGGGGGATGTAGCTGCTTGCCCCTGACCCCTGCCCCTGTGCAGACAGAGGCTGGGAAGCCCGGAGAGAACGCAGATACCCAGCAGCCCATGGAGCAGGATGAGAATGTCTTGCCTGTGCAAGAGACCCTACTCAGGGGCCAGCCCGTGGCCCAGGAGGATGGCAAGGAGAGCCGCATCTCGGAGCAAGAGATGCTGTGAGGGTGCAGGGTGCTGCCTCCAATGAGAACATGGACCGGGGACAGCACCATCTCCTCTGTCCCCTCTCCAGCTGGGGAGGAAATCTGGCATCTGGCCTGGCTGCAAACGATGTGATGCTGCAGTGGACCCTGACACCACAACCCCACAGGAATATCACCACCACCAGTGCTTGGTACGGCCACCTGTCCAGGGCTGCCTTGGTGGAGCACAGCTTGGCTACCTGCACAGGGACACAGAACAAGGCTCAGCTGCCCACATGGGAACACAGAGTCCCACTCTGCTGCCCGACCAGGTGCCGCGGTGAAGCCCAGCGTGGCTGCTCGCCTGTTTGACCCGCTGGCAGAGCTCAGTGCAGCCCCTGGGCCGGGGCTGCCACAGCACAATGTAACTGCTGAGGGCGAGACCCCAGCGCAGAGCCCCGGTCTCCTTGAGCCCCGGGGCTGCCAGGGCCGGGAGGGGGGGAGCTGCTGGTGTGGGAGCACCACGGCAGAGCTCAGCCACCTTTCCAGGGGGCTGTGAAGTGCTGCCCGTGCTGGAGCGGGGCCCGGCGGGTGCTGGCGCTGGGGCAGGACACCGGGTACCTCGTACCGGCCCCGTCCCGTCCAGTGTCGCCCAGCGCTGGCGGGCTGCGTGGGATGAACCGGCGGGGCTGCAGCGGGACGGGGCTGCAGCGGGACGGGGCTGCAGTGGGACGGGACTGCAGTGGGACGGGGCGGCGGGGCCGGACCGCGGGCACCGGCGTGCGGCGGCCGGGAGATGGTGCTGCGGGACCGGCGCGGGCTGTGCGGGGCGGGACCGCCACCGCCACCGCCCCGCGTGGGCTCCGGGGGGGGCTCGGGGGGCGCTGTCCCCGGGGCTTCCCAGCGCGGGTCCCCTCCCGCGGCTCCCCCGCACACCCGCCGGTGCGTGCGGGAGCGGCCGCGCTCCGGCACCCTCCACCCATCCCTGGCAAAAACCTGTGATTAAACGTCATTATCCGGCCCCTGTGAGTGAGCACTCCGAGCCCCCGCGACCAGCTCTGATGCTCCGGGAGGGACGCTCTGGGGTGGGCAGGCGCTCCGAAGACACACGCTCGCACCGGAGGAGGGAGGGAGAAGGCGCCACTGGCTGTGCTGACCCCCGCCGTGGCCCCAGGCTCTCCCCAGCACGCCCTGGCTGGGCTCGCTCCCCTGCATCCGCGTCCCTCGTGGCTGCCCTCGCTGACCCCCTCTCTCTCTCTCGAGGGGAGCGCAGGAGTTGCCCCCAGCACAGCCGTGCCCTGCCCGCAGCCCTGCCCCACAGGGGACCGAGGGTGCGGGCAAGGCTGCCTGTCCCAGACAGCTCCGTGGCCCCGGCTCGCTGCTCCAGCAGCAGATGCACTAGTGGGGTCCATCCCACTGCAGGGCAGCGCTACGGGGTGCTGGGGGGGGGCAGCAGCAGAGCCACTGTGGCCCCCAGCACACTGGTGTGGGGCTGGACTGCAGCGGCACCAAGCCCACCGCAGGCTTCAGGTAATGGGAGCAGCCACAGCCCGTGACCCACCATCACCTGAGCACAGGCAGCACGGCATGAGAAAGGCCATAAATCCCAGAGCAGCAGCAGCTGGAACATGGAGCGGCTGCCTGTACAGGCAGTGGCACATTATTTAAGGCTCCTCTTAAAACCTAATGTTAGGTTTAATAAGGGAGATAAAAGCATGTCATCAGCTTTCCCTCCTCTCAGGGCTCAGTGCTCCCAGCAGTGCTGGTGGGGTGGCCCCACCTGGGCAGCATTCCCTTGGTACCAGCCTAGAGAACACCCAGTCCTGGGGACAGGTGTGACCCTGATCCTGCTGTTGGAGAGGGCTGGTGTCATGTGGGCCACAGACAGAGTCTTTGGCCTCAAACATGAAGCCTTTGTCCCTGAATGGCCCCCCAAAGGACTGTCTCCCCATGGCAGTGGACTGGCCTCTCTGCGTCCATTTCCTCCAGGGCTGACCCTTCCCTGCTGGCACACAGCATGTTCAGTGCCTGCTCCTGCGTGTCAGACATGTGCCATCTCATTAGCACGTCTGTCCCCCAAAGTGAGAAGGGAGAGCGTGTGAGGCCTAATTGAATGTAACTAATTATTCACTCTGCAAATGCTCTGTTTAAATGGGATTGTGAGGGACAGAATTACTCATTCTGAAAAGGAGAGAGAAAGAGAGAAAGACAGAGATAAAACAAATAGAGGCGGATGCTGGAGCTGCAGCTCTCTCTCTCCCCAGAATACCAATTACCGGATGAAGTGATTGTATAAATCTTTACCAAGTGAACGGACTGTACTAGTCACTTACTCCTGTCCTCTTATTATGAGGAAGCAATGAAAAATCATCCCACTCTCCAGTCCAGTTAAGGGCTCCTAGTCACTGCCTCAGATGCTGTCTGCACCTGGAGAACTCATACCAGGGTTTTCCCAGAATGGGAGTCACACCAAGACAGGGCTGAGCAGGTGCAGGAATGCACACACCCAACCCCGGGGGAGGAGCAGCGATTGCTCCTGCCCTGGGGAGTTGTGAGGCCCCTGCAGGAGCCAGGTGATGCCATGCAGCACCCTGGGACATGGGGAGACCGGGGCTTGTCAAGGGTCCCAGTGTCACATGCATAACAGCTCACCTGTGGACCCCAGTGCTTGCCACAGTGGCAACCCAGACGCTGCAACTTCCCTGCCTTTTCCTTCTGTGAGTCCAGCCCTACCAGTCACCTGGCTCCCTCCTCAGGCTCCCACAGCACTCACTGAACAGGGAGAATATGGTGCTTCCTGACCCCTTCCCACACTGCAGTCAATGTTTCTCACTCAGGGTGTCTCTGCTCCACCAGCTGCAGAAACGTGCTTATTGGCAGCAACCTCCATCGCTCATGCCTGCCACATCATTTAATCCCAGATCCCTCCAAACACCCCCGTTTCTGTCTCAGCAGTGGTGTGGGATGGGAGAGGAGGTAGTGCAGAGCAGGGGAGATAACAGACTCCCCTGCACCCTGTCCAGCAATGGGGAGCACCCACACCCTGAAGTCCTGTTGCATGTGCTGGTGAGGACTCAGCCAGTCCCATGCTCTCTGCACACAGTCCCAGACCCTCCTCACCACAAGGCAGCCACCACACCAGGGGTATTTTGCTGAGATGAATGCCACCTGGTCTCCACATCCTGCTGCAGCCAGGAACAGAGAAGCAGCAGCCCAGCGTGCCCCAAGGAGGGACTGCACTGTGACATAGATACCCCAGGACCCTGTGGGTGCTACAGCTCCATGGCTTGTTGGGAGAAGCTGCTAGAGTTGTGCGTTGGGGTCACTGGGGGGAAAACAGGCTGGGTGCAAGAGGAGAGGGCGAAGCCTCCACTCTGTCCTGCCGGGTCCTGGATGGGGATTTGATTGTTGCCAGCAGTGAGTTTCCATGCACTGGAGATGTGCGTGTGTGGGTGTGAGGGAGAGATAACATCATCATCATCGTCATAACAAATGCAGCTGTGCAGCTCCATTCTCTGCTTATTGGCTTTCTTCTCTTTATCTATAAATAATTGCGGGGACACAATAGACTTTTAAGTCTGCCAAAGAGTTTGTCTCCCTCCAGCAACCGTATTGCCACAGTGCTGCCACCTTATCTGCTTGTGGAGAGATGAGGGTGGGAAAAATATTTACTGTCAGGGATATTTGTCATCAGCAAATTACCTCTGCCTACAATCTGCAGCGGGGATGGGACTGACAGTGCTGATCTGTACTGCAGGAATGTGAGCACAGGGGGTGTCCATGCTGTCCCAGACCCACCTGAGCCTCCTCCCGTTAGCTGGTGGGGTGGGCAGCAGGGAGCCAGCAAATCCACCATGTCTGCAAAACCCTGCCATGGGTTGCAGTAGCAATAGTATATGATGAATTAAGTGCCCAGCAAGTAGCTTGACAGAGGAGCACCATGATGGGATGACTAGGGCATTAGGCTCAGAGGTTTGCTAAGTTGCCAGCCCCTTGCTGAGCACAGGCCTGCACGCCCAGGCCATGCAGTGTCCCCCAACACAGCAGCCCTACGTACCAACCACCATGAGAGCTTCCTTGCCACTGTCCTGGAAAGGCCAAAAGTGCTGCATAGCCCTGCCTCTCTCTCAGAACAGGACATCCCTGCCAGCCCCACTTTGCCCACTGCTGTGAGCCCCACCAGCCTTGCTCACTGCTGGAATTCCTCATATCCTGCAGCCCAGAGGCCTTTGCACAGCACTTATCACTGCAGTATCCAAGAACTGATCTAATTGATGTGACACCAATTATTCCTGTATCACTAAATGAAGAATTAATGCATCTCTGTGTACAAGCCTTATAGACCCTGACCATGAAATTATGACTTTGACATGAAAGGAGCCAGAGCTGGGAGCACCAGCTCTCAACTGAGCCCCCACCATCGCAGCACTGGCCAGCCCTGCTGGGACACCTCACTGATTGCCACATGGACCACACAGAATGCCTGCAGCATCCAGCTGTCTGCATGGAGAACTGGGGCTTGTGGCTCTCCACGGACCAAGCTGCAGCCATGGTGGTCTCATACAGCCACACCAGCCTGGTGAGTGCTGGCAGTGCTGCCATGGCCATTGTGACAGCCAGCCTGGGGAGCTGTGTGCTCTGCAGGGCAGTGAAGAACCATTTCTGGACTACTCAGTACAGTCCATGCAGCCTGAAAAGCTCTTGGCTTGGACATGGACTGGTGCTGGGAAAAGCCATTCATTGCACTTGAAATTTTACTGTGAAATTAGGCTTTGCCTGGACACGCAAGGCTTGGCACAGGCAGCAGTTTGTATTTTGTAAATTGCTTTCTACAATCAATTAAAGAAAGGAGATGGCTGTGGCCAAGGGTGGCACATGAGATGGCTCCTCTTGGGGCTGACTTCAGGTCCCTGCCATGCAGCCCCAGAAGCAGTCCCAGCCCCAAGGGAGCAGCCTCAGAATGGGGAGATAGCAGGGCTGGACAGAGCCTCACCTCACAGAAGAGAAGGTGGGTGGCTGGAAGGGGACAGGATGGCCCTGTCAGGGGCTGCTGTGCTGCCCCTGTGCCCACACTGACTACCTGGGTGAAGGGCTCCTTGCCCTCCCACTACTGAACACCTGTTCCCTTCAGCACTCCACTTGTAGCCATGGCCACTGCCATGCACCCCAACTCAGGATGCATCAGCCACTGCCAGAGCCATGTCCTATTGCCACTCCACATGCCTTCCTTGCACCACTGGCATATCCCACAGCAGGGGTTTGCAGGGCATGGTCCTGTGGTGTTCAGCACACAGAGGCTGGCTCCAGGAATTGTCACCATGCCAACCAGTGGCAGCTTGGGCTGGAGCCCTCCTTGAGACAAATCCCTGTCCCCTCCCAGCCTCACCCCAACACCACTCCCCTGACACGGGCAGCACATAATGGTCCCAGCACCAATCCAGGGCAGTGAAGCAGAGAGGTCCCACATGAGCTGGGGGATGCAGTGAAGCACAGCCAGCATGGCAAAGCTCTGGCCCCTTTCCTAACACATTTGGGCAAAGCATGGTGAATACGGCACGTGGCGAGCTGCTTGAATGGCGAAGGGCTTGCCCTGGTTCTGGTTTGCTCAATGTTTTCATTAAGGACCTGGATGATGGAATAGAGAAAGTGCTTATTAAATTTGCAGATGACATGAAGCTGGGAGGGACTACAAGTATCTTGGAGGACAGGATTAGAATTCAAAATGATCTTGACAAATTGGAGAAATGGACTGGAAAAAATAGGATGAAATTCAACAGGGACAAGTGCAAGGCAGTACGCCGAGCTGGGAACAATCAGCTGTGCAAACACAGGCTGGGGATGGCAGGGCCGGCAGCACAGAGCTCAGCCGGGCATGAGGCCACACAGGCACGGGGCAGGCACAGGGCAGGCAGGAGGAACGCTGCCTGCTCACCCAGAGCTCCTTCAGGAACCAGGGGAGCAGGGCCACGAGGATGCAGGAGGAATGGATGGAGGGAGTGAGAGGTACCTTGTCTGGCCTCAAACACAGACTGACCCCTTGGAGCTGTGCCACAGACTCCCTTGGGGTTCTGCACACCTCTTCCACCTGGCCAGGAACCACAGTGAGATCTGGCTGGACCACACCCCCTTTGCACTCTGGGTGCAGAGCTGAGCAGGGGTTCCCTGCTGGGTTTCTCCATCCCCTGTCTTTACTAGCTCAGAGCCAGAGCAGATGCCGCCCTGCAGTGCCCCAGGGAGATGCCCCTACACCAGCCCCAAAAGCTGCTCAGACTTTCCCATAGAGCCCCATAGAGGCAGATTCCCAGGCATGGGTGCAGCTGGGGGCCAAACCACCACCACTACATGCAAGGAAAGCTTCACTCCAAAGGCACTTCCCATGCCTGAGGCTCAACTGGAGGTCTGGCCACAGCCCCCTGCCCCACAACGCATATCTCTGCAGACCCATCCAGGTCCATGGCTGGGCTGATCCCCCCTGGAGCCCTCCTGCCTGCCTTCCCTTCTCTCCCGCAATTAGAGCTCCAGCCCACCCCCTCCCAGCCTGTGCAAACACCGAGGCTCATTTAAATAAATTAAGAAGACATAATAAATCAGAGGGAAATGAGGGGCCGTGCCTGGGGGCAGGGGAGTCACTCGAGTTTAATTACATTGGCAAGCCTCTTGCAGGGAAGGCATAGTGAGTCCCAGACGCATCGAGCGCAGATGTGCAGGAACACACAGAGCTCGGTGGCAGGGCCAGCAGCACCACCCTGACGCCTGTGCCCAGCACAGCACCAGCACAGCACCGGCTCTGGTGAGTTGGGATGCGAGGCATGCGCTGGCAGAGATGAGTCCTGGGTCCTCGCCACTCCAGGGCCATCAGCAGTGGTGCCTGTGGGCAGGTGGCATCCCGGCAGCACAGTGACAGCCCTGGCACGTGGGCACTGGCAGCACACAGTGCTGCAGGAGACCTGCAGAGACTGCCCTCTGAGTCCTGTCTGCCCCATGCCCGGCTCTGTGCCCTGTGCTGGCCCTGCAGCCACCCAGAGCCACCAAACTGGCCTGAGGCTGAGGGAATAGCACAGCATCCCTCCATCACACGTGGGATTTACAGCCCGTCCCCCGCTGTTTAAGAACTCTTGCTCACAGCTGCGGTGGGGACTCCAAATAGAGCTTTGTGTAGAGGCGATAAATTTATGAGACTGGCTCTGAATCCCCAGTCACATCAGGGGCCAATTCGTCTTCCCAGGGCTGAGGATGAAATTAAATTATTGTAAAATAAATCTGTAAAAATGATGAAAAGACCATCACCCGCCGGCAAGGGTGGGGCGCCGGGAACACACGCGTGGCCGTGACGGATGGGGCTCACCGGGTGATAAAGTGCCCGGGACCTGGTAGCTCAGGGATTTCTGCTGTAATCTCACTAAAGAGATGTTGTTTACAGGAAAAAGGGTATTTTGGGAAGGAAATTGCATTTCAAGGTTAAAGGAAAAAAATGGAGCAAGTCTCCCAGGGAGCTGCTTACGTGTGAGACGGCGGCAGACAGAGACAGGCGCGGGTGCCAGGGAGCAGCCGGGCCAGGGCACGGGCGGAAGGCAGTGCTGGGCACACATGTGTGCTAAAGGGCCAGGGCTGAGCACGTGTGGTGATACTGGGCTGCTGAGACTCCCTGTCCAGCCTCGCCAGCAGCCCAGAAGTGGACAGCAATTGCCCAGTCTCACGGCAGGTGAAGTTAGCGGGGCCAATGGGTCCAGAACAACCTGAGTGGGCTGAGTCCAGCCACAGTGCCAGCCCATCCTGACAGAGGAGCTGCTACTGTGTGGTGGAGTGGGAGCTGCTCCTCAGCATTGGTGCCATCCCGTCCCACTGCAGAGGTGCCTGGTCTGGCTTGATCAGAGTAAACCCTTGCTGCTTCCTCTGAGGCCTGAATGACCCCAGTCTGATGCTTCAGGGCAAGGGGCATGTGCCCTGCACAAGGGCTTACAGTTCCCAGTTTAAGTCTTATCCTACAAGGGGGATGCTGGAGAGACATCTTTTTTCTGCGATGAGTGGAAAAAATAATGACTTCAGCTTACAGTGTGCTGGATGGCCATTTAACAATAGGCCATTAGCACAGCTCAGCATGGGGAAGGGATTTATTTAGGGGACACAGTTGCAAAGACAAACCAGCACCAGGTGCTTAATAGTGTTTCAGAGGTATCTGAGTGTCGCAGTGCTAAGAAAATGTAGCTGTGGGAGTTCAGAGACTTTATCCTTCATGTCTGTGAAATCCCACAGTACCAGTAGAGATTTCTCAGCTCTGCCCCAAGTACAAAAGCAGCACAGGGAAAGCAGTGGCTCTGCAGCGGCAGCAGCTCCTGGACAGAGCCACTCTGGCTGCCTCAGAGCTGCCAGCACTGGCACAGGCCATACCTGTGCCCTTGCACCCACCTAGGGCTGCTCACAGGGCCTGTTAAACTCAGGGGCTCCCCTTTGCCCCTGGCAAGTGCATTCTGAGCATGACACAGGAGAGGTACATGTTCCTCAGCCCTGGGAAAGCCCAATCTTCCCATCCTTGGCTGGGCTGCATGCTGGCACAACCCTCCCTTGCTCATCGTCAATGCTTGTGCCATTACCCAGGGCAGCCCTGGGGCACCAGCAGGCTCTGCCTGAGCCCTCTCCATGACTTGGTGGCCTGGCCAGGCACTGTCACCCACCAGGGGCCTCCTTGCTCCTGCAAACACCACGGCACAGCCCTGGCTCCAGCCCCTGTCCTGCCACCAGCACTGAGGCAGCGCAGCGAGCACCAACACGTCCCTTCCCACACATAGGCACAAAGTTCCTGACAGCAGGGACAGGTGCGAGGCAATCCCTTCTCATGCCCATGAGCGATCATTGCAAAATACCCCAGTGTGTCCTATGTCCCAGATGGGTTTCCCACGGCCGAGAAGTTCCTGTGAACCCCAAAACCAATGGAGAACAGCTGGGGAAAGGTCCTTTGCTGGACCCAGAGCCTCTGTGGCTCCTCACCAGCGTGCAGGGCTATGCCACGTGCCGAGTGTGGCGAGGGGTCCTGCGGCAGCAGGAGGGGCCGGGGGCAGGAGCTGGCGGCCGTCCCGCGCAGGCGGCACAGCAGAGTGTGCCGAGGTGGAAGTAAAGAGTTACTGAGCAAGCAGACGTTCAATAATTCATGGTCACTGAACTGCAACAGGAACAACGACAAATAATAATACAGGAAAATGGGGAAAAACCTGAAATCGTTAGGCCAATGGTTCAAGCATGAAGAGTGCGTGCTGAGGGAGTGGGGTGCAGTCACGCCATGCCCGGGTGGAGGGGTTGGTGCCAGATGCACCGTGGTGCTCTGCCCCAGGCCTGGCACCCCTGGCTCGAGGGCCCCCATGGCACTGTGGCTCTGCAGGGTCTGTTCCGGGGATGTGCCCGGCCCAGGGGATGCTGACCAGAGCCACGTGCTGGCCCTCAGTGCCCTCCGAGCCTGGTTGGCATTGCAGAGAGCTTGTTCACGTGTCCAAGAGGCAGGGAAGGCAGATCTGCTCTCCCTAATTATAATTAGTGATGCTTGCCATGGGAGTTTACAAACATGGTTTAATTAGAGCAGCCGGGCTCCCTCCACATGCTGCACCTTCTCCGGGGTCAAGGACAGAGCAGAGTGAGGGAAGCAGAAGCAGGAGGATGCTTGGCAAAGTTTGGCTGCTGGGCCCACATAAGATTTAGTCCTTCACTTTTCCCACCATGGCCTGGGGGGCTGGCAGGGCTTAGCTCAGTTCGGCTCAGCTCAGCCAGCAGGGACTGCCCCGTGATGCTGTCTGAACCCAGTGCCCAGGCTCCCAGCACCACCAGGACTGCCTGCTGCTCCTGGGGTTGGGAGGACACCTGTGCACAGTGACTCAGCCAGAGGCCAGCAGACACTGAGCTGGGAAATTTAATCTACAGCTACAAGAAAGGGCTGTGGAGTCTCTGGATGCATGAGCCTGCTGCTCTTGTCAAGAAGAAAAATAGGAAAGGGGAGTAGGGAATTAGACAAAAGCCATGAAGCAGAGAGGGAGGGTAGGGGGAATATGGGAAAACAGGCAGTGGCCACTGGAGTCCCAGCATGGGCTGATGGTCACATGTCCCTGGTGCCCAAAGCCCTGCAGAGCTGGGACCAAGATTGTGAGAGACATCAGTGAGTGCAAGGAGGGGATGGGGCTGAGGGAGAGCAAGCCCCTGGCAAGCTGTACCTCTGGGTGCAGTCAAGACAACCCCTGCCGACGTTGTCCCATGACCAACCAGGTTATCTGGACAGATGAATTTTGCATGAATTTGGGATGAACAAGAACATCCCAAGCTCAAGGACAGTCAGCTGTGGTGGCTGGGCAGTGGCAGGCAGTATATCCGTGCAGGCTGAGCCGTGGGCAGGACACCTGGTCTCACTGTGGAGAGCAGTGACCTGGTCAGAGCTCCCTGCACGTCGCAGGCATCGCACTGAGGAACCCGGAAGACTAATTGCCATTGTCACCAAACCTAATTAGGAAGCTGGCCACAGCCAGCTAGAAACTGTAGGTGTTAATTCTTCTTGGCAGGGGTGGTGCCCCATCCACAGGGGCTCCTGCCACCCAGCCTGCCCAGACCAGCTCCCTGCTGGCCCTGGCTCCGTGTCCCTGTCCTCACTACATTGCCCTGCATGCACCCCAGTATCCATTGGCAGGGCACACACTGCCCAGACACCAGCTGGACATCCCCTCCCTGGAGCCTCAGTGAAGGGGGCAAGGCAGGGAGAGGCTGGGGTGGGTGCCCGGGTCCTGTCACTCCAGGGGCAGGTGTGCATGGTGCTCCCGCTGCCGTGAAGCCGTGACTGGAAGCAGAGCTCGGTGTCTGGGTGACAGGTTTACAAATCACCACTGCTGCGTGCAGAGGGAGCTTGGCTGCCTCGGCATTCATCCCTGCGCTAATTGCTGCCTCCCCGAGGAACCCGATCCATCTCACTGTAATTGACAAAAGGCAATTAAAAAGCAGTTGTGAATAAAGGGGGACATCTCCGGAGGGCCTGGCAGGAGAGATTTAGGTGCTTTGCTCCCTGGTACTTTGGAGAGGTTCCAGTGGTGTGGCCAGGCAGTGATGTTCGGGGCAGCTGTACCACCTACTGCCCTGTGCCCAGCCCTGTGGCATGGGCGCTCTGCCTGGCTCTCGGCCCATCCCTCCTCTCACCCAAATCTTCCCCTGCCCTGCCAACATCCAGTTTTGCCCCACGGCTGACCGCCAGCCAGACCCAGAGACCCAGCTGGGTGCAGGTTCTCTGGCCATCTTCCTGTGGGCAGGGAATGGGGCAGGAGCAGCAGGGCCCTGCACCCACATGGGGCCAGAGCCAGCACCTGTCAGAGAGCCCATACAAGGGGTTCCCCTCAAACCCACGCTGGGCTAAGCCCCTGAAGCTGGGAAACCCCAGAATCTTCTCCTGCTGGGAGCTGCGGGGTCGTGGGGAGTGGAGGGCAGAGCCACACCAGGGGAGTGCCATGGGAGCACCATGGCCTTGCTGCCCATGTTGCCACCGAACGTGGCCTTGCTGGAGACAAAGGGCAATCAGTTGTGAGTGGCACAGCGAGTGGCACGGAGCTGGGCGTGAAGAGCAGCTGATTGAGGAAGAGATGCGTCAGCTGCCTCTTGTGCACAGCAATCTCCTGATTGTGGAGAGCAGCAGGTGCGGGTGCTGCCAGCTCACCTGCGGAGAGGAGCCCTGCCAGCAGAGGTGGAGGGGAGGCCAGCTGGAGGGCAGGGAGGATGTGAGACAGTGTGTGCCCTGTGTTCCCACATGGCAGTGCCCTGTGTCCCTGCTGGCATTTCTCTGCCAAGGGCTAGGCAGCTCTGCCCCAGCCTGGCAGGGACAGTCCACCTGGAGACCAGGGGCCAGGTAGACACATGGGCTGGAGGAGGCAGGTCTCCAACTGCAGGGCAGAGCTTGCCAGCAGGGCAAGCCGTGCCCACCCCAAGCTGTGACAGAGCTGCCCTTTCTGCCACTGCTCATTAAGGCTGGGACTTGAGACCTTCCCGGGGGGGAGCAAAATCCTCAGGGCAGAGCTGCAGCCCCAGAGGCCCCAGCATGTGGCTCAGGCAGTCCTAGACCTTCCACTTGCCCCCAGCACTGGCTGCACATGGCTCCTGCTGAGGGGATCCCACCTACCTGTGGCTCATGATGGGTAAGAGGTCAGGGCTTCCCTGTCCGCAGGGAAGCTGCCACAGGACATGAGGCTCTGGCGGGGCTGCCATTCCCAGAGGTGGCAGATGGCTAGAAGTGCTGATGCTGGGATGTTCTTCACCATCTGTTGGGTCTAATTGACTTCCTGCAGAAGTTCTTAAAAAAAATTAAACCAGTTGCAAGAACAAAATTGTTAATTAAAAGGCCTTTTGATTAGATAGACAAATATTTACCAATTATGACTGACCCCGGCCACTCTATTTTTTGTGTGCAAACTCCACAATCAGCAGTTATCTCAGCAATTACGCCTATGCCAGCGATTCCCCTGTGCAGTCCCTCCCCCAGGGGAGGTCCATGCAGTTGTGGGGAGGCCAGTGGGAGGAGGTGGCCTGGTACAGCCAAACAAGGGGTGAGCTGCCCGCTGTGCCCTGGGCACAGCCACGTGTCACCTCACCTGCACCTCACCGGTGCCACAGGTGCCACATTCTGGTCATGGGGGCTTCTGATGGCTGCATCCTCCCCTTGGTCTGGTGCCAGTCTCCAGGCAAGCAATTTAGGCAAGTCACAGCCCATTGCCCACAGAAGGGCCAGACTGGTGTGACCACAGCCTGTGGCACACTCTGCACAGGGGGCCCCAGTGTGGTCACACCACACCAAGGGGTGTGCTGGGAGGGTTGCAGCACCAGCCACTCACTCCCAGGGCGGGACGTGGGTTTTAATGTGGTACAAAAATGATGGATGATTCTGAGCAAGCGAATGTTCAGTGTAAATTACCCATGTTAGGCTCCAATCCGTGGCTAATTCATTAGACACACATTTCTACACAAAAATAAAAAGCCTTCTGCACGCATTGTTCACCAAATGCTCTGAAGAAAAGATGTGGGGAGGCGAGGTAGTCTCTTGACCCACTCTTGCGGTTAAATACTAATTCCCAGCCTCTCTGCTCCTGCTGCCAGGAGCGGGCACAACTCCAGCCCAGCCGCAAGCCTTGGGGGGAACTGGTGCCTGCCCGTGCCCAGTGCCTGCCTGGCTACAGGGTCAGCAGCCCTCGAAGCACAGAGGCAATGGGGAGTCACAGAAAGCACTGGCCCCCAGCTCAGGAAGGAGAACAAACCCTGGGCATCAGACCAGGCAGAATGCCAGGATGGCTGTGAAGGCATATTCTCATGATGTAGCACCATTGAGAGTCTTATTAATGGAGTGGGAAAGCTAATTGTGATTAAAGTAGCAACGGTGTTAAACAGATAATTCTGCACTGACGGGCAAGATAGATTTTTAAAAAGTGAACGAAAAGGGAAAAGACAGAGTAACCAATCTTTAAAAATACAGAGATCAGTAAGTAAGGATTCATTTTTTTTATTAGCACAGGGCTCTCGAGGGAGTCATGTGTCTGCATCCCCAGCGCCCGAGACTGCTCAGCTCATAATAAACGGCACACCGGTGATGCCGGGCCTGCCCGCTGCATTGCCATGGCTACTGCACTCTGCCTCTGCAGAAACTAAATACTGAACAGAGAGCAGGTGTGCCGAGGATCCCAGCCCTCCCAAGCCACCAGCACATTCCCCCTGGGCAGCCAGTCCTCCAGGAGGGAGCCCTTGTCCAGAGGCCACAGGTCAGGCCAGGTGGTGAGCATCCCTGTCCTAGCCACCCCATGCAGGAGCCTTCCCACCTGAGCCAGGGGGGAGTGATCAGGCCAAGCCCTGGGCAATAGGATCAGCAGGACCCCTCTCCAGGGAGCCTAAAATTACTGCTTGAGCAGAGCAGAGCTTCTTTACCCGCCGACAGCAGAAGGGAAAGCCCAGACAGGACCAACCCTGCACAGGTTGCCAGAGCAGGACCCTTCTGCCACCAGGCATACTCCTCCCTGCACCGGCTATTTCACCTGCAGAGGATACATGGTGGAGATGTCCTGTGTCCAGCCTCCCTTCAGGGTTTGGCTTCTGATTTCAGCAGAGCCCAGGACCTAGGAACTCAGGAAACACCCTGTGGCTCCTTCTCCCTGCAGTGACTAGCACAGGAGGCAGCTGGAAGGAGTGTGCATATCAGGATGCTGGAGGTTATTGCTTTCATTAATAGCTGCATAAGGGTGCTTGAGGTGAGCCAGGAAGGAGCAGAGCCCACCTCTCAACACAGCTCCTGCCTGCAAACAGCCTTCTCCTCCTCTTTCATTCCAAGAGTTCCCCAAGGCCCGTCTCTGCCCAGTGGCTACAGGATTCCTGCTCCTGGATTCCTTGGGATGTTCTGCGCCCCACTGCTCTCCCACCCCCTCTGTACATTTCTGTGCACCCCTCTAAATGTTCTAATACTGTAAAAGATCCATCAGAAACCTTCCACTCCAGAGGGATATATATTATCTAAATTTGATAAGACAACTTAATTTCTCTCCGTGTCTGTTACTGGCGATAAAACTGGGAGACTTTTATGACCCGGAGTCCTCTGTAAGATTGTCAGGAACTTATTATACAAGGTATAACTGGATTTCTCTCCACAGATGGCTCGCAGCCATGAGCTGTAACGCAATTCTGCAGCACATTTGGTAGAATAAATGCAAAGAGCTTGTTACAGTGAGTTAGATAAGAGAGACGGGAACACGGCTCTTGCAGGCTAATTCGGCATCTGATCTGCCTTTTCCCTCGCTGTGAAGGACGACTTGGAAAAGTGCATTTCACACTGAGGAAGGAGCCAAGCCCTTCCCAGAGCCACCTGGGATTGATGCAGCGGCAGCATGGTGCACTCAGAGGGACAGGACCTGGCGTGCCACAGCAGAGCTGCTGCCCTGGCCCTTCACACCACCACCACCTTGTCCCCAGCAAACAAGCACCAGCAGGTGCCTTTCTGCATAGCACGAGGGGCAGCAGGTCCCTCTTGGAGGGCCTCACGGCAGGCTCATCCGTTATAGTTATCACGCAGCCTATTCAGGCTCTGACCAGATAAAGACTGGTGATTTTTTATTTACTGATTTTTTATTTCAGCATCCTGCGGGCAGGATGCCATGCAGCACACTCATTTATCTCAATTTGCTCCCTCCTACCTCCCATCCCTAATTTTTCAGCAGAGCCTTGGAGGTGAAAGCCTTATCTCTGTGGCTCTCCTGCACACGGAAAGCAATCATGGCCTCTCCTTGCAGGGGCCCTGGTGGGGCTATTTGCTGACGGGGCGGTGGCTACATGGACTGGAGATGAGACCAATCCCTCTGCAGCTGTGCATGGCCCTGGGCTGGGGCAGACATCACACTCTTATGTGGGGCTGCTGTGGGGCTTCATGCGTGGGGCTGTAAGAGCTCCCAGTCACACAGCGGCTTCCCAGTGACCGTCCCTGAACAAGAAACACTTCCCCAAGCTCAAACCGTGTTAGAGCAAATGAGAACTGCTGAAAACCATCAGCTGGTGACAGCATCTTCCTCCCATGGCTCCTGCTCCCCTGTGGTCCCTCTGGCTGCAGTCTCCAGAGAGTGCAGAGCCATCACTCTCCCCACGGCTGCTGGCAGCACCTCTGTGCACAAACTGTCCCTGGAGTGGGGGCTTGCCTGTGCCCTGCCTGCCCCTGCACTGCTGCCAGAGCCCCCACAGCCCTCTGGGAAAGCAGTGCAAAGGTCCTCTGGCCCTTGGTCCCCAGGGAATGGCAGGGCCAGGAGCCTGGCTTGGGGCACAGGCTGCAGCACAGCATGGCCACATTAGCGCTGGGCAAAGAATGTTGTTATGTGCATCAGGTTTTGTAATGGAACATGTTTAAAATTCAATAGAAAGAAAGATTAAAAAATAAGTTTCTTATCTAGAGGAGCCATAGAGCCAGTGAGGAAATTATGAATGTCTCGTTGTCCAAGGTTAAAGAGTGAGAGCTGAGGCATGAAAAGGCAGGAGATAAGATGAAATGTTTTCTGTTCAAATGAATGGGCTCCACTCTGCTCCCTAATAAACGATCAGTGTCAATATGACAAATTAATTCTGCATTGAGCTCCACTCAGGGCTCAGTGTATGCAGGGCAAGAAGGGTCCCAGCCACAGCCTCTGTTGCCAGACCCATGTTGCAGGGCTGAGCTGGTCCTGCATAACCTGCTGCTCTGGGAGCATCTCTGGGAAGGCAGTACAGGAGAGGCCCCACGTCCCCAGCTCTGCCACCCCTCTCCACAGTTGGGAGGGAGAAGGGGTGCCTTGGGCCCCCACTATGGGCTGCAGCCACCCCTGGGCTGGGCTCTGACTGCAAGTGCTCCTCCACCCCCAGGCAAAAGGGGGAACCATGGCAAGACCCCAAGGACAAGGGGACAGGGATGACGCATCCTGGACTGGCAGCTGCGGTGGCTGCAGCAGAGCTGTGCCAGCAGGAGAAGTTGCTGGCAGAGCAGCCAGGTGACCCCGTAGAAGAGATTGGACCTTTTAAAAGAGACAGTGACAAATGAAGCTCCCTTCCAGCTAGAGGCGTGGAGGAAAAGGACAGGAAGGTGCTTCCAGGAGCTGTGAGCTGAAGGTCACCCAGGGGCTGGGTAATGCTGCCATGGGGCAAGGAAGGGTCTGGAAGGGGATAGTGTGGGATAGGAAAGTCCCAGCAGAGTGGGATGGTGGATGTGGGACCCGATGGGCAGTGCCAGAGGTGCAGGCAGCAGTTGAAAGAGAGGGTGAGCAGGAGCTGTCCCCACCCCGGGAGGGAACAGGTAGGAGGGAGGGCATCTGTGGATGATGCTCCTCAGCACTGTGGTACATGCCTGGGGCCACGGCTGAGCCATGCCAGCCCTGGCCAGGGCAGCCCAGCCAGACCCACTGCAGTCCTGCCCGAACCTCTACACCAGTAAGTGATGCTGCTGCTGGGGACTTGTTTCCCATTGATGAGCAGGAACCCAGGGACAGAAACACAGTTCCTTGGGGTGAGGAGTAGGCTGACCAGCAAGGCAAAGCCTGGTGAGCCAGCCAGTAGTCCTGACACTCTCAGGGCACTATTCCTGCTGGAGAACAGCCTCCAACCAAGCCCAGTACTGGTGGAGCAGGAGCTGGTGGAAGAGCTGCACTGCACAGGGCAAGGAGAGGCTGGCTATGCCAGGCCTGCGGTGCCAGCGGAGGCATGGCCATAACAGCAGCTGTTATTACTCACAGGAGATCCCTAGTGCAAGACATACCCTTGCAGCAGACAAATTATAGCCGACACACAACACTGCTACTCCATGTTTACCTCCAGCTGCCTCAGGGCAAGAGCAGGTGAAGTTACAGGAGGTGTGGGGGGGCTGGAGCCGAGCTTTGCTACAGCCCCGAGCGGATCCATAGCCCCATCCACACTGGAATCACTCAATGCCAGCCTCTGCCCAACCAGGCAGGCACAGGCAGGATGGAATAGAGCACTGCCCTTGCATGGGGAGGCATCTCCATCACTGGTTCCCACTAACAAACCTTGGGCTGCCCCCCAGGAGCACCCAGGGGTGCAGATGCACACAGGGCACAGCACCGGGGATGACAGGTTTGCTTTTCAGGTCCCAGGGACTGTGCGGGACACCCGGCTGCTGCACTGGTCCCTTGTAGCCCTGTCACCAGGAGTGCACCAGCACAGAGCTGACATGCATCTGCTGGTGCTGTGGCCCTTGGCAGAGCCTGATGGCAAAGCTTCCTTTGGTGCTCCCACGTTGGCCCCCAACTGGTGCCATTGTGCTGCCCTTGCCCCAGCACCACGGCTGGTGCAGGAGCCACGTGCTGCCGCAGCCAGGCTGAAGGACCTGCTCCAGGAAGGGTTAACAGCCTTCCCCATCTTATTCTCAAAACACCAACATTGGAGCTGGAATGGAAAGAGTATCTCAACAGCTGAGATTAAAACAAGAAAATGAGTATAGAAATTATGTTTGTTAAAGCGAAATAGCTAATATAATCCTCAAAGGATTTTTCCTTTTGACTTAAAAAAAATCTAATATCTTCATTTCCATACCTTTTTTAAGCTAATTTGTGGAAAATTAAAATGGTGAACCCACAAAGGCTGCAGTTTAATTGAATCTTGCATCAGCCCTTGGTGAGCAGTCTCTCTTGGATTCCTTGATTAGTTCCCTCCATTAAATCATTTTTGCATCGTTTAGCTGAGATACTGTCTTCTGGCGGGTCTGGGACTCAGGGACCTGGATAACTCAGTCTCCATCTGAGCAGATGTAAAACGACACACCGTGCTCTCGAGAACTGTCTTATTTGGCCTCCCATGTCTGCAGAACACACTCCTGTGCCTTGCTGCCTGGGCAGACAGCATGGCATGGGACTGCCCTTGGCACCAGGCCTGGCTAGGGCTCAGCACATCCCCAGGTGCCAGGCATGGCTGCAGGGCTCAGACTGGACCAAGCCCAGTGGTGGTGGGATGGGGAGCAGAAGGAGCAGAGGAAGCAGTGGGAGCAGCAGGAGCAAGGGGAGCAGTGCTTGGCACTAGGCAGCTTAGAGTCAATGTGCTGGCCTGGTTGTGGGGGATGCAGGGTGCAGAGGGGACAACAGCCTGACATCCTGGCAGGGGCATTTCTTTCACTCTGCCTGCTCAGAGTGTCCTGTGCATGTGCTGCAGGCACAGGTCCTGGCAGAGCCCCATTCCTCAGGATAGGCGTGCATGGCAGGATGCGGCCACAGCACTGGGAGACGTATGAAGTTCACCTTCTGTCTCTCCCTGTTGAATTCCCTCTCTCTACGTGCAAGTAAATTGCACCTACGAGGGACAGCTCATAACTTGGAGCATTTACAACCTCCCTGTCCCATGGTACAACATCCTGACAGGGACAGAGCCACTCAGTCTCTCTGGAATCAGGACCAGCAGCTGCACATAAGGATAGCTGGCCTGATCGTAGCCCTGTGAGTCACATCCCGGCACTGTCAGTCACCTGACACTGCCCACTGCGCTCAGATCAGTGGGTGCTGGATGAGACAACTCTTCTTCCTGCATCCCGTGAGCAATTCTGGCACCTCTCCCTACCCCAGCAGTGTCACAGTAGTGTTCTGATGGCCTTGTCAGGCTATCATGTCCCATAGATTAAAACAGATTTATATAAAGTCCTTTTCACCCCATTAGATTACTCTGGATTAACCTTGATCTCAGTAATAGATGCTATAAATGTAAGTCCTGCTCAGGGGGATTTTATCCATATGTTCTTGGAAGGCAGAAAGTAGATAAATTCTTAGAGAAGGTCTTACTGAGCGATTAGAAAGATTTAACCTCTTCAGAGTCAGTCAGAGCCTTGTGCCCCTCTGCAGGGCGAGTGCTCAGCCCCACTGCCTCAGGCAGTGCCCCCCTGGCACCACCACCCCCTGACACAGGCTGGGGCACATCCTGCACTGTCTTTCAGGGATGGGGACACAGTGTGTGGTGCTCTGTGGCCTGATGTGCCACTGCCGTGTGGGGCTGCCCTGTAAAGCCTGGACTCTGCACCCACTCTAGAGTCCCACTGCAATTGCCTGGAGGGGCTGGTGACTGCTGAGCACCTGAGCCGTGCTTGTGAGCCCTGCATGGCCCCTTCAGAGCCAAGGGCTGCCTGATGCTGCTGCTGCCCTTGATTTATGGCCTATGCTTTCCTTGAGAGCTTTGTGCTTTTTCGTCAGCAGAGGGGCCAAGCCTGCTGGTCAGAGCCGGCTGCAGCCTTTCAGTGTTTGGTGACCAAGAAACAGTTAACGCAAGAAGGGATGAAGGCAGGACAAGGAAATTCAAGCAGCTGTTCCAGCAGAGGAAGGGGGGAGCCAGCACATTGCACTACCCAGCACACGTAGGTGTGGCCTGAAGGGGTGGCAGCAACCAAAATTAATTCCCCATCCCCTCCTGCTGCTGTTATTAAATTGCTCAAAGCGCAGGCTGGAGCCAGAGCCAAGCTCAGCTTTTCCAGGAGAGTCTGACCAGCAAGTTGCCTTCTGCTTGCTGATCAGAGAAGCACCTAACCGAAGAAGAAGAATTTGGCACTGGGCTGGGCTGCGGAGAACTGGCCCTGATGGAAGCTGCTGTGATCTTACAGCCTATGCAGGAGACAGGCTGTTGACAGCAGACACAGTAATGAAGAAAAGTCGGCTCTGTGGAGCGTGTGGTGCTGCAGAGCTGCGACATTTGGGGTGTCCCCTTGTCCATGCCCCCCCAGCCAGGCACCTCTGCACACAGAACCTGCACCGTTAACAAAGTTTGACGGGAATGTGCCTGGTGGGCAGCACCCCAGGGTCAGGGCTCCACCTGATGAGCTGCAGCATGGGAACAGCAGAGCCAATCCAGCTGGCATGAGCAGAGCTCTCTGCAAGGCAGCAGGCATAGGGGATGCAGAGTCCATAATGCATTGCCTGCCCTCAAAGGCCGTGTTCATTACCACACTGAGCTCACTGACTCCCTCCTGCCACTGTCTGTATTGTGGCTGTAGCCACACATATCCTGAAGGAGGGGAAGCCCCACATCCCTTTGATCAGCCAGGGTCCACACTCCGTCCTGGCTCTTTGACTCCTTCAGCGGGAGATGTTTCCCATGCTGGCTCTGCAGGGCCATGTCCTTCCCACATCCCACAAGGGCCAGGTACAAGGCAGTCTTTACATAATGACTCGTGCAGCTGGAAGAAGCACCAGCCAGAAGTGGCTGGTGACCGCTACCTATAACCATCAGTGGGATCCTGGGTGCTGCCAGCAGCTCTGGAAGGACTCTCTCTCAAAAGTCTGCTCCTTTCTGCCCCTTGAGCAGCCCTGATCTGCTGCGCAGCACTGCAGCGCCAGCCCCTGCCTTAGTGCTGCTGCCACTGTGAATCTGCAGAGCACCTGCATGTGCCCCAGCAGGCACCCCATTTGCTGTCCCAAGGCACATGTCTCTTGAGGGTAGCTCTTGCAGGCTGTGCTGAGCTGCATCTCTCTCTCTCCCATGATCAGGCTACCCTGCACACTCAGCTGAGCCTGCCACTGGCTCTGCCTGCACCTGCCAGCAACCCTGACCTCCCAAGACCCCCAGTCCTCCTGTCCTGAGAGCCTTCTGCACACTGGCGTTTGCTGGGCCTCTCCTCAGGATGTGGTTGCCACAGCTGTCACCAAAGGGCTGGGATGTGCCAACTCCTGTGCAGAGCAAGTGGGAGCCCCTGGTGCCTGGAGACACCCCAGACCACTGTTCCTGACAGAGCACGGTGGCTACAGGCAGCACAGGTACTGCAAGGATGCTCCAGCTTGTGAGGAGCAGCTGGGGCAGAACAGACACAGCACCTGCACCACCACTGGGTCACGGGCCATGGGGAGCACAGGGAGCCCTGGCCACCAGCCACAGGGAGCACAGAGAGCCCTGGCCATGCATGGTATGGTCCCAGGCTGCGCTATCCCCAGCCGCTGCCGCGAGGTGCCAGGATTTGTCCTGCTGTGCCCCACCTCCCAGGGGGCCAGGAGGTCTTACCAAGACGTACAGAAATTCTGCCTGCTGCCATGAGCTGTCACCTCCGATTCTGTTGAATATTTAAAAACTGCCTGAATCTGAAGTGACAAATCCATCATTGACCATCTGCCACTCTGCACGGTCACCCTGCAGCAGTCCCTGACATTTCCAGCTCTGCCCTGACACGAGCCAGTAACTCAGAGATGGAAGGCATCAGCCTCAGCAGGCTGACAGGCGTTGCCCCCTGCCCGCCCCAGGCCCCTCCACAGCCCACGCACAGGGACAACCGAGGTACAGGGACCCCTCCTGCCCCTCCCCGGCACAGACTTGGTGACTGTCTGCCGCTGCCACTGAGCACACGGCTCCACGAGCACCAGCCCCACTGCCAGAACAATCTAGGGGACAGAGCCAACAGGAACTTTGCTGAGGGCACAGCCATCCCCAAAGCTGGCTATGTGCATCCTCCTGCCATCCCTCAGAGGGGTGCCTGGGGACAAGGGCTGCCGCAGGCCCCATGGGCAGCCCTGAGCCCTCCTGTTCTTGTACCACAGGTTGTCCCAGTACAGCTGAGTGAGTGGAGCTCTGGTGTGGCGAAGAAGCCTGACCTCCCCAGGGCTGCACAGGAGTTCTGCCACATCTCCATGACCGGCTGGAGCAGCCAGGCTGCCTCATGCTCTGCACAAGGACTAGAGCAAATGCCTGCATGGGCACAAGGGACAGCCTGCCTCCTGTTCAGGCCCCCCCTGTCCTGTGTATGCCAGGCAGGACAGCATGGAATGGGATGGGATGGTGCAGGGAACAGGCTTCTTTGAGGCAGAGTCATTCCCAGGAAAGGTGCACACATTAATTGCCATCATCCCCTTGGCAGTACAACACTTGCACTCTCTTCTAGGCTCTGACTACTCTTGCAAGATGAGCCCATGCTCAGCTGTCCCTCCTTGCCCCACAAGGACCAGTCTGGGGATCTACTGTCTCCTATGGGGAGGTGATGGCTGCTCCCTGCATAGGGTGCAGGAGGAGTGTAACAACTACTATCTTTCTGTCACAGGTGCTGCACCTTGGACTCGGTTTTAGGCCCCTGGGTGGCACCACTCATGCCAGATCCCAAGCCAGCAGGAGTCCAGAGCCCCAGCATGGAGCAGGGGCTGCCCAGAAGCTTTGCTGGGGCAAGAGAAGCTCTGGGAAGGCAGTGTGACTCCTGCACTCTGCAGCCCTTGGAAGGTCAAACAGCTCCTGCCTGCAGAGTGGCTCCTGGCAGCCCTCCATAGAGGAACCATGCCCCAGCAAGCCCATGGGGCTCCTCACCACCTCTCCTGTGTCCACAGCAGCCCGAGGGGGTGGAGTGTGGGGCCAGGTGCCAGGACACCTTGCAGGGGATGCTCTGAGCTGTTGCCCTACACCTCCCACTTGGCTCGGACCCGAGCAGAGACAGCCGGGCTGCGGGAGAGCTCCCGCCAGCCATTCGCTCCGTACTTGTAGCTGGCACAGAGCTGCAATTTACAATCAACCTGCTGTTTGAGCTAATTGTGCTGTAATTGCTGAGTTGTGCTCCCTCCTGTTCCACCAGTGAGCGGTGGTTCTCACACTCCTCTTGGCAAGCCAGCACATCCATGGTCAGCCCTGGTGCTCAGCTCATGTGCTTCCAACCGAGCTGTGCCCCAGGCAGAGGCAGTTTTCCTCTCACTCCCTCTGCCAGCAAACACCACCCCGTGTCTGGCAGCTGCTGGTTTCTCTACAAGCCCCCACTGGAAGCAGCTGCTGAAGGGTACAGGGTGACCAGGACCACGATGCTGTGGTATGCATGGATGGCCAGGCACAGGGCACTTCTCCGAGACACCTCTGCCTTCCTGGGAAGGCATTTTGCCAATGTTTCATTTAGATTGGATAAAATGTGGGCAGTCGGAGGAGCCGAGCAGACTGCACCTGAGTCCAGGGAAGGGCTGAATGGGGCCTGGGGTCCCACTGTCCTGCCGCGAGACAATGAGCTGGTCAGCACTAGGGAAGGGAGATTCCAGGTCATCAATTGTAATTAAAGGACACTGTCACTGGCAGGGTTGGGCTGGTTCCCAGCAGCTCCTGTCACTCCCCCGTGCTGACATGGCAAAACCTGTACATCCTCTGTGCTATTTAAAAATCCCATCTTTAATAACTCGGAGATCAGGAACCCACAGGACAGGCATGGGGGGATGTCAGACACCAAGGGGACAAGTGCAAGGGGAAACCACTCTCTGGGGAGCAGCGGGGGCTGCAGGTGGCCCCAGCCCTGTGTGAACAGGTGGGCAGCCCCCAGGCTCAGTCATCCCTGGCCTGAGTGTTCCCCCCAGGCTCAGTGACCCCCAGGTTTGCTGCCCCCAGGCTTGATGCCCTCTGCAGTGCCCTGGGGTGGCCCCGGGGGCTGGTGTGGGGTCATGGTGGGGCAGAGCTGGCAGCAGTGCAGGCAGCACCACAGGCAGCACTGCAGGCAGCACTGCAGGCAGTGCCGCAGGCTCTCACCGCTGCGGGCGGCGGGTGTGCAATCAGTGCTAATCAGGTCGCTCACTAATTGCGGGGCCTCCCACAGGGTGGTGAGGGCCACGGGGTGCAGGGGGGTGGCCCTGCCCTCCCCATCCCTTCTCCTGTCTGGAGCAGGTGTCGTGTCTCCTGTCAAAGGCATCTATGGAGAGTGGGCGTTAAACACTGACAAAGGAGATGGGATTCTTTCAAGTGAGAAGGATTTGAAAAGGCAATTTTCCTGAGAAAACTTGCTTCTCTTCATGTCCTCACTGTTTTTCTCCGAGGGCCATCTTTCCCACAAAGAGTCACTGTGTGGTCCCAGCAGTGAACAGCCACATCCTGCCTGCCCAGTGTCCATCCTCACTGCCTCGTGTCCATCCTCACTACCTGGTGTCCACCCTTCCTGCCTGGTGTCCCCATGGGATGCCTGGCTGGGAGGCAGAGCAGGGTGGCTGGGCACTGACCCTCCTGGCAGGGAGTCCTGCCCTGCACACGTGGCTTGGCAGGATGTTGGCAGCCTGTCCTCCCTGTGCACTTGTGCCTGTATGCACCCCCCTCACTTGACAGGCTGTGCCTTATGTAAATTCCCACCATAATCACACTGAGAGCTATCAAACTATCTAATTTAATTTCTTTGTGAAAATAAATAGCTAAAGTGGCCCTAGGTACATGCATAAATACTTCAGCATTATGTTGGGCCTGCTATTACTTCTCCCAGCTCATGCAGTTGTAATGCACACTTAATAAGTACATATTTATTGCACGTCTCGTCCTGGTGGAAGAGTAAGGAGTTTTTGCTGAATAAGCAGGAAAACAGCTTAGTCTGTAATAAAAAAGGGAGGGAGTTAAACAAAAATATGCTGGGTAATTAATGATTGGGCTTTGAACGGCCATAATTTTTTATTAAGCAAGTATGCAAATATGGCATAAGTGCCTGTGTTAGTATTCAATGGCCTTTTTCAGGCATTGATGGCTGATCTCTGGTAAGACTGTCTCTCTTTTCTTCATGCCTGTGTGAATAATGATGAGCAAACATGAGCATTCCCATGTGCCCATGCAGGAATTTGGTAGCATGTATCCAGGGAGCTGCACTGCTCACATGCAGCTCTGGTCAGCTAGTGCATATGTGGCTTTGTGCCACTGCTCCCCTGTCAACACAGCACGCCCCCTCATCTCCCTCTGCCTGCTGCCAGCCACTGTCTCTGTCTCTGCTGCTTTCTTTGCCTCCCCGATCTGTTTGTTGCATGCTTCATTAAACCTGATAAATGTGTGGGTTAGTGCTGGGAGAAGGAGCTCTAGGGATGCTGCCACTGGAGCTCCCTGTGTCCCGCTCCTGCTCCAACAGGTTGGCACTGGCATCCATTGGGTGGCCCTTCCACCAGCCCCTGGGACAGGGTCCTGCTGCACAGCCAGCACCCCACAAATGTGGAGCAGGGAGAGCAGGGCACAGGCAGGGAGAGGGAGGGACAACGCACCTCAGGGTGGTCCTGGAACTCCATCCTTCCTGTGAAGCCCATAGCAGCTCTGTGGAGCAGAGGTGTCCTATGCAGAGCTGCTCTGTCCCCAAGCACCAGCACCATGGCCATGCCAGCCAGGATGGACACGCAGGTGACAAAATGTTGCTGAGATGTGGACAAACCATCACTCCTCTGGTTTCCAGTGACCCCTGAGACCTGTGCAGACCCCAAGGCAAAACAGGGCAGCATAAGTGGTAACATGGATCAGAGGAGCAGCCAGCTGTCCCTTCCCTGTGAGGTGTGGCTGTCCTGGGGCTGCAGGGGCAGGAGGGGCCATGGTAGCACCGAAGGTGTCCCAGCCACAGGGACTTACTGAGCTTCTGTGGCTGTTGATACTGCAACACAAGGGAGCCCTGGAGACCTCAGGGACTGTTCACAAACAGCATCAGGAGGTTCAGCTCCCCAGAGTAGTCCTGCTGCTCTGTAGTTGGAGCAGTTGACTCACTGAAGCAGTTTTTGACATGCTACACCAGAGTTCTCTCCCAGGGGAGCAGACCCCAAGCCCCTTTTCCCATCAGAGCAGCAAGGCAGGGAAAGGCACCAGCCAGTGAGGACAGCCAGGCTGCAGGAGAGACAGGGCCATGGCAATGCACACAGTGATGCTGGCAAACAGCAAGCTGATCTCCCCATTAGCCCTCATTAGCACGTGGCTGAAAGACAACACGAGTTTAAATTAAGAAGACATCACAATGGTCCCAATTGTGTTACCGCTGTGCCTGGGAAGAGCCCGACAGCTGCTATTTAATACACCTTCACGATCTGTCAGGGCACACACACGCTGCACAGCGTAGCGTCTGCCTCAGCACACACATGCTTCTGCATGGCTGCACGCCTCCACACGCAGACAGCACCTGCCTCTGCATGTGCACACCGCTGTGCACATGTGTGTGCAGGGGCAGGACAGCCACACTCAGCCCTGCTACCCAGGGCATGCCATTGGGACTGGAGGGGGTTCCTCCATCACCAGCACACCTTGCTAGGCTCTGTGCATGTCTCTGTGCTGGGCAATGGAGAGGAGCCTCCAACACCTCTGTGTGTGGCCATGACAGAGTTCCCTTGCACATGCACTCACCTGAATCCAGGGGGGTGGAAGCAGCTGTGGAGCTGAGGAGTGTCTGGGTTCAGGCTGATGGGTGCAGGCTGCTAGGGGAATGGTGTCACCCTGGGGTTGCTGCTCCCAGTGCAGCAAAGTGGGGTATAAGCACTCTGTATTTATACTGCAAGTTCCCAATGTGATGCCTGCGAATGACTCCCACTGGCATGGGGGAGCTGGTGGCTGTCATGAGAAGGAAGGAAAGAAAAATGTTCGTGGGCATGAATAGAACCAGAACTGCCTGATGAGAGTCGCATGGGGCTGATGCTGAAGGTGTGAGCTTGGCCCTCTCACCAGGGACAGGGAAACCTGCTGGTGTCGCACATGGGTGTCCCATGCAGGTGTCTCCAGTTGCTGCCTTCCCTCAGGCAAGCTCATTCAACGGCCCATGGCCCATGCCTGTTGGCCTGCAGGAGCCCAGATCAAGGATGGCACTTGCTCTTTGTGCCAGGACTTGAAGAGAAGCTGGAGTGGTCTGAACCATGAATGGATGGGTGGCAGGTACTACACTGTGCTGACTCTCACTCATAGACAGGATGCTCCCACCAGCCTTGGCCAGGTGAGGAAAGCTGTGCTAGGGGATGGATTACACTACCAAAGCCACAGCAGCAACAAGCATTCTCAGCCATGGATTTCCCTCCCCGGCCTGTGAATTTTCCACACGTTTAGTGACAGTATTGGAAATGCATCCAAATGCATTATTTCAAATATCATTTACCTGGGCAGACCACACGCTGATGCAGTGAGACCTGCAGGCGCTGCCCTGGGCAGCTCTGGAACTTGGAGCAGGTTGGGAAGTGGTGGGCACTGGCATCCAGGAACCACTGCCAGCCCTAGGAGTCCTGGGGCCCCTCTACTTGCGTGCCAGGTGCTCCACACACACCTACACAGAGCAGTGCCCTGTGCAGGACCCAGGCATTGTTAACAGCCCAAAAAGGCAAGGTCTGGAGTCCAGTGGTCTGGACTCACCTCCCTGCAGGGAGCACCCCAGACCCCCCAGCCCTGGGAGCTCCTGCATGGCCTGGGAATGCAGCAAGCAGAGAAATGAGTGTGGGGACAAGCGCCAGGTGCCCCTTCACATCAAAGATAGTGAGTGGGAGGAGAGGTCATCTACCTGGTCCCCTCACTGGAGGAGCAGAAAGCTGCAGCACAGAGCTCAGTGCAGACCTGCTGCCTCAATTATTTATAGGTACCATGGGTAGAACATGTTTTAATGACATTTGTGCTGGAGCTCAGCAGCACAGATCTGCACCGAGCCAAAAGGAATATGTCAGAGGCTTTACAGCCAGTAAAAGCAGCATGTCAATCACAGTGGCATGCTCACCTCAGCCCCTGGATCTGCTCCCCCTGCCCTGCAGAGCCTGCCACCCCTGGGATGGATTGATGCACAGACCCAGAGACACACAGGCCTAAGTCACCATGCTTTTTTATGGATAAATCAGAAGTAATAAGCTTTCTCACTAGAATTAAAATGACATCCTGGAAAATTATGCTCTGGTTTTACAGCATATGACGGAAAAGCAATGGACTCCTTCGGAGGGGGTGCCTGTCCTACCATCAGGCAGCCATGGCTTGAGGGTGGGTAAGGATGGGGTAATTCTGTCTGGGGAAAACTTGAGCAGGAGATGAAGGGGACAGAACAGACCTGGGGATGTGACCTGCGCTGAGCAGTACCAGCTCTGCACGCAGGGCCCATCCTGAGCCACAGAAGCCCTGGGTGATGGCAGAATGCTGCTGTGCAGGGGCAGTGCTGGCCTGGATGGGACAGCCTGGCAGGGAGCACGGCTGCCTTCAGGTGCCAGCAATGTCTGTGGTGGCAAGAAAGGGATGTATCTCTGCCTAAACTTGTAATCCTGCAGCCACCTTCTCTTTGCAGCTGGTGGACTGGGCGTCCACAGGCCAAGGTCCTGGCAGCCAGACCTGGAAGCAGCTGAGCATCCCAGCCAAACCATCTGGACACAACATGCTCCAACACCTCCAGCAGCTTCCCAAAGAGGAACCCAGGACACAGAGCTGTGATGCTGCAGCACCTCCAGTTCACTGGCACATCTAATAGTATGCCTTGTGCTGGGATTTAAAGACAATTGGTCCTTGTGTCTCTTTGCATTTCTGCTTGCAGAGTGTCATTTTCTTCAGAAAACGCTCTTTTGCAATTACTGTGAATTACACACGAAAAGCAAGCGACCACGTATTGATTGGAGCCCAGAAAAAGCACCAGAGCCATTTAGAGTAGATTAACTTTTTCTGGAGAACGGTTTCACAGTTATTTAAAGAGATTAATCAGTTCATTTCAGGTCATTTACCATTGTTTCTATGGCCTAGCCTGGAATATCCCCTTCTCCATTGTGGACAGAGCCAAGGCCTTCCTGGGAGGAGGAGTGCCAGGAGAAGAAAGGACAGTGCAGAAAAGAAAGAGAGTGCTGCTCTCTGGGTCCCTATGGCACAGCAAGTGCTGCACACCTGCCTGGGTGGGCACAGGGAAACTCTCCTCAGCCAACTCAAGTACCTGATTGTTCTGTGACAGGTGCAGGGAAAGAATGGGAGAGTATTCCTGAGACGCAGCCCTGCCACAGCCCCCTCAGAGCCTGGGTCTGCTTCCCACTCCTACGGCATGGTTGGCATCCCTCCTGCTCACGGTCATTGCCCACACACCCTCAGCCTCCTCCTGCTCCCCACGCCAGCACCCTGCAGGCAGAGCAGGCTCCTGCCCTCAAATATTTCAAAGCATTTGTTTCTTCAGAAAGAAAGCATTGAAGTCAAATGGCTCCTGTGGTGGAATACTTCCCAAATGTCAACACAATCTGTGCTACATTACGGGTAAATGTGATAATCTTAACGCCTGGCTTCTTAATGTCAGTGGCACTGAAGTCTGATGGATTGACAGACAGCCAGAATGACACGCAGTCATAGCTGATAAGGGCTCTCTCTGGGGAAATCACAGCTTTTTAAAGATGTTGGCAGCTACTAGCAAGTACCTTTTTATTTAAAAGGATTACAAGCATTGATTGCACTTCCTGTTTTCTTTTTATCACATTCCTGCACCAAGTGAAGCTTGTGCTTCGAGCTGAGCCTTTCAGGCAATTATTCTGGAATAATGAAGGCGTGTCATGTTGGCTGTAATGAGTGTTTTCAATGCCTAATTTGTGTGCAGTGTGAAGGGATTTCAACAGCTGCCTGGCTCCTGGCTAAAGGTGAATGACTCCTGACTTGGTGGAAGCTGCTGTGGGTTGGCTCTGTTGGGGTGGATGGCAATGCGTGCTTCCCCCAGCAGAAAAGGGATTAAAACTTCCTGAATTACCATGGTTGAAACACTACCTAAGGGGATGCATTCTGCTTAGAAATGGCTGGTGGTTGTTTCCCCAGCAAACAGCTGGACCAATTCATGCTCACCTGAGCAGCTCCTCCACAGCAGTGATGGAGAGATGAAAAATGGATGTCTATAAGCCTGCAGTGTAGCTGGACAGAGCAGTTAACAACCTCCATGCCACAAACACTCACTTGTCACTGACAACAGATGAGGGATGTCTAAGAACCACCACTTGGTCTCCCAACCATGGCCAACTGGCACACGCAGCAGCAGAAGAGGTGGGTGGATGGCATAACACATTGCACAGCCCAGAGGAGGCAAACTCCAAGGAAAAGGGCTCCTGCTCCTGCTTTTACCCTTTCTTGTTGTGATGTTAAATGCCAGATGTTGAGCCCCCACAACTGCATTCCAGCATCAGTGAGGGCAACAGGGAGGACAAGTGGGATGGGATGGGGCTCTTCGCAAAGCCAGGGTTGTGCAATTGTTGTGTGAGGGCCCCTGGTTGTGCTTTGCCTGTGTATCCCAACTGCTTCAGACCCTGCCCACCTGTACTGGATTCAGCTTTGCAAAGCTCCAGGTCCTTCCCTAAGAATTTGAAGAACAGACATTAAAACCACACTCATCTGAAAAGGGATTGTGAGGCTGGAGAAAGGCCAGGCTGGGATGTGTGAGTGACAGACAATGGCCAGCTCAGCACAGCATCAGCATCCTGAATGGAAACAGTCCTGGCAGCGGCAGGAACGCCAGCTCTCCACCATACTGACCTGGGTGCTCAGCAGGGCAAGGGGTGATTTCAGTCCCACTGGCTGCTCAGGAGCATGATTCCAGGGCCACGTGAAATTCAATGATTTTTTTTCTCTCCTACTCCTCTGGCTGTGGTGACAGAGCCATGACAGCTGCCTGGAAACACAGCTCAGTTCCGTCCAGTGACTGGGAAGCAAGACCTGGTGCCACCAAACACAAAGCCAGGTCATCTCCAGAAGCTGGGAACACTCCTGGGATGGGCTGGGAAGCAGCGGTGCCACAGCAAGTAGAGAGCACAAACCAGAGCACTGTGTCACAGCAACATAGCCCTGACAAGACAGAGCTGCTGCCTGCACCGAGCACAGGGCAGAGACGTAAAACTGAGATTTTGCTGAGCAGGGAGAGTCTGACACCAACCCTGAAGGAAGCTCAAGGGCTTAGTAAATGAAAGGACATAGGGAGCTGGGATATTATCTGTGTTGGAGGTGGTTAAAGAAGTCAGCTTTCTGGTGATAAAGCAGCTTCCTCAGAGGATACAGGGGAGAAGGAATCACCTTCTCGAGCAGCATATTGCCAGTGGGAGCGGGAGGTGGAGGTTGATATGGCCTTGTTGCACTCAGTTACCAGAGATGGATTTCCCTCCTAGGGGGTGCAGGTATCGCTGCCCTTTTTTCACTTCTCCTTAATGATCCCAGCAGATCACATCCATCTTTTGCAAATACCTCTCTGGGGGAGGCCTGGACACCTTGCCTTCTGGAGCTCTCCATGGCTCAGTGCAGGTGTTGGAGGTGACTGATGCAGCCTCCCTGTGCTGGGGTTGCAGCAGCCAGTGGTTGATGGGGAATAGCAGCACCAGCCCTGCAGGACCTGTTCAGAATGTGACAGCAGCAAGTGCTGCTCCACCATCCTCCGCCACAGCCACAGGCCATGCCCCATGTGCTGAGGGCCATCGCTTGCAGAGGAGGACTGGCTTCCTTTCCTGCCGAAGGAGGAGAGAGACCTGCCCTTGCCCTGCTCTGCACTAAGGTTGTTGTGTGACTGCTGGAGAGACAGAGCTGCTATAGGAAAATTTCCTAAGAAGGGCTGTGCTGAGGAGGCATGGAGCTCTTCAAGCATCTTCACAGATGCTTCTGCAATCAGAGCTCTCAATAATCCTCCTCTTTTGTAGTGAAGGGTCTGGTTCTGGCTGGCAATTTGTTGCTTTGAGCTCTCTCCATTTCTGCACAGCCGAGGCTCACCACTCAATGCCAGGCACTTGTCACCTTGTCACTGCAACGAGTACCATGACTGCAGACACTTCCTCCTCAACACAGATTCCCAGAACACACCAGGCACTGACCTCCAAGGTCCAGAGGTGTTTGGGTGCCTGAAGTGGGACAGCAGGACTCACACAACACGCTTATGTGGGCTGCAGCTGGATGAGAGTTCTTGTTGTCAAGGACCTGAGCTGGAAACCTAGGTGGAAACACATAGAAAACATCAGCTCTCTGCAAACAAGAACAGGCCAAGTGTCCAGACCTGCCAGAGCAGGTGGCTGCAAGCACAGTGTTGACAGACTCACTGTGAGGGGGTAATCAGTGGTGATGCTGGCAGAAAGGCCTCCTCAAGGCTGGCAGCTGTAGAGGCACTCACTGAAATTGTGAAAAGGAAAACTGTGCACATGTTGAGGTCTGGCAGCATACCTTGTGCCTCTGGAAAACCCTCCTGTCTCAAGACTCCCCTCTTCTGTCACACCATCCCACTAACTGCTGTCATCAAAGGTCACCAGATGCTTCTTCCATAACATTTAGTGAATAATCAAGGGAGCAGGATGGAGTGGAGGCATGGGGATGGTGAAGGATATGGAAACACTCAAAGACCTGGGGGATCAGTAATCCTGTTTCGCAGCCAGGACTTCAAGATTCTTTTTAAATGACTGTCACTTTATGGAGCGGTTTAAAGTCTGCCTGTTCTGTCTACTGACCTACACTGAGGCCACCACCAAGCTCAGCCATGTCTCCTCTCTCCGTGCCTGCTCCACACTTGTTTGCCATGAGCACGTTGATCTTTCCTCAGTCTCTGACCATCAAAAAGACCACCAGCAATTGATTTAGCTGTGGTCAGGCCAGAGTGTCATTTATTTGCATCACTTCAGTATTAAAACTGAGTATGAAAGAGTTTTTTTTGCTGCAGCTCGCAACTGCTGTAACACAAAACATCACCAACAGGTCAGGTGCCAAAGCCATTGACAATGCCCAGCTGCACTGAAGCCACAAAGAATCATTGAATGGTTTGGGTTGGAAGGGACCTTAAAGATCATCCAGTTCTAACTCTCCTGCCATAGGCAGGGACATGTTCCACTAGATGAGGTGTCTCAGAGCTCCATCAAGCCTGGCCTTGAACACCTCCAGGGATGGGACCTCCATAACTTCTCTGGGTAACTTGTTCCAGTGCCTCACCACTCTCACAGGGAAGAATTTCCTTCTAATACCTAATCTAAATTGACTCTTTTATAGTTTGGATCCATTCCTGGCTGTTCTGTCACTACATGCTCTTGTAAAAAGTTTCTTCCATCTTTCCTGTAGGCTCCCTTCAGGAACTGGAAAGTCACAATTATGTCACCCTGAAGCCTTCTCTTTTCCGGGCTGAAGAACCCACCCAGAACCCGTGAGTGACTGGCAGACCAATGACAAGGCTGCCCATGACTTCAAGAGAACAACACAAAAGATGCACTTTTTAAAGAACATTAAGGAACTCGGATGGCCAAGAAAGGAAGATCACAAGGACGCACCATCAGATTTTCTCTTGTTGCTTGGTGTGCAGTATTCCTCCTGGTCCTTCCACCAATGTTCTGCAGGACAGAGGAAGGAAGAGCTGCTCATGGGATGAGCCACTGTTGCTCTCCTGCAGGACTGTGCTTCTGGGAGTGCACCACTGCCCAGCTGTGGCAGCCCAGACCACAGACCCCAGAGCTGGGGTGCCTCCTGTGGGGAGCAGGCAGGGCAGACCAGCACTGCAGCATCGGGCACACACCCAGCACCTTGTGCTGCTCAAAGCACTGAAAGGATGGAGAAAGTCAAGGGCACTTTTTTCCATAGCTTCCTTCAAATTCAGACAGAAAAAATGGCCCTGCTCTTGAAGAAGCTTTTTCTGATGAGCATTACAATGAAAAATGGGAAGAAGCCAGAGATGCAGCATCCTGCCAGCGGGAATGTGCTATGGGCAGCAGGTGGATTGGCTGTGCTGGGCTTTGCCACGGCCGGTCCTGCCACAGGCAGCACCTGGCCCCTCTGGAACGGTGCCGTTGGGACCACACTGACAGTGCAATGTGAGGAAAAGAAGCAAGACAAAATAAGCACATAAGACTCAGGCTGGACGACAAGGAAATAATTTATTTCCAGTTCCCAGGAAAGACTTTGAAAAAAATAACAAGGGTGAGGAAATCAACCTTCTAATTTCATCTGGGTAGAGAAACAAAACCAAAGTGACTCCATCAGACATGGTGGCAGCTGCCGGCTCCTCCTGCAGGTGCAGGGCAGGGGGCACAGGCACCGCACTCCTCCTGTATTTACACGTGGGATAGAAACTAAAACGCAAGCGTGCGTGCATGCGCGCTGGGGAGGATGGGATGGGGGATAACCCGGTGGGAGGGTTGCTAAACACGGACCCTGTCAGACCCCATCTCCTAGGACAGAGCCCTGCTATTGCACAACACTTGGCTAGAGGAAGGGCCAGCGCCGGAGGGGCTCGAGCACAGATCTGTAGCCCAGAGGGAAAACACGAACACGTTCCTGAGGAAAGAGAGGGCTTTCTCCATTCTCCTGCACGTGGGGAGGGAGACAGAGGGTAGTGCAGGGCATGACTTGTGTGAGGCAGCGTGGCCAGAGCTGGCACTCCAGGGCCCCGCTGCCTCCCCAGCATCATCACAGTGAACCAGCAGCATGCCAGGCACGGGTGCCAGCCACGGCATCCACTGCCTCCTCGGGGGACTGGAGAGGCCCAGAGGAGAAAGGAATTCCTGGTCCCAGTAGGAGCCAAGCTGGGGTTCTGCACAGGTGGCCAGGGCAACAGCGGGCAGGAGCAGCTGAGGGCAGGCACTGTGGCAAAGACAGGTCCTGTCCCTCTCCACTGTCGGGTCTCACGCTGCAGCCAAAGGACCAACACCAGCAGCCGGGAAGCAACACACAGTAAAAAAAATTAACACCCATGTACATTTACAGTTAAACCTTCTCCAAGGAGAGAAAACACTGTGGTTAAACTAAAAGGACAAACCCAATGATAAGCCCAGGATGTGTCAGGCCTTGGGAGACCTTATCAGTTACCTATCAATGATATAATTGATTTTTTTCCCAACATGAACAGATAAGGAGCTGCACTAGCCAGCATTGCCTGAGATGCTGTGTGAGGGCATCGCTCCACACGCTGTTCAGTTTCTCCCCGGGTAGTCAGCAGGCAGGGAAGGCGCAGGGCACCCAGTGCTTTCCTCCAGCATCATCTGCAGCCCAAGGAGCAATGGCACATCCCACTAGCATCTTCCTAACCTGCCTCCCAAACTTAGAGATTCCATGCAATGGCAGCCTCAGTGTGGGAGATTATGCTGGTTTCTTGCAGGGCACTGTGCTGGGGTGATGACACCCCAGGGACCCCAAGATGTCATAGACTCACTGCCCAGCCTGCAGCCAGCTCAGCCACAGAGCAGTGCCAGCAGGATCTGGCCTATGCACACCTCCTGGGGATGGCTTTTCTTTCACCACCGATGATGCTTTGCTGTCAGCGGGGTGTAAGCAGGAATTACTCCTCACACCAAGGGATTGGAGTTCTCTAGTACCCTGCAGCATGGTCCTCCATGAGATGCAGCTCTCCCCCAGTCGCTGTGGGACAGGGAGCAGCGACACTCTGCCTGCTGCCCTGTGCAGCTCATGGTGCTTGGTGACAGGCAGTGCCTGACTGAGAGCCCAAGACACCCCAGGTCCCATGTGAGGGGCTGGCAGAGCCCACCCTCGGGGTCCTTCTCTGGGCCCCTCCACCAGCATTCCCCAGCACCTCGCAGATAACATCTACTGTGCACGGAGTGTTGGGGAGCCCCTTCACATCACCAGCACCTCTGTGACCACGAGACAGGGGCTAAGCAATTGCAGAGCGTGGTTTGAGACAAGTGGCCCACAGGGAACAGAGAGAAAGATGACTCCAAAAAGCGAGTGAACTTAAGGGGGGAAAATCTGAACAGAAGTTAAAAGCTTGTTTCCCTCTGCAAGGAAAGCTCTTAAAGAAATCAAAGCTCTTCAAATACTCTGACTCAAGTGACAAAAACAATTTAGACAACAAAAGGCTCCCGGTTTGCTCTTCCTCTCCTGGAAGGGGCTCACCGAACAGATCTATTTAAATGATAATTTGTGGGGGAGAAACCCTCTCCAAACTCTCTTGAATTAGATTTTCTCTTTCTTAAGTTAATGCGTAGTGCTTTAATGAAGACTGGCATTGAGGAGATGAGGACACCACAGCGGCTCCCCTGGGCTCCCCAAGCAGAGGCAGAGCCCACCCGAGCAGGGGGCAGCTGCAGAGGAGCAGTCGCCCAGTGCCCCTGGCTCTGCGGTGCAGCCCCTTTCTGGCAGCCAGAAGGGCCACAGGAGCACACAATCCCCACATGGCACCTCACAGCTCGGAGCCCCAGTCCAGGAGGCACTGGGAGCCTCAGAGAGGTTGGCAGGGCAGCTAGGACTCCTCGCTGTCCTCCTCGCCCCTGCGCCCAGCGTACAGCGCTGCCAGCTGCCGGAAACGTGGCCCCCAGCCCCCCAGGTAGGAGAAGTCCTGCTCCGAACCACTGGACCAGGTGTTGATGGAGCTCAGGGAGGGCACGGGGGAGTCCGAGCCCTCAAAGGCATAGGTCTGAAATGAGTCATAAGGCGGCACAGAGAGGTCCTCATCCGCCTGCTCCACCTTCCTGCTGATATAGTCTCTGAACACAGAGAAGTCCAGGTCCGGGCTCTGCACCCACTGTGGGAGGGCATGGAGCTCAGAGGTGGGGTTTCTGCCTGGGCCCCCCTCTCCTGGCCCCCCACCTCCATCACCACCTTTGATCTCACTGAAGTCGTAGAGACTGCGCAGAGCTGACATGTCGTAGGCCTCTGTGTCCTGCTCGCCACCCCCTTCATCGTTGTATTTGATGACATTGTCCCTCATGTCCTCGTCATCCTCAGAAGTCAGGTGGCTTTTGTGGTGTCGCTTCAGCGTGAGGATCAGAAGGACCAGCACTGGGAAAGGAAGAGATGGTCAGGCGGGTGCAGGGTCTCACGGAAGCTGTGCTCCCGCAGGGTGGGGACATCTCCTGCTCGGTGGCAGGTGCAGAGGCACAGCACCCCCTGGCATGGGGAGCCCTGCCGGAATGCCAGACTGTTCCGGCCAGCCAGGCTCATGGAGCAGCAGCCGTGCTGTGAACTGGATTGGAGAGGTTTGCCCAGGCTCCAGTGCAGACTGGGAGCTTCCTTTCCCATGCAGTGCGACCACGGAGACAGGAGGGGCAGATGGATAAAAACACATGGCCGGACAGACAGACGGATGGGTTCTGCAGAAGATGAGTAGGAAAAGGGGGTGCATGAATCACAGCATCAGCCAAATGTGGGGTGGGTGAGTGTGGAGCAGATGGCACAGAGCCTGAGCAGTGAGCCGCAGCTGTGTCCTGGATCATCATCCATTCAGCCCATCACCTTTAAAGCACCGATGTGCACTTTACTCGTTTGGGCAATTAGGCAGAAATTTGTTTGTGCTGTGTTGGAAAATGAAACAAGTGTAAAGTGTACCCTGTGGGAAAGGGTTTTCTGAATGGAGATGCAGCAGGAGCCATGCCAAACAGAGGAGACCTCATCAAACAACACGCTGGCTCCTACAGGTGTCTGGACAACCCTTGGAGCCAGCCAGGAGCCAGTCCCAGGCCCTGAGGGCTTTCAGCAGCTGCATCCATCAGCTGCCCTGTACTAAACCTGGAAGTAGCACAGCACCCCATGCTCAGAGCCCCTTCCCATGTGCACACAAGCCCACACTTCCCCTGCACCTACCTGGCATGCTGTGGTGGCCCAGCAAAGCTTGTGTCAGCAGCATTGCCAGGACACAGGTCCTGACCTGGGCAGCGCTCTGGTTTGCCTGCACCCAGCTCCGTGTCCTGCTCACATCCTCACACACACTCTAACACTGACCTTTCAGGTAAGAGCACACCTGTGCACCCCACACCTGCTGCCCTTGGTCACAAGCTGGGAGCGCATGCGGCCCACCTGCTGTGAGACACCTGCTGTGGGCACAGCATGGCAGCTGGTGAGCAGCTCTTGGCTCCTGCCCATGCAGATGGAGATGGAACCAGCAGCTCTCCAGGCTCTGCTGGGTGGCAGCACACCTGCCTGGCACAGGCAGCCCCGTTCCAGCTGCCTTATAGAGCTCAGTGCACAGGAGCTGGGGCAAACACAGGAGCTGCCCTGCTGGTCCCCCACTGGCAGGGCTGAGGTTCCTGTCCCCCAAGCTCCAGGTACCAGGGAGCAGAGAGATGCAAAGAAGCCTGCTCCATGCCCACAGCACTAGTCTGCACATGTTCCCGTGATGCTGATGGAGGGGAGCTGGGACAGGACAAGAAGGATTTGCAGGACAGGCAGGAACTCACCAACCAGAATGAGGATGCAGACCAGCAGTGCGATGAGGGCACCGGGGCTCAGCGTGGCTGACACGACATAGGCTGTGCTGTTGCAGGACTGGATGGCCCCGTTGCTGTCACAGCCGCAGACACGGATGGTCAGAGTCCCCGTGCTGCTCAGGGCAGGGGGGCCGCTGTCCACCACCAGAATGGGGAGCAGGTACACATCCTGCTCCTGGCGGTTGAAGCCCACTCTCTGTGTGTGCACCGCTGCCGTGTTGTCTGCAGGAAACAAACAAACCCTGAAGTCACCCCCACAACACAGCCTTCAGGACCTGCCACAAGCTCCTTCATGCTCTGGATGAACAGCAGCTCTTTGTGCACCATCTCCAGCAGCTGCCCTGAGAGATGCTGAGACCTCTCTGTGCTCCACTGCAGGGATCCAGCTCATGGCTCCCCAGCACTGCAGCCTGAGTGCCTGAAGGTGTCCAACTATGCTCCAGCATGTGCCCCTTTGTGGGCACCTTGGAGCCAGCCTGGCATCTCCCTGTCAGCACAGCCAAGAGCGAACAGGAGCAGCAGCAGGCGAGTGTCTGAGCTGTGCTGGCAAACAATGCAGGCAGAGCACAGAGAGGGGAAAAGCCTTCCAAAAGACCATCTGAGAGTGGCACAGAGTCAGAATTAGGATAAAAATCAGTTGCTGACATGGACACCAGAGCAGACGGGGTGTGCAGGTGGCACTGAGCCTGCAAGAGCAGACACAGCTTCCAAACTCAAAGCTGTGGGTGAAGGGCCCTGCTTCAGCCAGAGGGCCAGACATCCCTATGTCCTCTGTAACTCCTGAAGGTGCAGGCAGAGCTCCTTCCAATCCTCCCAGCCAAGTAAGCCATCCTCCTTCCCCATCTGCTCACAACCTGTTGCTTCAGGGGCTCAGCTGGCACTGCATAACCCATTACGATCCCATTAACACAGCCACTTCACGGGACCCTCCAGGGCCAGCGATGAACCCAAGAAACAGCTTCTGCTGACCCGGAGCAGGGAGGGAGGGCAGGGACAGGAACTGACACTCGGATTGACTCCCTGCTCAGGGGTGCTGTGCACTGCCAGCCAGCAGCAGCACAGGCAGGATGGGGCTGAACAGCAGGTGACAATTGCAGTCAGGTGTCAGAAGCCGCTGCTGACTGTCTGCAGTCTTTATTTAATAAAACACAGATGGGCCCACTCACAGCAAGGTGCTGCTGTCTGTGGACTCTCCTCATCGGACGTGATTTGTGCTGGACCAGCCCCTTTCTCTATGAATCAGGTCTTCGATTGGAAAAGACATCTACTGTAATTTTGGCTCTTGGGCTGGTGCCACTGCGGAAATTGCTGTATGGATTGGGTGCTGCATGAGACCACATGGGGCATGGCAGGGACAGGAGGCGAGTGCATGACAGGGAAAACCCACTGGCCAGCTAGGAAGCAGATCCCAGAGGCACTGCATGGCAGTCGGGGCACAGCAGAGCACAGAGCTCATCTCCTGTCCTGCAGGAGACCTGCCACTGGAGACTCCTGGAGCAGGACATAGAGCCAGCACTGTGGCAACTGGGCAGAGCCGTCAGGGGAGCATTGGCCCCTGGGTGCAGGGAGGCTGAACCAAGTGTGGCAGCGCATCTGCTGAGAGCTGCCTATGGCCTACCAAGGATGAGCCAGGAAAAAAATTATTGTTATGCTAATCGTTTGCACAAAGGTAAGGAGATCTCATTTCGTGCGGCTCCCCCCGCCCTGCTGCAGCATAGCAGGGAGATATAAATAATGTTAATGGCACCATCTCAGCAAGAGACCAGGACTAACTCCTAGTAGCCCAGCTAAGCATAAGCCTCAGACACCTGGATCCAGCAGCAGTAAAGTCACAGGACAAATGGGACAGATCAAAGCATTGTGAGAGAGCAAGGCTCTGGCCACAGCCCAGGAGGGTCACCTTTGCTGGCACTGTCACATCAGTCAGGTCACCAGCCTGTGGCTGGGGTCAGATTCTGGCTTGGAGGATCCCCGAGCGTACAGCCCTGCACCTCCACTGCAGCTCAGCCCATCTCTGGCCCAGGTCTGACAGAACACAGTGCTTGGGAGCTCTCCCAGCTGCCCTTCAGCACTGTGTAAATGCAGGGGTAGCACCTACTCCAAACCTCTCTGGAAATGCAGTAGGAGGCTGGCAACTCCCTTCTGTTTACAGCCAGCTCCAGCTCCTGTTAGGGACCTGCCAGGCTGTATTTTTAGAAACAGTCTCTAGAAACCAAGGGGAAATACAAGTGCAAGTGGCAGAGAGGCAGGCACCAACCTCAGCTCAACTGAGACAGCTCAGGCAGCACGGCACCACTGAGCCCCCACCTCCAGGGACTCGAAGGAGAAATATTGTCACTGCCTATCCCCCCAGGTCAAAATAAAGCAGCCAGTACTTAAATCTACCAGCAGCATGACAGACAGCTCTGCTCTGAGAAACCTCGGCTCTGGAAGGGGCTGAAGGTTTTCTCTGTGATCCAAAACTTGATGCAAGAGAACAACAAAAATCACAACTACAAACACCATTTTAAACATCATGAAACTACGTTTACTCTCCTGAACAGGGCACCATGAGCCCTTCCTACAAGATAGAGATCCACAAAAATTTCACATCTACACCTACAACACCGCTCACAAAGGCTGGACAACCAGAGCTCAGCCTGGCACAGACCAGTCACCTTGGGCACTGAAACAGCTCCATAGCCCCCTCTCTGCACCCAGGCTCTCCAGAACCATGGACAACTGCCTGCTCTGTCGAGTGTTTGCACATCCAAAGCAACCTCCTACAAAACAATGTAATTTCTTTCGGTGCAGTTGTTTCTTTACACTCAGCTGACCCACAGCAGCTGCTTTGGGATGTGTCTTGGTGCAGATTTGTTTGCATGGGCAGAGCCCAGGCAGGCCTGCTCTGGCAGCCCTTGTGTCTCTTCCTCCACAGCAGCTTCCTGCCAAGTCCATTTCTGGGGTGTCGATACTGAGGAGCAGTGCTTCCCAGGAGTGGCACTGGAACGTGAGCAGACATTAATCCACAGCTTCCCTGCACGGAGGAGTCTGGGTCTCTACACCTGTTTTCCTGCCCAGTCCCCACAAAGCTGCACTTTCTGCTGCAGTCACACTGCTCCAAAGGCTGTGCTGAGTGTCCTGTGATGCCCCAGCCGAACCATTTACTATCATTGCCATCTTGTTGCACAAACTGACATTTTCTCTGCAGGTTTCCTCTGCCACCCTCTCCCTGATCACACAGTGACATTATCCCATGTCGCATCACATCACCTTGTGTGACAGGCAGGAGACAGCCCCTCTGTCTGCCTGAGGGACAAGTCACTGGACAAGGCGGGAACTGATGCGAGCCAAGCGAGCAGGGACTCATCAATACTGCCCTAAGAGGAAAGTTTAGAAAAGCAATATACTCTGGTGAGAGCTTAACATCACTAGGAATAATAAAATAATTAAGTCTCTCAGACTCCCTCTCCAAAGAGGCTCTTGGCAGCCTCAAAGACAGAACTAATAAATCCTTCTCATAACTCAATCTCAAACAGCGCTAGGAGAGCAGGAGAGATTTTGACGTCCCTGCCCTCTGCCACACTCACAGGGCCCTGTGAGCATCTGCCTTCCTCTTCTCCAGCAGCTGCTCTGCTGCACTGGTGCCTGGGCACACCAGCTCCAGGGAGGAGCCCATGGCACCCGTCCAGGCCTGTGGGCACATTACTGCCAGGGTTACCCATAGAGAACAGACCCTCTCCAGCCCCAGGTGATGGCAGCTGGTAGAAGAAATATCCTTTTTTTACCTTTTGCCTCTTCCTTCTCCTGAGTTCTCCATGTGCCAGGCCACAGCACCACTGTTTGCTCAGTCCCACAGAGGTTTGATGATCTTTTACAAACAGCCCCCGGCCGCTGGTCAAATCAGCATCTGCACTGCTGGTGCTGAGAGCAGCATCCCTGTGGGGCTGGAAGAGGCTTCCTCTATCCTCAGGCAGTCCTCAAATCCTAACATTTTGCTTTTGATTGTTAGGATTTTCAGATCTTCTATCACCCATTACATGCTCTTAATGAGACCTGCAGAGAGTTCAGACATCTGCTTGCTGAGCCCTTGAGCCTTGGAGTCAGTAGCTGCATGTGTCACTCTGTATTACCTAGCACTCCTTCCAGGTTGCTGGGCTTGGATGCTTTCTACCATCCCTTCCAACACAATTAGCATTTCTTGGAGAACATGATTTCAGGCTTTAATTGCCTTTGATCCTTCTGTAATCAATTTTCTCAGGTCAGAAAGACCTAGCAAAAGGCAAGTTAGGACACAGAGAATGGTGAATGTATTTGGAATGGCACCAGTTGGACCTAAGTGTGGTCAGCTTCTCTAATTCCATCTCTTCCTTTAGTCATTCCATTTGCTGGGCATTTTCCTTCTGGATCATGGCTGTTACCACAGGTGACATTTATTCCTTGTCTGATGAACCAGGAAATGTGTGAGCATTCCCTTGGGCAGAGCAAAAGCATGGAAAGAGAGATACCAGTAGGCAATGGTGCCATTTCCAAAATCCCAGCTCCTACAAACCAGCTGTAACTCAGCTACACAGTCACCTGCAGGGACACTCGTGGCTCTTGTGTCTCCAACTCTGAGCACTGGAGCCAGGGCAGCCCTGCGTGCTGCGGGGGCTGTGGGTATAAACCACAAGCATCTTGCAAGGGCCATTCCTGCTCCATACAGAGATGGGAGCAGCAGGGCCTGGCCAGGTTTGGGTAGGCAGCAGTGCCAGGGCAGCACCAGGCTGCGTACACCTGCCCTGTCACCACAGCTGTACGACTGCTTACAAGCAGGTGCTCCCACAAGCTCATCATCTGATGGACAGACTGATCCATTAATCACCCCGGGCTTTCCCTAAAACCCTTGCAGAACCCTCCATGCTGCTCATGAGGAGCATCAGAAGAGCCCTGGCAATGCTCAGTGTCCCGTCCAGCCCTACCCTGCCTGTCTGTGCTCCCACATGCACAATAGGCTCTGCACTTGAACCTTTAGTTGCCTGTCACTGGTTGTGCTTCTCCAGCCATACATGGGGTCAGTTTTGCTAGCAAGGTGCCTGCCTGAGCAGACCACCAACCAGGGACCCCTGGAGGGAGTCCCAACACTGTTCTGGCAGCTCACAGCCCCCCACACTCCCCCAAGCAGCCCCACCAGAGCCTCTCCTGCCCTGCCCAACCAACTACAACAGGAGCACTCCCAAACGGGTGCTTGTCCCTGCTGTGCTGAGGACAAGTCATCTCCTGAGGTGGCTTTCTGCTGCCATGAAGGAGCTGGGGGAAGTAGGTGCAAAGCAAGAGAGGATTTAAGCAAGAGCTTAGCGAATCCATCTGTGCTGACATCCATCAGTGTCACTCCTTGGCTGCAAAAGCAATATTTATAAATCACGTTTCAAAACTGGCTACAAATTTGTACAAAGAAACAGATGGGCTGGTGGTAGCAGTTTGTCACCACTGATATTTATATGGGGGAGTAGAGACAAGTGCAAGAGGGGTGAATGCACGAGAGGGAAGCAACGGAGGAACACAGGGGAGGATGCAGCAAGGGGACCTGTGAGAGCAGGAGCGAAGGTGAGTGTACCCAGGGCCCTCAATGAACTGGAGGAGAGGACAGAAATCAAAGGGAGGGAGATGGCACCAAGACACGCGCCTGTTAGAAATGAGGGGTATCTCCATCTGCACAGGCAGCCACCTCCGCTTGCTGTGGAAGACAGCACTGCGCAGCAATTGGGAGGGTCTGCAAACACTCTGGGAATAACCCTGCAGCAACAACATTTGTTTTCCCAAGAGCAGGAGGCGGAGGTGATGCCAGCTTTTACTCATTTTATGCAGTGTTACACCACACGCAAAGCTCGAGGGATCGTTTAGCACAAAGAATTACCCCGTGCCACAAGAGCCTCGTCCCACTCAAGAGAGCAGCAGTTCCGGATGAGACGGTGGCACACAAGCCTATGTCCTGCATCTACTGCAATGCCAGCTCCTGGGCCACAAATGCAGCCTGACCTCACAGCCCACAAAGCCCAAGAGCAGCCAGGGCTCAGCCAGCAAAACCTGCGTCATGACCCATTACTCACAGCAGCATCGAGTCACCAGGAGCCGCTCACTCCAGGGATACAGAGAACCCCTGAGCTGCCCAGAGGAACAGAAATGCCTGGCTGCATGTCCAAAAGGACAGGATGAGCCTCAGGATACAGAGAGGAGCTGCATCCTGGAGCTGCCTCCTCACAGGGAATCCCAGAGATCCTACCATGGCCACAGGCTGGCTGTGCTATGACGCCTCTGCCTCCCAGGCCTCCAGAGCTGTTCCCATTCATTGGGAGCATAGGGCTGCCCACCCACACGGCAGCCCCAGGATGACCCATGCTTCAGGATTTACTTTTGAAAGGGATAAATCATAATGCTCATAACATGAGCATGCTCATCTATAAATCCACATCATCTCCTCGCCTGCAGGCAGGTTGGCGATTTCGCATCAAGAAAGGGACCGAGAGCCCTGAAAACACCAAGGGCTTAACCAGACAGCACGAGAGGAGCTTTGTAGCTGCTTGAAGCAGGGAATAAAGCTGGCAGAGCCTCCTTGAGGAAATCCAAACTGCTAGCTGACCGATCCCACCATTTCAGGTTGGCAAGAAGCCCTGTGGTATGCCCAAAGCACCTGGAGCTCCATCTGGCACAGACAGACCCTAAGCCCACAGCCCATCTCCCTCCCCACAGGCAGTGGTACCACTCAGCCTGAGGGTTGCTGGGTCAAGGGTGCAGCAGGACTTACCCTGGATATCCAGCAAAGAAAAGTGGTGGTTGTTGGTGGCTTCAGGCGCCAGTGTGAAGTAGAAACGATGGCCACTCTGAGGCTCATCCCGGTCTACAACGCTTATTGTCTGGATCAGCTGCGGGGGGAAGGCAGAGGTGAGCACCAGCACTGCCTCTGCAGCCACTCATGGGGCCCTTGTGCAGGGTCCAGCCAGTGGCATCTCCAGCGGTGGCCACAGCAAGGGATGAGCCTCTGCCCCTGCCAGCGGGCTCAGCTGTGGGACACCAGCAGAGTGATTCCCACTGTGATAGGGACTGCACTGGAAGACTCTCAGGCAGAAAGGGATGGGCGGGCAGGCAGGCTGGCACTGGCCCAGAGGGCTGCCTGCAGCATGAGACCAGGGCTGGGGGACACCCGCTACCTGGCCTGGCTTGGCATCCTCACACACAGCGGCTTCATAGGGGGTGGCGAGCTCAGGCGGATTGTCATTGACATCCAGGATACGGATACGGAGAGAGGCCCTTGACACCTGTGAGTGATTATCTGAAACACAAAGAGAAGCAGAGCTTCAGGACAAACTGCCAGGTGCTGTCAGGGAGCAACCCTCCTCATCCCCGTCTGTCCAGAGGCCGTCGTGGCTGTGTGGCTGCAGCCAGCACCAGGGGTCACACAGCACCGAAGGTCGCACAGCACTGCAGCTCTGCCTGTGGCACAGACCACCTCCAGCGGAGCAGCACCGCAGGGCATCGCTCGACCTCACCGCACCCTGTAAAGAATCCCAGCTGCTGGGCTGTGTGCCAAGGATGCACAAAGCATCACTGTTGGCCTGATCTACCCCTGGAAAGGCTGAACAGCCTGGAGCAAGTCCTGGCTGTAAGGGCCAGTCACCACTGGTGAGGATCTGTGCTGCAACCAAACAGCATCAAGAGGTGACAAGAAAATTTGGAGATGAGAACACCACCCCCTGACCTGGATCCTAACCCACAGACCCTGGGGGTTGGCAGCAACATTTGAGAGCTGAATGAACAGAGCCAGGTTGCAAAACAGCTGGGATCAACTGAGGGCAAAAGGTGGTGGTGAGATCTGTCCCCTCCACCTCCTCTACACCCAGGTGGCCTGGTGCCGACTGCCCCACTGAGGCACAGGGTGCCTGCTCAAGGACCTAAGCCTCTAATACCGACATAATTTTTAGTACTATCATCAGCAGTTTAAACTTGAACCCAGCACCATCCACCAGCTGGCATGAGGGGTCATGCTGTATGATTTCGGGCAGCCCCCTCCACCCCCACACTTGCCAGCCCAGCCTCCCACAGGCAGTGATCCTGGGGGCTCCCAGCCTACTCCCCTCCTCCCTTGGGGTGCACAGAGCCACTGGCTGGGATAGGCTCACTCTGCAGATGGGACAGGGACAAAGTTTAAACCTCCAGTCACTGCAGCATCACTGCCCTGCACACACACACTGCTGAGGGACACTGAGACTGTGCCACAGGATTATAAATCACTCTGGAGGGCCTGATGTTTGCTGAAGCACCTCATACGCATCCAGAAATGAGAACTCCCTCTTACTCCATCTCCTCTGTTTTACCCAGAGGCTGCACCTGTGACAGAACTAATGCCTCTCCCCACGCTCGGGCAAGAGTTCTGCTGCCTGTTTGTCTATAACATTAATACTGGCCCTCACAGATCAGGTGGGGGAGGACCTAGGGGAGAGGAGATTTAGCACTGCTCCATAATTAACCAAGAATCTAAGCCCCCTCCCCAGAGCTGCCTTCACCCGGTTCTCATGTTATCACTCCCTCTCACCCAGACCAGCTGCTCTGGTGATTAGATGGTTGTTTTCGGGGGAGGGAGGCAGAAGTCGTGACTAAAAGCCTGGAACTATGTGTTATTTTAAAAGACATGTTGGTGCAGCAAAATAAACTGCAGTTGCTTTCAAGCAGAGAGAAAGGGGGAGGCAGCAGGGTGAGAAAGGAGCCTGGGGAGGCGGAGGGGTGCATGCCTGATGCCCACAAATGAGCAGAAGGAAAAAAGGGTTCAATTCCTGCAAGAAGGAGGACAACAGTATCTTATCACCCTCTCCTCTGCCCACAGGAAGATGGATAACCATCCCCGCTGCTCAGCTCTGGAGCAAGCTGGCACTGCAGAAAGAAAGATGAGGAAAGGCAGAAAGAGAAGGGCAGAAGAAGAGCCTGAAGGAAAAAAGAGTCCAGGACCCCATCTCTTCCCCTTTCTAACTGCAACCCAGAGGAGGGGTTCCTCCCTCAGCACTCCACAGTTGTCCAAGCCAGCTGTGAGCAGGAACCAACCCCAGTGCTGCCAAACCTTCCACAGGACCTGTTGGGATGGTTTGTGCCATGGTGGTTCTGAGGGGCCAGGTCTGGACACCCAGGGGAGCCTGAGCACAGCAGCTTTGCTTTGAGACCACCTCCCAGAGACCCTCAGGAGAGATGTGATCAGCACGTTTAGAGCCAGGCAGAACCACAGGTCCGTGCTCTTCCACAGCTCCAGCCCAGCTGCCAGGAACGTGAGCAGAGTCACCCACAGCCTCAGCACAGAGCTGGGCACCTGCACTGAGCCCTGCCTAAGCCGTGGCTTACGTCCTGCTCCCCTGGGCAGAGCACAGTGACCTTTCTAAATGCATCCTGTCATACAAAAGCTCTCCTTTTGCCCCTTCCAAGACTGCTGATGCCTAAGGCTCACACTCACTCCTGGCTCAGTGACAGGGTTAAAATTTGATGTGTCCAGGAACATCAAGGTTAGAAACGCAACTACTGCACCCTTGTCTACCTTTCCAGCAAGGCACACATCAGCTTCTTTCCATTTTGGCTGTACAATGCATATTTGAAGGTTTCTCAAATGCTTTATCAACCTCCCTCTTCCTTTGAGCCAGTACCTAGATTTATGGGTGGGAGATATGAAAAATGGTTGGATGTATTTGATAAAAGTAATCTTCAAAACATCTGAAATATGTTTTCTGTAACTGCATGGCGTAAACTGAATTTATGACAGTCAGAAGCGCGATTAAGATTGTTGGAGTACATCTGTGATGAAAGGCACAAAGCACTTGACTAATGCAGGCTTTATGTCTGCGAGGCCAGAAACTCTGACCTGTGCTTTCTCTACCTGTGTGTGCACACCCAACACATGCTCCAGAAGACAAGCAAAGGCTTGGCAAGCAGGTCCCGGTGCCAGGAAGAGCAGTAGAGGGAGTGGATGAGGCAGTTGTGTGGGTGGTGTAGGAACCTGCCCTCACAGGGCTCTGCCAAGCAGTACCTGACCCATGGCTGAGGTGAGGGCGGCATGTGCAGACTGAGGGCAACTGGAAAGGAAAAAAGCCATCTTCCATTGCAGCGTCTCTCCTCGGTATTCCAGCTCAGCTGACTGACATGCAAATTAGTTTAATTATTTCTTCTTCTAAAATAAATTATATTTTGCAGTGGCTGCAATATGTTGTGTCAGGCAAAATTACATTCAATATTTTTAAACTAATTGATGTCAGCCTTGAGAAAACCTGATTGACAGCAGTGAGGAAACTAGGCTGCTACCTAAACGCTTTCCTAAATTAAAATTAAACATGCCGTTTTTCTGCATTTCCTTCAGGAGTTGGAATGCTATTAATCTGAAAAGACTGAGGGAAGAGACATGGAAAACACACAGAACAAGAGGGAGATGCTGGGAGCACAGCTGTGCAGTATGGGAGCTCCAGGCTGATGACTGGCAGCTGCCTTTGCCAACATGGGAGGAATTACTTCAGAGCCACTGGAGCTGCTGTGGGTGGGGCACGGAATCCTCCCCAGCAGTTCCATGCTGCTGCATCTGCAGTTGCCTCAACCACCGGTGTGGTTCAGGGCGTGCACTGAGTGCCAGCTGGACCTCCCATGCCCAGGTGCCACACGGCAAAATAGGCAGCACTCGGACAGGACAGGCAGTGTCAGGACTCTGGAGGAGGAAATGGTCACAGTCCTGCTGCACAGCAACACTCAGGCCAAGACTCAAATGCTTCAGCTGAATCTTCAGCCACATCCCCAAGTATTTTTTTCCTAATTTAATTCATCACGAAAGTAATCTGAACAGACCATATTCTCATCTTAAGTGTTCACATGAAAAATGCCAACTTGTGCTCTCCCTGAGCTGTGGACAACTGAGTGCCCACAGGACCAACACTGAGTGGCTCTGGGCAACTGCTCACCAACACTGGAGCTCTGCAGCAGCAGCAGCAGCAGCTCACGGGGATGGGAAGGAGTTGATGATGCTCAGCTGCCCCTGTCATGGCAGGAAATGAGGGGACCCGTGGTTACCACTTGCTGGGATCCAGCTAATACCCTTCCAAACCCTCACCCAAACTCACAATAAAGCACTCTGCATTTTTACACCCAAGCCTTTCCTGTGGAGCTCCAAATCCAGCCATTGCCGAGGCACACGTGCCATTTGCCCTCCTGCCTGTGCACAGCCGTGCAGGGTATCACACGCTGAAAGGGTCTGAGAAGAGCCCAGGGGACCGTGGGTTGCCACGTGCAGCTGCAGCACCGGGGACAATGCCAGGCACAGTGTACGACCTGCTCTTCTGCGTCAAGACCAAACTGGTATAATACTGAATTCAAAATCTTTACATTAGTAAGGAAGCCAGAAGAGGCAGGAGTGGAACTTATTCCTCGCTACCTCAGCAAACTGGGAGAACAAAATGCAGAACAGAAGACTGGGATGGACCACTCAGCTCTCCAGCCCTGATGCCACGGCTGTGGAGCACAGGGTGGGTTTGTAGGTGTTGGTACAGCTCCTGCCTACAAAGCACAGCACTGATGGCAAGGACAGAGCAGGGGCATGGCTCATCCGACAGGTGGCTACATCAGAGGCTGGAGCTGAGAACGTGGCTCCCATCTGAGGGGATACAAAGTGGAAGCAGCAGTTAAGCCAAGTAACATATAAATGGCTCTCACCTCTCCTGAGTCCTGCCCAAACTCAGCAGCATGAGAGTCATTAAATCGCATCCAAACACAATGGTCTGATTAAAGCCAGTCTCCAGCAGGAAGATTTATCATCTCAATTACCAGCAGTGGACACAGCAGTCAAGGCCTCATCATTTTACATGAGCAAAGAGGAAAACAGGAAGAGAATCACTAATATTAGCCCAAGGAAGGTAAACAGCTTGCGAGCAAGATGAAGATTTATCTGTGGAAACGCTTGGCCTGGTCCCAGGCCAGATTAACTGAACAGCCCCCATGTTTCCTGCCAGCTGCCATGCTGCGAGGCCAAACACTCCAGTGGTCCCTGGCTGGCCAAGGCAGCTCATGCTGGGGATGCCTGGTCAGGGGGGCAGAGCTGCCTCCCCTCCTCCTGCAGCAGCCCAGCTGGCTCATGGGCAGAGCCAGGCACGTTCTGCAGCTTTTCTTTTGCTCTCAGAGGCAAATACACTCTGTGATATCTGCAGGTGGGACATGCACCGCTGGACATGGTCTCTGTTGCAGGACAGGGCTCTCCAGGGTCAGGGCAAACTTGAGCCCCACAGGGTGCCTGTGAGAACAAGTGTTGCCAGAGGGCTGGCTGTCCTCCAGCCACCAGCAGTCAAACCCTGCTCAGGACAGCTCTGCCAGCAGACTGGGAGGGCAGCTCGAGAAGGCCACAGGGATGCAACACCTTGTGCCTGGCACTGTGGGAATCCAATGGGCACAAGTTCCCACCATCCCCAATGAGGTGGGGCACTAGGCACATATCTGGGCAGCAGGATGCCCAGTGGGCTCATTCCACTCCTCCTGCCAAGTTTACATCTCAATGAGGACAGGGAATATTTTACCACTTGCTTCTGCTGGAGTCGGTAAGGTCCAACCTGGTGCAGCAGACCCTGCAACAGCCAGCTGCACCCTGAGCTCCACAGGGCCCTGCCAGCACCCCTGGCCCCCAACACCAGTGTGCCAGGAACTGCACTGCTGGTTGTGCTGATGCCAGCATGGAGAATCCCAGGTGCCCTGCATTCCATGTTCCCACTGCTGTGGCTGACCCCACTTCACCAGGCACAGCCTGACAGCTGCTGCACAGCCCTGCTCTGAAACCCCTCCATCACTCAGAAAGCTGTACCTTTACAACTGCCCTTTCCGCCAGAGGATTCAGACATAAATTGTACTTTAAATTCAATATCAGTCATTAATATTTCATGATTACAAAACGTTAAGGATAATGTCACTGGGAGGGATGTCTGGGCAGTTAAAACGGATGAGTCAGAGCTCACCACGGGAAAAGTCAGAGCACTGAAGAGTCTCCCTGGTTTTTGAAGCGATCCAGCCTGACAGGCTTCCCTGCCAGAGGGGAACCACAGCATTTACTGACTTGTTCTGAAATCCTAGCCACTGCGTGTAAATATTGTCCTTCTGATTCTTGTCACCTCACGTTTCCTCTGGATGCTGAGTTGTGCTGCAATGCCGCCATCCCCTCTTCCCTGCAGAGCCTTCCCATGGAGCCCCAGGATGGGCTGCCCTCCCTCCAACATGGCCAGGCAGTGCCAACACTCCTGCCCATCTCAATGCCAGGCAGGGCTCATGACAGTGCCAGGGAGTGCAGAGTCACCCATGTCAGCTGGCACAGACCATCAGCAGAGAGGGGCTGGGACACGCAGCAGAGCCAGAGACATCCCCACAGGGCAGTGGGGGGTCTGGCCAGGGCCACTGACCCCTCCTCTCTTGGGGCCATGGGGCCAGTGTCCTTGCCTGAATAGAGCGAGTGGCAGGATCTCACCTCTGGAACCCAAGTCAGGCCCTGACCCAGCTCCTTGAACATGAACAGCACCATCAATGCTCAAGAACGAGCAAAGAACCAAGAACCAGAACTCCTGAGGATCTCCTGGAGTAAAGCCTGGGGAAGGCTCCCAGACAGGTCTTGGCACACATCAGCAGGTATCAGGAGGAGCTCTGCAGCCACAGCAGCTCCCTGGTACCTACTGTAGGGTGGGAGGCAGAGCACAGCAGGGCCCAGGCTGCCCTGGTGACTTGCACATCCAAAATATGGAAAACTTGGAAGAATATGGTAATGCCTTTCTGTTTCCCAGTGTGACACCCAGGACATTCTGTCCCCATAGTCCCTTCCCACTGCTGCAGTGCTGGGACCTCACATCCACTCCTTCCGTGCCAAGCCTGCGCCATCCCAAGGGCACAGGAGGCATCCAGAGCTACAAAACCAGGTGCAGGTACAGCCTGCAAATGCCAAACACTGAGTCCCAGCAGAAGCGAGTGCTGACAGCCCTCCAGTGTCACAGGGCTCCATTTGATGGGACATCCACAGGCAGCACATGACTGTTCCAGGGGGATGCAGGTGATGTGAACACAGCCCCCACGGGAGCCCCCCGTGCCACTCAGCAGGTGTGACTGCAGGGAACGAGCTGCGCAGGGATGACTGGCAGAGATGGCGCATAGATAACACAAATTTGATTAGTGTTCATCAAATATACTATTCGACCATGCTCCCTTATTAATGCTCCAGTCTGGAAGACTATTTTTAGGTTGTCTAGGGAGATGTCAGACAGTGCTGCTGCTTTTTTTTTTTTACTTCAGCATTGATTAACACTTGCGTCTTGGCCACCCCTGCACCTCAGCACCCTTATTTCTCTGCCCCACTCCAGTTCTACACAGACTCTCTGCTCCACACAGCACTCGCCATCTCACCTGCTTCCATTGCCAGGACAGTGATGTTGTGCCACCCTGCTGTCTCCCGGTCCAGGACCTTTCCTGTCACAATAGCACCTGTTTTGGCATCGATGTCAAAGATCCTCTCGGTATCCGTGCTGCGGTCAATGGCATACCTGGGACCAGGCAAAAGAGGAAATTGTGAGCAGGTGGATATGCCAAGCCCACCCTCACCATCAGCCCCACAAGTACTAGAATCAAACACAACAGGCCCTGTATCACTGCTCTCATCGTCCTGTGCTGCAGGATGGTACATGAAGGCCACATTTCCACCGGGCTGAAAGCCCAGAGCTCTCAAGTAAAATTGAAGTGTGGCTTTCGGTGCATAAAGCGGAACTATGCACAGACTGGGGACAAGGGGAAAAACCTGCTCTGATGGGAACCTTATGCTCTAGATAGACAGTGAAATAGAAAATTGTGGGCTATGACTTCACTCATGACTCTGGGAAGCTTCAGAGCTGTAGGTTTAGCAAAAGCACAAACTCAAACCGAGGGTGAGCACCCCTGCTCGAGGGGCCCGCCTCACTTACTACCCTCTGTCCTGATCCTGCCACATCCTCCTAAGTGTGAGATCTGGAGTGCAGCACAGCAGCACGTGTGAGCCAGACCTGTCGACACCCGGAACTGCAGCTACAGCAGGCACAAGTGACGAGGTCTCCTCTGCACCCAGTCTGAACCTGTGCAACTGGTGCGACAATCCTGGCAGCAGAGAGCTGGGCAGCAGCCAGCATCCCCCCCATCAACACAGCACATTATGCCAGCAGCCCCAATTTTTGCCTATTTTGAACTTCCCACTCCCAAATAGGAACTGGCTGAAGAGCTCCTCCAGCTCCAGCTGTCTCCAGCTGCTCAGCCGAGACCTGTCACAGGCAGCTCTAACTCTTCTCCTTCAGCTGCTCCAGTGCTGTCCCAAATGGCCCACTCCCCGAGGAGGGGAGCCCACATGCTCCCTGTGCCACTTCCAGAGAACATGATTCCCACCTCTCCCTGAGGGCGACCCCACAGCTCACAAGGACTCATGCACCAGGTTTAGCCCTATGCCTTCACCACGACACCACAAACTCACACATGTCCCTGTGGCATGTCCTGCGTTTCCAACTGTTACCCACAGAATTAAGCAAACCAACATTAAACCAGGGCACAATGAGATGTGAGCTCCTGGGGGAAGGGGTGGAAGGGAAGTCCAATCCAGCTGAGGCCCTTGAGCACAGCCACAGCACAAATAACACACACCACCACTGCAATCAGAATTAGAAATCCAGAAGGCCTGCAAATCACAAACAATACAGCATAATGTTATTGTGTACAGCATCTTTCACACACACTGAATCCCAGAGTGCTTCACAGAATTAAATAATACAAGACAGCAAAGAGTACAAAGGATAAATTACCAAAAGGAGGGCTGTGAATAAATTAAAGCCTTCAGTCACATGTCCAACCACAGAAGGAAGATAAATGTAGGGACAAAGCAAACTAGAAAGCTGATGAGGTAGGACAGTACCGAGAGGCCCCACTGGACAGGAGGAGAGCAGGACAGGCTCCAGGCTAGTAGCAGGTTCAGGATAGGAGAAGTGCTCTGCTTACTGCACAGCAGCTTTTGCAAGGGCTTGTGTCTGGCACCACAGTGCAGCTGTGGTCTGCGGGTCCATCATCGACACAGCTCACAGCTGAGGAGCACCAGCTCACCTTCTGCATGCAAGGATGACCATCAGTGGCCCTGTGCTGTTCTGCCCTATGCTCTGGGAGGGCAGCAGCAGATGGGAGTGCTTCCTGCAGAGCCCCTGTCCATCCACACGGCTCCATCTCTGACGGAGGCACAAACAAAGGCATTCCTATGCTATTTAATGTCTTATACAGTTCCAGATTACATTCCCTAGCATTCTCCCTTTCAGACAGATGGGAGGATGAGAGAGAAAATGCAATATCACTTGCTTGTAGCTAAAGAAAGATATTCAGAAGCCACTATCTAAACTGCACTTGCATACAGCCACATTCTAGCACATTCTGCACCTGTGTGGCCTCTTCCCCCCTTGCATCTAGGGGTGATGGACATGTGTCACACAAAAGCCAGGTAAAAGCTCAGGCACCTCCAAAACAACTGCCAGGGACTGCCTGTGTTTTCCACCCCAACTCCCAGCTGGAAGCAGAGTCTCTATAGGCACACAGCCAGTTCCAGAAGAGCACTGTCTTGGCACATACCACAGCCCCTCATCCACTCTGTGCTCGCCCACTGCAAAGGGAAAGGAGAGGTCTGGCTACCCTGAATTGTACATCAGTCTGATGTTCTGCTGGAAAGGGGCAAAAAAGAAACTGGGATCACAACACCCAACACCTTTCCAATAGCATAACTGATGTATTTACATAACCGCTTTCATTGTTCTCCCACATCAGCTGACCTTGAACATGTCCTGCCTTCCATTCCACTTTTTCATACTGTTAAGTTCAAGATGGTACTTCATGCTCCCCACAGCTTCTCTGCTTTTTGAGTAAGCACATGCCTGTTTTGATCACACTTGTGTCATTGCTGCATAAACAGAAGTGTCTGCAAAAAATTTCTACACAGAAAACCCCAGTTAGTGATGGAAGGCATGCTGATCCTGGACACCTGACAGCTCTGCCCACTGGCTGGAGGGCAGGAGGATGGCAGGGAGTGCTTCATGCCATGCCACCAGGAACCTGTTCTTATGCTGCTCATTTTCTTGCTGTCGAGGTTCTGTCACTTCTGAATTGTCTGCTGAAGACAGACTGCCTGTACGCCATGGCCAGGCACAAACCAAACCACAAATCTGATCCCTTTGTCACCACTGCTACAAAGAATCACTACCTCCTCAGCAACACACTGGGAAAGGAGATGGAGCCTGGCGTGCTACCTTGGCCACAGCAACAGGGCTGAGTCTGCTGCCATGCACTGTGACTGTGGAGGTGGCCAATCCAGGTGGGTCTATGGCTCTCTGCAGGTGCCAAATGTCATGGAAACTCTGGAGCACTAGGCTGGCATGGGAGCTGGGGACTGGGAGGGGCACAGGAATGTCCATCTGTCCCCAAAAGCCACAACCCCCTGAGAGCTGCACATCACACAACAGACCTTTCCGTCCAACAGCTTATGCCTCACCTCGCGCTGGAGGGAGCAGCTCTCCACTGCACTCATTCCCATCATTTTGTGCAATATGACCTTCACCAACCAGTCTCTCCACCTCCACGCATCCAGCTTCTTATTCACCCATCCCACTGAAGTCAAACTGTGTTTCTCAACTGGGAAGAGGCATCATTTAATCCCTCGTCCTCCAGGTACTCAGAGACAGGACCTATGCTCATCCTTCCTGCAGCTGGTGCTCTGTATCTGGAACCGCAGTCCCCAGTTCTGATTGGGATGCAGACCTTGTACTCCATTTCCCTCTCTTTCTGCTGGCACTGCCTGTCGGTTTGGATGTTACAAGTGACTGTTTAATTTCAGCAGCTTTCTTGGTGCTCATCTTTCTCATGAATGCATTTCTCAAGCAGTTTGTTTCGCTTCTCCCCCAAACGCAACAAGGAGCACATTTTATGACATGTGTTTTGTTAATAGGGAGCTTTTCAAACACTGTGTGAAAAGCTTTTTCTTGTGTTTGGTTTTTCCTCCTCTCCCTTTTTGTTGAAGCAGGTTGTAGTTCTTGCTGTGCTCTTGGAGTCTATAAAATGCCCATGTCCAACATGTATCTCCGGATTTGGTGAACGCCAAACAAGAATATCTCTGAGAACCTTAAATCCCCAGCAACATCTTCCCAGTGCTGATAAAGCCTGGAATGCACACAATCAGAGCACAGGCTCCCGCTGCAGAGAGAGAAACAAAAGGCTCCCATACAAACAGCCTCACATACACAGACAGTCTATCACTGTATTACTTCATACAAAGGCTCAGCTGAGAAAAACTGCACTACGCCCAGAAAATACACAGCTAAAGCCAAAAAGCCAACTGGAAAGTAAATTTGTTCTGAAAAGGAACAGTCCTAGCTTTTGATAGACAAAAAAACCCCAAAGATGGAATAAAAGGAACTGGACCTTTAGAAGGGCATTTCCCACACCAATACCACAGTGGGTTTTGTGCCTCCAAAGGTTCATGCAGCCTCTCAGCTGTGCTGAGCTCAGCAGGGCTCCCTTTGATGTCACTGGGAGGGTGACCCTCTCTGAGATACGGGATGCAGTCTGGGTGCCCTGGCTTTCCTCCTACCCAACTGAAGGAGCTGACAGGGGCTCTGCAGCCATGTGCAGCTGGAGTGGGGCAGCAGGCAGTGGCTCAGGGACTGTCCGCCAAGAACAGGGGAGCTGGACACCTCTTCAGCCCTCACATCTTTGTAACAGATCACTTTGACCCAGCCCAGCTTGTGGAAAGGGATTTGTTCTCAAACCAAACGGTTGCATTCTGTGGGACATGTGGATCACCAGGAGGGCAGGGGAGTCACCAGGCTGCAATGTGCCTCTGGCAGCTGCTTTGGGCAGCACAGCAAGCTCACACAGCCTTGTTCGTGCTGGCCTGAGGCTGAAAACACAGAGCCAAGGGCACCTCCCTTCCCATTTGGCTAAAAATACCTCCCAAACCTAGTTACTGGCAGCCTGGTGTCAGCAGGACCTGGAAACCCTGACAGAGCTGATTTCTGCTCTGCTGTCTCTGGCAATCCTTGTTCTTTCCTGCCTCAAGGGGGAAAGTGCATCTCGATATGACAGGAGGTTGTGGCTCTCTCCTATTTACAGGCAGAGGCAACACACAGACCAGAGTCCAGGAGAGCAGCCACTGCAGAAGCACAGGCGTGCCTCTGCTCCCACCTCTGGCAGACGAGGAGCAGGAAGTTAAAGGGATCCACTGAACTGCAGCAACTTCAAAGGGTTCATACCAACTTCAAGGAGCCAAGGATCAAATGCTGGTCATGCTGTCAGGGCTAGTTGCTCTCTAATGTATCAGAGGTGAAGTACAAGTGCTGGCTTCTTGCGACTGTACTCTGGAGCAGCAGACTTGAAACACGAGGTGACTTACTGCCGTCTCCTGCTGATGGGTTAGTGTCACATCCTGGTGCTGCAGGGTGCTGGCATTAATGTCCGTGCACCACTTTGAAGCTGTGAACAGCTGCCTACGCAGCAAAGTAGTTTATTAAATTAACTGGCTAGCCAGAGGACAGGAAAGCAGAAGAGATTCAACTACACCTTCCTCCTGCATCGGTGCTGCATCAGCAGGACCAATATCAACCTGCATCTCCAGTTGGTACGTGTTAAAATGGCTGGGAAGGCTCACCCAGCTGCGCTGCCACAGCTCCTGACAGCAGGGACTGCAGGAACAGAGAGAGTGAAGGGATAAACGGATAGAGACCAAGTGTCCCATGGGAGGATGGGGGACACAGGAGGTGCCACCTGCCTGGGGATAGCTGGAGGGAGGACATGTATTTGAATGCATCAGGCCTGACAAGGGAAAACACATGGCAATTCCCAAGCTACAGCAGATGCCTGGGAGTCCTGTTGGCTGGGTCATTGTGCCTGAGCACAAGGCATTGCCTAGTCTAGCACTGTAGGAGAGACTCCCAAAGCAAAGTTTGGGCTCTAACCATCTTGCTCCTGTGCAGTGCTCGAGCCTGCTTCTCTGTGGTCCAAGTTTCCATAGCCTTCTGCACAGCAGTAGAGAGCCTTCCTCCCCTGCTTTCTTTTGGTATGTCTGCAAACAAAACAGCAAGCTCCACAGGGAAGCAGCGCGAAGAACACAAAAAAACAAGAATAAGAATAGTTCTGTCCCCAAGGCCCCTTTTCTACAATTACAGATCAGAAAATAAAATCTGTGTTCTGTATCACTGCTAGAAATAGTCAAGTGAAAAAAGCACATGCGCACACATGCACACACACAGATACGTGGACAGACAACGGTCCTGAAGGTGTGAGCAGACAGCCACATGCTCAGGGGCTGCAAAGAAAGAAATCAGACACCTAGTCTGACTAGAGAGGGACTGGAGAGTCACCCAGGGTGAGCAGAGGTATGTTAAGAACACATTCAACAGTCAGCACCCACTAGTGCAAGTGGTGCAGCACTCACATATACAGTTCTTGGCACACCAAGGCTGATTTTATCCACATTCACCCAAAGTCAACTTTCAGAATCCAGCTCTGTGACACAGTACTCTCTGCTAGCTGCTAGGCATCTGTGGATGGCAGCTTTCCATGTGCAAATTCTTTTCTGAGCTTTTTAACCATCTCAGTCTTCATTTCCACAAAGATCAGGAGATCCCCCCTCACCCTACTGTGAAACGGTGTGTTCCCCACGGCTGCACTGAGCTCAGTGCCCTGAGCAGGCACCCATCAAATGTGACCAGTGCTGTAACTGAGCCCTCCCTGGCCTGTCCCACTCCACCCCATGTCCCCATCCCTCCCAGTCTATCACTGTGGGGATTGCTCCCTGCAGAGCTCTCTGTGCAAAGCCACTGCTGCTCCCTGGAAGTGAGCGGCTCCGCAGGCGCCTGCAGCCCCGCTGGCACCTGGCACCAGAACACACATTTCAAGGAAATTTTCCACACGTTGAGGATGTTTTCTGAACACCAGATTTCCAACCCAACTGCTCATGACTCAGGCCAGTTGGCAGAGCCAGAAGGCTGCTTTGTGCCTTAGGTAATAACAATTTAACAAGGTAACAATCTCTTTAGCCACAAATTAAATGGAAATGGGAAATGTCCTGTGCAGATAAGCTGCTGCCTGGATTATGTCCCCTGCCCAAATATAAACTCCTCTGATCTTTGATCCTATGCACACATGCACGCACACACAGCTAGGCTGTGGCTCTGCACCTCCCAAGCCTCACCTCATTTATCATCCTTCAATATTGTCCTCCTGCCACTCCTGTAGTCTGGCCTGTGTCAGGCACCACTGCAGATACCTTGCTGTCAGCAGCAAGGACATGCAAGCATCACCCAAGCCACCTTCCCTGACCCTCCCTTGCACTCACAAACCTGTCAGTGATGTATCTGTCACCTGCGAGATGGCTGTACTTGCTTGTGTACAGGCTGCCACTCACCTGCCATCTGCCTGTCCCATAAGACACTCTCACACACCTGGCCACACATGCAGCACTTGCCACCTTTACCTGCACTGTCCCACCTCCTCTGTCCCAGCCACAAGCCCCTCCCCAGGCCAGGTGTGTCCCTTGCAGGTGACCCCATGCCCACCACTGGAGGGAGGATGATGCGAGGTTCGGGTGGCTGCTTTACCGGACAGGGTGGTTCGCTGTGTCCGGGTCAAGGGCAGTGACCACTCCCACGACAGAGCCAACGTGTGCGTCCTCCTGGACCTCCATCAGGTTGGAGGGGGGCCGGAACTCAGGGGGCTCATCGACGTCCAACACTGAGACCCTCACAATGGTCTGGTCCCGAAAGGTGCCCAGGTCCACAAACCGCGGGTCCACGAACTTGTTGAGAGCCTCCACCACAACAGTGTGCACTTTTTTTGACTCGTAGTCAAGAGGCTGGCACAAGGGAATAGGGTAAGCCACAGCCAGCACAAGGCGCCCCTCTGCTGCCCTTCCTTCACCAGAGACATCAGGGCAGCACTAGAGCCCTTAAAACCACCTGCTCCCAGGCAGTGCCTCTGAAGGAGCCTGGGGGCTTCTGCTTTGTCCTCCTGTCAGCAGCACCCACACTGAGGGGGCAGGAGGATGGGGAAGCCTCCAGCCCACTCTCCCCAGAGTCCCCAGCAAGGTGCCCAGGATTCACTGGGAAGACAGCACAGTGTGTGCTGCACATGAGCGAGTTCTGATCATTAATCACTCCACTCATTTCTACAGAGGAGGCAAGCTGCATACAATGGCCTTGGAGAACAATCATTCTTTCCTGCCTGCACCAAGTATTTGCTTGATTGTTTTTGCCACTGAAAGCAGATACAGTCAAAGTGCTGTTGGTCAGGTATAGGAATTAGGTGGACATTTTTCTTCCCTAACAGGTGCTATCAATAACAGCTCTAAGCACTCGTCTCTGTAGCTCTACCCATGGTGTCCCCTCCGCACAGTCTGCTGCTTCACTGCCATCCCCGAGCCATACTGGGGGACTCCAGCAGGCTTCATGTGCTGCTCCTTTTCAGTCTTTCCTGCCAGACACTGCTCTGCATTTTGCCATCCAGGCAGAGGAGAGACAGGTTTCTCTCTGCATGAGCAGGCACAAAAATGCAACTGCTACTGCCAGAGCAGCACTCAGAAGAGCATTTGCTTCAGCACAAATGCAACAGCAGCAGTCCCCAAAAGAAAGGGCCCTCCCAGGGACCTGTGCCATCCCCACCCAACTAGCCCTCCTTGTCTCTCACCTTCTGTACTGTGATGATTGCCTCTTGGGTATTGCTGTCCGTGGTGACTTTGAACATCTCCACCCCTTCCTCATCCTTCACTTGATATGTCATGTCTGTGTTCTCCCCGACATCAGAGTCCTCAGCCTTCACCCTCCCAATGGCAGTGCCCACGGGGGCTGTTTCAACAATGCTGAACTGATACATCTCTGGAAGAGAAAAAGGTATCAGGGTCACTGCTTCTGCCTTGGAACCCCCCAGCCTGATATGGCCCTTTGCAAACTTCCCTGGGGCACCCTTGAGCTACGAGGGCTGCCCATACTCCCCTGTGCCTATAGTCCTGAATGCCCCACCATGAGAAAAAAACACCCCAGCTAAAAATAAGAGCTGAGGGAAGATAATTGGCCAACACTGATGTTCCAGGTGCTGGATGGAAAGTAAGGGCTGATTTCTCTGTATGGACGCTGCCCTGCAATCAGTGCTCTCTGATTCCTTGCAAGGACTCCTTTACCATTTCTGATTTCTAGGAGACATGGCCAGAGAGCTGAGCCTCCTCCAGCTGCAGCCTCTTCCCTGGCTTGCCAGGCAGGAGCTGCCAAGCTCCACAGTCAGTGTGCACTGCACAGACTGCACAGCCCGCTCCGCACAGCAAGATCACCCCCAGCCTTGTTTGGGGAGGGTTTCAGATCAGACACAAGCACAAGCCACAGGCCACTAGCAGTGACTCAGAAAACAGAGCTGCGTGTGACCAGGCTGCTGTCTGTGAGCAGTGTCACCATGCCTCGCGCTGGGGCACAGTGTGCCAAGCTCTGATGCAGCAGCCAGGAGGGGCCAGGCCAGCAGCTGAGTCCCTGCTCCAGCTCCCAGGAGGCAGCAGCACAGCAGACCTGGCTGCCTTCTCCCTGTAGCTTGGAGAGGGCTGAGGAAAGAGCCGGCTCTGCTCTCCCACCACATAACCCTGCTCGCTCCCAGAACCACCACCAGAGAGGAAGTCTTGCCCGGGGCCCTGGACAAGCTCAGACAAGGCAGCTGCCCCTCCATCCCATGCCAGGCAGGGACACATTCAGACCCACATCAACAGCTGTGCTTGTCATAGTCCCTCAGTGCTGCTGCCCTGCCAGCAGCTGGAGCAGCCAGGCTTGGCTGAGACTGTAGCTTCTATCCACCACCCACAGGGAACCGGGACACGGGCCAGTGCTCATCCCCACCACTGCGACTTACTCTGAGGGAAGCGCGGTGGGTTGTCGTTGACATCAGTGACTACGATGGTGACTGTGGTGGATCCAGACAGGCCACCCAGCTGTCCTGCCATGTCTGTTGCACGGATCACCACCTCGTAGCGGTCCTGTGTCTCACGGTCCAGGTCAGCCACGGCTGTCCGGATCACACCTGGAAATGGGCAGGACAGCGTGAGCACAGGCAGGTCACAGAGCATCTGAAGAGTCACAGACTCTGAGGCTGAAAGGGGCCACTGGAGATTACTTTGGACAAGCTCCAGCTCTAAACAAGACCAGCTGAATCTCCCAGCTTCTTTGCACAGGACAGATGCTCCAGTATTTCACCAACCTTCGTGGCCCTTCCCTGGACTCACTCTGGTATGCCCATAGAATCATATTTGGCAGTCCAGAGCCAGATGCAGCACTTGTGTCTCCCCCAGTGTCAAGGAGAAGGGACTGTCACTTCCTTTGACTGCTGGGGACACCATCCCCAGCACAGCCCTGGTGCTGCTCGTCACAATGTCTGCTGACTCCCTTCACAGAGGTCACATAAGCAAAAGTCAACTAAGGAGGTAAAAAGGGCTTTGGAGAGCAGAACAAGCCCAGGGGGTTGTCAGCCATGCAGAAACATCCCCAAAGTCCCCCCCGAAGCCCTGGAACAGCCATAGGCCCAACCTGCTCCCAGCAAGTCTCTGCATGAAGCATAAGAATTCCAACTGCTGCTTCTCCTGTGGGCTGCTGGCAGCTTCCACAGTGTTAAACCCTGGCACAGAAGAGGCTTGTGCTTCTCTCCAGGGAGGCCGGGAGCTGGATGGAAGATTTGTGGGGGCCAGAGGATTGGTGGGAGCTGGAGTCACAGGAGCGAGAGGATGGAGAAGACTCATCCTAGCCCTCACCCAAATACGAGGGCTGTGCTGGGGCCAGCCTCAAGGTCTGCACAGAAGGGCTCTGTAAAAGCCCAGGCTGAGTCATGAAACCCCCCTGGCACAGATCTGCAGCATCCCACTTATCCTGATCTGCTGAGCAGGAGCCAGGCTGGCTGTAGCGCCCCCAACAAATAATGGGTGTCCCCCATCTCACAGGGACCACGGCCTGAGCATGCCTGGGGAGGCCCTGTGTAATTTGGATAATGGGAGGAAACAGCATTTCCAAAAGTCTGTCTGCACAAACCCCTTTATTTTCAAGTGTCCCTCTAAGTTAGGGAGACGAGGGACAACAGTACACATGCCTGTGTCAGAGTGCACTAGAGCTTAACAAAAGGTATGGTATAGTAGTACTTCTTATGAATAAGTCTCTTAAAAATAGTGTTTATAGGTCCCCAGTATTCTTCTGGACCTGGGGGAACTGACCAGGACTAAAATATAAAGGAACATAAAACAAGAAACAAAGGGCAATAAACCTCCAAAAACCATGTGAATGGCATAAGTTACCACTTCCTATGTCACCCAGGAGTGTTTCATATACATGGAAACAAAGCAGAGAAGAAACATTTTGAGAATGAAAGAAAGAAATAACTCTGCCCTGAGGTGGCACCAAGGGCACACAGCAGTGCCTGCATGGGTACAAGGTCATTAGCACCACATTCCAGTCCCACTGCACCAGCGGCATCCCAGAATAGCTAGGAATCAGCTTAAAATCCACTCCAGCTCAGTTTTTTAACGTTCCCACAGATTTAGATATTGTTTTATGTTTTGGTAATTCCTCTCTCTTCCAGCCTTTTCTGTTTAACCATCAGCTTTACCTCCTCCTACTGTGAACTGCAAAATCCATCTTTGCTTTGTTCTACCAGTAATCCTGCCCAGTGCTAGGAACGATGTTGGAAGGGGCTGCTGGAACGGGTATCCAGTGAAGGGCCTGACCCAAAGGGAACAAGGAGTTCCCCCCTTTTCAAGCAAACAGCAGAGAACCATCCAAGCCATTTGCTGAGGTGCAGCAAAGCAAGCAGTGACAGAGCATTGCAGCCCCAAGTCACCTGGCTCCTAGGGAGCCCTCAGCATAACCTGAGCACAGCGGAGGAGAGAGCTGGGGGCCAGCAGGACGAAAGGAGCCAAGATGTGGCTTCACGGATAGACCTGGAGACTGTCAGGTATCAGCCCTCCACAGCCAGCAAGGTGCCAGTTTCCCTGTATGACCTTGTGCACCTCCTGACAAGGGCTCACATCAGAGCCACTGCTGCTGTGGCCCAAAGGCAGTCAGAAATGCCACGGAGCTGGGAGGATGAAATTCCTCCCCGTTGCTCTTTGCATGACATTACAGGTGCAGCAGGAGCTGGCAACACGGTTCAGGAGACATTTATCACTCCTTCCATTCTGAAACTAGCAATTATTCCAATGATTATCATTGTTAGGATTTATTATAAAGACATAACCACCACTTGAGATCCTTGCCGCTCCCCAGCTCTCATGGATAGGCACAATTTCACCCAGCTTGCTCTGTCTTTCTGTCACTTCAAGTTCTGTAATTACCTGAACTCATCTGCCTTCGGCCCCAAGGATCAAGGAGTGGGCAATTTACCCTGTGATGGGGCCCAGGGTCTGCTCTGACCCCCTTGTTCATCCTGGCTCCGCTCAGAGGAAGCCATTTGACAAAGAGTCCCACTCCACCTCACACAGAGGGGCCAAGGGGCCACAAGGACACAGGAAAAGGGTGAGAAGAACATGTCTCCAGGCACTTGTCCCATTAAGGATGGAACCCTCCCACTTGGGCAGCAGCATCAGCCCTGCACAAGCACGGAGGGCTCAGGGACCAGCCCCAGCTGCTCCTGCTGACAGGTCTCTCCTGCCACTTCATCACTGCGAATACAAAACCGTTATTTCTGGGCAAGCACTATCTCACTGAAATTTAAGCAATTCTGTTAATTAACGGGGTCTGAAGCATTTTATAATGAAAATGATTCATGTCAGCACAATAGTGATGAATTGGGAAGAGAGGGAAAAAGCTCATGCATTCACCAAGGCTGTAATGACTTAACTGAGCTGCTCGTAATGATACAGCTCATAATACGCCATGCAAGATGGGAGGAAAGTGCTCAAGCACTTCCCAGAACACCTCCAAGGTCACTTGTCCCAATGGGGAGCAAGTCCAGGCTGCTTGGCATGTGCAGAGCAGGGCAAGTGGCCCCAGCCAGCTCTGGTTCTTCCAGAAGCACAAGGCAGACAAAAACCCTGCCTTTGGCAGCAGTGCAGACTGATCAGAAACTCCCTCTCTCAAGGTGCCATGGCTCCATCCCTCATGGAAAAGCAGGGGTCTGCTGCAGATGAACTGCCCTGTGCCACAGACTTCCAGGAGTCCCAGCAGGATTGTCACTGGGAGGCTGTTCCTAAATTGCCACCACCTAGCCAAGAACTAGGCTAGTTTTGCCTTTTAGGCCAAGGTACAACTTCTTATTTTCCAGTGGCTGTGACATATCAAGGTCTCCACATATGCTCCACATCAACTCCTTGAATGTGGCACTATGGGTACTGCCCTTAAACATCCAGCATCAACAAACCTGCGTGGTCCCATCTTCCAGAGCCAGGATAGCCTCTGCTCCCACAACCTGACCCCCAGGGACTCTGCAAAGTAGCTGCCAGGGATGGTGACAGACCTGCCTTCAGGGCACAGAGAGCAGGGGCAGGCACCTCTGCATTCAGAGCATGGAAAAGTCATCTCCCAAGATTCACCTTCCTTCCAGCTGGAAAAACTGACAAACCTTGTCCTTCCCAGACACTGCTAACAAAGCAAGAACAACCTCCAGCTCAGACTTGTCTCCCCAGTTCTTGTCAGCATCTGTTAGAGCTGAATAACACGGGCACGTGGTGGCATACCCTCTGGTACAAGGCACATGTGGATTTCCAGCATTATCCAGATTAATCAGTATAATTACCAAGCAAGGGGACACTTAGAGAATCACATAAATGCCACCAAATCTGCTTCAACAGCAGACACTCTTTGAGTAATAAAAACAAAGCAGGTCAATGCTCTCAGCAGGTAACTGCCTTCCAGGAATCCCCTCATTATGGGCTGTGCTCTGCTCTCAGGTACTTCTAGGTCAGATGTTCACATCCAGAGAGATTGTCTGGACAAGAAACCTTCCAGCTGAGGGCAGGAGGAGCACCAAGCCAGAAAGTCATGGAGTAACAAACATGGATCTATCCTCAGGATAGATCTAACTACAGCTCAAAGCAGACACATGAGATTATCCAGGGCCATGAACAGTCAGGGTTTTAGTATCTCCACAGATGGAAACTCCACCTTCATGGTGACAAGCCTTCTCATCCTGCCATTTGTGTCTTTTTACTGTGCATCCCTGAGAAGAGTCTGGGTCTGTCTTCTCTATCCCCTCCTATTTAGCTGGATAAAACAGATTCATTCCTCCCAGCAGCTTGGTCAGTTAGAGTAAACCCATCTCTGCCTCAGGTCAGGAGTGGCAAGGCACCTGCCAATAGACTGCAGATTCCTCACCTGTGCCCTCACCTGCCTGCAGGGACACAGAAATGTCAATATGCCTGCCAAGACAAGTGCTGCTGGAAGCACACATCCTGGAGGAGGTCAGCCCATGCAGAAGGGGTCTTAGCCCCAAGAACCAGCACTTCATCTGCCCTCCATCCACAGCCTGTCCTTCAGCTCAGCACAATTTGGGTGGCAGAAACTGCAGGCAGTCTGAGTGAGGAACTAGGCACAAGGCTCAGGAGGTTCATGGCTCTTCAGCAAATAAGGGACAGAGCTGAGATCCAGAAATGGAAACATATGGCCACATCAGCATAGCCAAGCTAACCAAAGTTAGCTGGAAGGGTGCAGAATCATTGAGGCTGATGGATGCTGCAGCTGGAGATTTCTAACACAGTACCCTGCATAGCAGGTGGCCAAGTCATTTTCAAACCAGTCTGCCTTGCAGCTTCTAGGGCAGCACCTACTGAGCTGCTGCCACTTCTCAGAGAGGAACACCCAACAAGGGCTTATTCCAGGCTGGAATTAGCCTTGCCCATACCAGTGCAGAGACCCCAGAGGGAGGCACCCACAGTGAGCTCCAACAGATAGGCAGCACACTCACCCTTTCTTTGTCCCTTCTTTTAACAGCTAAATCCCTCATCATTTAACATTAATTCCCTTGGCACATTAGTAGATACACTCTAATTTCCTCAAGACAACCAACATATAATTTGGTCCCAAAACAGCTGAAGCTCCTGCACCAGTCTCTGAAAAGGACTGTTAATGTTCACTCTTGCTAATAAGAGCAATCCCCTTAAATAAACGTGATTTCTCTGCAGACTCTTGTGCTCCACAGAGTCCCTCATGCCCGTGCACAGCTCTGATGGATAAAGGATGGAGCTGAGGCATAGCCCTGCACAACCTCCTGGGCTCACAGGAATACACAAATACTGACATATCTCTGTTTTCAGGCACTAAGAAGCGTTTTTAACAAACTGGCAAGAGCAGCAGAGAAACACGTTCTGCCTCCCACCACCACATCACAGACCCAACAGTTCATCAGCCCAGCTCAGCAGTGCAGCATGCTCCCAGACAGAGCTCCTCTCCCTGTCCAGCCTGACTGCCCCAGGGCAGGGCTGTGGTCGGTCTTCAAACAGGGCAAAGCTGACAGTAACAACTAATGATCGCACACAAAAAACCATCAGCTTCATCCCAGCAGGCTGGTATCTCTATTTTGCTCTCCCTGGCATAAGAACCTCTAAGCCCTTACCGGCTCAGTTTTCAATCAGGACACAGGCTCTAGAACTCAGGAGCTGTTTTAAGTCATTGCAAATGCCAGACTGCATTTCAACGACCCTCTGAGTCCTTCTGCTTTTTCCCCTGCATTCAGCAGAATGACAGATTTTAAGAACAACCTTTTCCTTTCAGTAAAATGCCAGGTTTCTGTGCACTCTCCCAAACTGACAAGCTTGATTTTAAGGAAAGCACCAAATATCATAAGGCCTATGGTGTTACATCCTCCCTGCAAAGGGATGAACAAGACTACTGGAAACAGAGGGACCAGGTTGGGTCCGTCCCTGGGTGCCGAGCATTTTCAGGTTCCCTCTCCCAAGGCTGTGGGCAGGGATCACAGGCAGCAGTGAGTCTCCAGCCACACTGCCCAGGGATGAGAAAGGGCACTGCAAAGGACATGGGAATAGACAGGAGCAGGCAGGCACAGCTGCCTGCCAAGAGAGAGATTTGCCCCTACAAAGATGGATAATCTTCAGAGGTACAGAGAGTGCAGGGTGATATAAAGCAACATGAAAACATGGCCTGCAGATTGAAATGCACAGATTTCTCCTCTCCTTTAAATGCACTAGAAGTCATACTCACATGCCCATCTCGGCAACTGAAAAGCAAAAGCTCAAAAGATCTTGGTGAGGATAAGATTCCTGGAGCTGAAACGGGGGCTGGCACTAAACCTGGTGTGTGCCCCTCTGGGCAGAGCTGGGCTTGTGGCCCAGCAGTGGCAAGGGGGGCTCTGCCATCAGAAGAGTGTTCTCACCGAGAGCCAACACCCATCACAGTGGCAGAAGGGGCTATTTCCCAATGGAAGCAGTGGGGCAGAGGTGTGTTCTCATTCCTCTGACAGCAGAGCCTCCTCCAGGGCAGCCACGGAGTGGGCACTGCAGCTCACCTGCTGCAAGGAGCAAATATCAGCATCAACCCACCTGCAGACTGAGAATGAGTGAGGAAGGCAGCACAAAGCTTTCACAAGACTAATGCCCATAGGTTCTTGCAAAAAGTCACAGGAATATTCCTACAGCAGGCACAGAAAACCTTGCCTCCAAAAGTTTGTGCATACAAAGCTCCACACTAACACACCAAAAAAAGCCAGCCTAGACCTTTAACACACACCAGGAAAGTTGAACCTGATTTGAGATACATAACACAGGTTTCAGTCTCTGAACTTAATTCTCAAAGCATGAGAGTGGCTGGTGTATATGAAAGAAAGAGAAGCTCACACCCATCAACTGCACTTTCTCTTCACCATCATTCAACATTGGAATTGTTCAACAACACAAATACCATGGTGCTGCATCTAGTATTTCAGTGAAGACATTTAGTCACTCATCTCCCTCCAAAAAGACACCTGAGACACTCTGGGCTTACTGAGTGGCAGGACTTGGCATGTCACGGCACCCAGACGGTTTGGGTCTGCCTGTGAAAGGTCCACTGAATACAAAATCCCAGCTGAACACTACAGCTGGTAACATCCAAGAACAGGGGACAAACTAAGCTACACATGGTCCATATCCTGTACTCAAGTGTGCAAACCACTCTTGTACACACCACACCTGTGCTAACAAAGGAGGGTGTGAAAAGAGCTGCTTGCAACGACAAGGAAGGAAAAAAAACAAGCTGTGCTGGAAGGATTCAGGGGCTGAGGTGGTATGCGAGGGAGCACATGCATGCATAGACCTGCAAGAAAAGGCAGAGGAGGAGGTCAAACCCAAACAGGGAAAACAAATTGTTCTTCATTACCATATATTACAAGAAATGTAACATGCGGGGTTTTATGGTTCTTTTTATGGCCATTAATAACAATGGTGGCTCTGAGAGTTATGCTGCTGCTATGGATAATTAAATCTTATGCTCAGGGCAGAAGCTGGGCCACCCCAGGCAATCAGACCTGGATTCCCATGTGCAGCATAAAAACTTACTCTCATACAGAGTAGGGGCAGGATGGGGTGTGTTCAGGTGGATGTGAAAAAAGCATGTGCCCTCCCAGCACTGCTGTGTCCACATGGGCTGGCAGTGACAGAGGGACACGAGGCCACAGGACAGGCTGCAGCCACAACCTAAAAGGCCAACAGGCAGAGCTGCACCTCACGTTCCTGCAGCCCTCGTGAGGCAGCTGCCACAGGCCATTTGCAGCTCAGACATCCCCAGAGTCAGCCCCAACAGCTGTGCTAGTGGCCAGATATTCTGGAAACAGACAGGCTCAAGAGGGGCTGAGGACTCTTCTGCAGATTGTCAGCAGTTTCACTTCTATGAATTACAGGCAAATAGAACAGTAAATCAACCCCCCAGTGTAAGAAACAGCCAGCTTGAGAATTAAGACACAAAAAGTCAAGGAATCAAGAAGCTTGGATTCCCAGAGTGACATTAATTCTCACCACAGTCCCACAGGGCACATTTTAGTTTATGCCTTAATACAGAGCATTAATGTGGCAGGAAGCTGAGCCTCTGCACGTTCTGGCTTGTGCAGTTTGCTCCCAGTGGTCCCTCTCCATTCTAGCAGCCAGACTTTCACTCACACAAAGCTGCCTCAGATTAACAGGATCTCATGTGCACCTGAATTTTCAGTGTTTAGCCTATTGTTCACACACTCACAATATAAAACAAAGCAAATCTGGGAGAGAAGACAGCCCAGGTGTAGCAGCTCCTGAATCAGAGGCAGGTACAGTCCCAACCTGCTGCTTGTGCTCTCCTCACTGCACCAGTCTCTGTCCAGACAAAGGCATTTCCCACTGTGCACCCCTGCGCTGGGTGTGCGTAGGAGCTCCCAAACTCCCAAATCTGAGCCCTCCTCCAGCAGCAGCCAGGCTGGTGGCACAGCCAGGGCTGTGTCCTGCTTCCCCATGGGCACCAGTCTGTTGTCAGGAGACACACAGTTTCATGAAGATGCAAAGGCTCAGGCACACAGATCTTCCTTATACTCTCCTTACACTAGTCTCCAAACAAATTTCACTCTGACTTACATAAAAACAGCCTTAGAAAACATCTATCAGCACAGACACAGATCAGCCTGACAGAGACTTGGCACTTGAGCCCAGGGGTTGATCTCAGCCTTTGTCACTGTGGTTCAGCAATAGGGTGGAAGGGACTTGCTGTCCAGTTTTCCAACATAAGCTGCAGCTCCCCAGCCTGCTTGTCCTTTGACATTTTTTCATTAAACTGTGGGCACTTTACTGCATGCTTTGTGACTTAAATATCTCTTATTAGCATTTGAGTGTCTTACCCCTTAGCAAGCTTGTGAGGCTCCCATTAAGGGTAATGAGAGTCACACTCCCAGGAGGCAAGGAGAATATATACCCCAACATCTTCTGGTTATGGTCTACTCTAACCAGTGTGTCAGAGCATCATCTGCCAGGGATTTATTACAGAGGCATTTTACAACAGGCCCTTTTATAAGTTATTAAGGAATGGAGCAGCTTCTACTGTTCTTTCATTAAATATTAATAGAACATTTATAAACCGATCCTTAATTTAAAGTGTTACCTTTAATCAAAGCCCTGGTGATAACGATGCAGCCTTTGGTAAGGCCCCTTCGGTAGTATTTAAACCTTCTACACTGAGATTTTATGTGCCTGTGGGTGCGCTCCTGCTGCAGGCACAGAGCACAGAGGAGCAGTGCAAGTGCAGACCAGGCCCTCTGGGCTGGCATCTGCGGGTTCTGCCTGGTGCTGGCAGGGCATGGAGCTGGGGAACACTTTGCAGGGCTGCTGAGCTTCCTCTCCAACACCCTGCCATGTAATCCAGCCAGTAACCTCCTGCCATGGACACCCAGCATCAGTGACCAGCAGGGACGCACAGACCTGCTGGCTCTCAGCCATGCTCAGGATGTGTCGCCACGATCGGGTCTCCCACCTCAGCCTGGCTGGGGGCTGCTCACCTGTTTTACTGTCCACAGTGAAATGCTGCTCTCCCTCCAGCACACTGTAGACTACCCGGGCACTGCTGCCATACGTGGGGTCGTCAGCATCAGAGGCCATCACCTGCATCACAGAGGTGCCTGCAGGAGGGACAAAGAGGAAAACGAAGTCAGGGAGGAGTTGAGAAGAGCAGCACAAACCCCAGAGCAGGGAGACAACGCTGATTGCTTGCAAATGCTGAGGGAAACAAGAACAGCTGGGTGCAAATGCAGCATCAACTGCAGCACAAAAGCCTGAGAGCCAGGACTCCAGACACTGCTGCAAATGTCCCTTCCATGCTGCAGAGTGGCAGGACTGCAGGGACCTGCTCTCCAGGAGATCACTGGTCTGAATAGCTGGAAGCTTTTCTCCCGGTAGATTTCTACTGGGCCATCTGGGAAGGAGGTGGGATGAGATGTTATACCCACACCTACCCTTCCTGTTAACACAGAGCAACGTGGTCACCTCCAGCCCACAGAGGATCCTCCCAACTAAGGGCTGACCCACACTGCAGCAGCCAAACCTGCACAGGGACAACAGCCACAGGAGAGGAAAGGCTTGCCCAGAGCCAGACACAGCACTTACCTCCTCATGCTCCACACGTAGCAGGGCAGGAGGACTATAAATTGGATAAAAGTCCATCAAATATCTGCAATTAAGTTATTGATTTTCAAGGCTGCCTCATTAAACTGGGTACTTCACTCCAACTGTCCCTGTGATGGCTTTAATTTGACATCATGTTCAATTTGACAAAAGCAGGACCCAGGACATGAGGATGGGGGCAGGAGCAAAAGAGTTGAGCTATACAGAGATAACAAAAGGGGGGAAGGAAGAGAAGCCTAATCCTACCTACAGACAACTTGAGAAAGGAGGTGGTGTGACCAAAGTGCTGTGAGAACAAGCTACCCAGTTCCACCTCTAGCACCAGATTCAGTGCATCTCTGCCCCAGAGGTCATGCACTGGCACCAAAGTCAGAAGCAGCCTCTGTTCCTACATCACAGCAGGCAGAAAAGGAGTTGAAACCATCTGGATGGAGGATGGGGAGCTCCGGTCCCTGGTGCCTTTCTCTTCCCTTGTCAGGAGACCACAAGCCCAGAGCCTGCAGGCAAGCCAGGGAGCTCCTGCATCAGCCCTGCCTGGGCTTGGGCATGAGATGAGGCAGTACAGACAGCAATGCTGCTGTGAGCAGCTGGGATGCGCATCCTCCAGTCCAGTTCACTCTGATCTCCTGGAAAGGGCGTTCACTGAAGAAAACGAGCAGTTACCATGGTTGCTTTTCATTCTCCCTGGCAGTCTCAGAGCTGCAGCTCTGCTGATAACAGGAGAATCTCCCTCATCGGTCTAGAGCAACAAGCTAGTTTGAGTCAACTTATTTATGCTTTGCTGTCTCCAGTGAAGTTATGGTGCATCCCTGCCAGGCACATCCAGATTACACCGCAGCAACACTGGCTCTCTGCCTCACAAACAACTGTTTAAGAAATACTATTGCTGCATTTCCTCCTCTTCCTGCCATCATACAACTCTTTCAGCAGGTATAAGCCAAGGCAGATCACTCCCCTACCAGCAGATCCCCTTGGGCACCCTGGCATATTTTCTTGGGAAGCTTCTGATCAGAAAACAAAGAAAGGGACCAGAGAAGGGAAATGGCACCAGGGTCTCCAAGCATCCCTCTCCCAGCTGCAGCAGAGAAGCCTCCTAGGGATGTTGAAAGTGTCAAAGTCCAAGAACCACAAAAAGCAGTACCTGCCCCTGGCAGCACACAGGACTCCCCCTCTGCGCAGTCTGGTAGCAATCAGCTGGGAGCCCATGCCTGTGTCCACAGCACCACCCACTCCTGCACCTGCCTCCATCACCACCACAGGCAGAGCCTGCTGACCTTGCGCAAACATCCCACGCTCCAAGAACCACTTGTTCTTGCCTAAGATTAGGAGATCCAAACCTCACCCACACATACCCAAGCCCACCACTTATTTGCCTGCACTCACCCTGTGTACAGCATACCCTGAGCCAGGACTGCACATATGCAGACAGAGCAGGGGCTCCAAGGACTACACCACAGCCTCCTATTCCAGCCATCTTCGTGCAGGCACTCCCACAGATGCCAGCCCAAGAATCATTACAGGAGGCCTGCCCACTAAAAGTTTGCACCAGGCTCTGCATCACATACTGCTTCTTCCAAGGTGCATTCACTCAAGTGCATAATTCACCACCTAATCCATCCCTGCGAGTCACAGCTGTACTTTCTGTGTTCCAGGATTCACCTGTACGCTGCAAAACTGCAGCAGTGCCAGAGTCTGAAGAGGAGGCAAGACCTGTGCCCATCCAGAGAGGGGGTGTGTGTCTTCATTCTAAGCCGTGCCTTGGACAGGGCAGGTGGGCTGCTGCTCTCAAGTCTTCCTGTGCCAGCACAGAAGGCTCCTGACCCACAGTTGGGAGCCCCCACGAACACAACAGGGCAGCAGATCCAGCTCCACGTCCCAGGCATGAGTCCCATGTTTGGGACCAGAGCTTTCTGCTCTGGGGCAAGAGGAACAAACCAAGCAGCATGAAAAACACTGCAGCAAGGCACCTTCACTCTGGGGCAGCAGGATGGGGCACACTGCCCTTGGGCTGCAGCCAGCAACGCTGGAGGTGATGAAGGCTCTGCCCTTCCCCACCTGCCCTCACAGCAGCTCATTAACAAAAGAGCAACAACGGGCAGGTGGGGAACACTGATCCCCTTTTGTGCCTGGACTTGTAGTCTGTGAAGGTGCAATGCATCGTGCTCAAGGTCACCTACTGAGGATCAGGAACCTGAGAGTCCCACTTCCCAGTCTCCTCTCCTAACCCCCACCTCTCCCTCCCACTTATGAAGAGCAATGGTCTTGAATTCAAGTTTAAACTGATCCCCTCCTTCTTGCAGAGACAAGCCTTCCCTGGGTCCCACCCTGCTTCAGTATTAGTCCCTGCTCTCCAACCATAGCACTGCCCACAGCAAGTACAGCATGTACAGCTTTTATTTAGTTTTCTGGCACGTGCCTTAGCCATAAAAGATACACTAAATAAAATCTAAACATCCATCATGTACTGTATCACCCGCCTCCCATAACCAAGAAGCCTGAGCCTGTATCCAGAGAGATAATTAGACATGTAAAATGAGACAAGACATTGGTTCCTCCCATGGCCAGCTCACCCCACAGATTCAGAGGACACTAACAATTTTACATAAAAATTAATGAGCCAGAACCCATCTCTTACTCTCCCTTTGAAAAAGGTATGATCTGGCTCAGCAGATCAAACAGTTTTCCCACAGAAGAAAGGGGGAGCAAGACCCTCACTTTCAGAGCAATCCTCCTCCCAGCCCAGCCGACCCTGTGTCTGCAGGACCAGGTACAGACCCTGGCTGCCAGACATCCTCTGTCCCCAAGGGCCCTGCCTGGGCTGTCCCCACCTGCACCCTGAGCCGTCCTGGAGACCTGCCAGGGACACCAGTTGTGGAGTTTCATCCCTTCTCTGCTGTGAGCCAGGGTCAGCAGGGCAGAGAGGGGCTGCCCACCCCGAGAGGTGCCTGCAATGCCCCCAGGAGCTGGGGGGATGGAGAAGCTGTACCTCCACAGGGTCCCATCCCAGGAGTGCAGAGCTCAGCCCCTGCAGACACCCTGCCATGCTGAGTGGCCTCTGGGGCTGGGTGGGCACAGTAGCTTGGCCCAGTGCCCTGGCTGGGATGGACGGGGCTCTGCAGGTCCTGGGTGCTGCAGGATGCCTTTGGAATATCAATGCACACCTATCCTAGCATCCATCACCACCTTCCCACAGGACCTGGAGACTCTGGGGCCATTTCGAGCGACCCTGCATGCAGAAGGCTAATAGCTCAAGGCCACTTGTTATGCCACTCACTCCAAACACGTTTAGCTAAAAGAAATGTTGACAGGCAAACTCCAAACACATCCACAAGCAGAGAGGCCCTGCACTGAATCCACAAGCAAGCTGCTGGGACCTGTCACTTCCCCAGGGACAGAAGTACAGCCAGGCTCTGGGCCAGCAAAGAGGCAAAGGAGCAGCAGGAAGAGCCAACACTTGCTAAAAGTGACTGTCCCTCCTCATGGCTGCAGTCACCCTTCTGTGGTGGAGCCAGGAGCCTCCAGATGTTCCCCAGACCAGCTCTGGGGCTCAGCTGGCACCTCCAGCTCTGACAGAGCCCAGGGACACTCTCAAGCCATGCTGAGAGCCCTTTCTGTGCACATTTGACCAGCTCCAGGACAGCACTTGCACATTTCAGCTCTGCAGAACATCAGGAACCCTGCAAGGAGAGCTATGTCACACAAACCCATGTGCCCTGGCCTGATGCCGGTGTGCAGCACTCCCATCCCAGGGACCTGGGTGCCATGGGGCAGGAGACAGATAGGATTTTATAAACAATGCAATTGACAGCTTCTGTCTGGTCCCAAACACCTGCGAGTGGCTGATGAACCCCAGAAACACACAGACAGGACATCAGGGAAGGAAATGAACACGAAGAGCTCAAAAATTACTGGAGCAGAAGTTAGTTTCTTGCAATCTCATGAACATTCTGACTTGGTAGAAAGCCAGACCCAGAGGAGATTCACTGCACAGCCTTCACACCCTGCAGGACAACCCTGAGGGCGCTAACCTGGCAGGGGTGCAATTGCTCAAATGTGCTGCAGTGAAACATCTTTTGGGTTGTCTGGCCAGAGAAAACCACTGCACAAGGCACCCCAACCCTGGCACCAAGGAGGCAAACACAATGCCTTGGGGAGCAAACCAAAGCACTACACGCAGGGGCTCAGGTTCCCTGAGGGACTGTGCACATGGAGACCAGATAGAGGTGCTCAGATGGATGGGGCAGAGAATTCAGAGCCTGCCCCATGACCCAGAGTGCAGTGCAGATGGGGAAGGACTCATCTCATTCAGGACCAATAGACAGTGCAAGCCCCAGCTCCCAGCCACCTGCTGTCCCAGCAGATTCCAGATGCACACAAGCACTTTAAGCACTTTCTAGCAAGGGTATAAAAAAGATCAGATTGCCTGCAAGTGTTCTGACTGTATGGTAAACAAAATGTTTTTTCTCTGCTTCCAGCATGGAGATTAAACAATTTCTCTTCACAATAATCACTTCTGCATTCAGCCAGCTTTGTGCTGGAGTCAGGGCTTGACCCCAAGTTTCTGCCTGTACAGCCAAATCGTCTCTAATCTGGACATGGTGTTACACAGAGAAATGAGAGCAAAATGCACCAAGGGAGGAATGATGTTCTGATGAAAGGATATGCACTTCCTGGCACACCCCTCACCCCAGGCCCTGCATGCTCCCCATAGAGCCCAGAAGTGAGCTCTGGGCTGCAACACCCACCCTGTGCAACCAACAGAGTTGTCTTGCAGGAGGCACTGTGTGCTGGATTTGGACTCATGCCTGAGTGCAGCCGACAGCTGTTAAGCAGACCCCAGGGAGCTCAGGAAAGGAGCCCAAAATACAGCTAATTTTAGCATCTCCTGTAACAAGGTGAAGCTCCTGCAGTTCCCAAGGCAGTTGGCTGTGTCCCATCCTACCTTCTGGAGCTGCAGGTCTGAATTCTGCTCAGCTTGGATGTTTTGGAGCGATCCACGCTGGGGTACCCACAGAAGCTGAGCCTCGGGTGCCAGCACAGAGCAGCTGGCAAGCTCCTGGTCAGCAGCTTCTCCCTGAGGTGACAGGACAGCAGTGGAGCTGTAAACAGGGTTTGCAGCTCAGGCCCCCTCCTGCAGACAGACTGCTCTTTAGCACTGGGCATGGGGGGCAGACAGCAAAAACGTTCCCAGGCAGTCCCTGCCTTCCTCAGTTTGGGTGACCCCAGTGCATTCCCCTCCAGCCCTGTTCCCTCTAGGGGCTGACTAGGGGACCCCGCTTTACCCCACCACAGCCCTGGCTGCCCTCCCTGCCAGCCCCAGGTCCAACTGCACCCCGACAGCAGCTGCCACTGGCTCCAGGCCCTGCTGCTGCAGCTACTGCTCCTGAGGCTCCTGATTGTTAGTGATTTTCTCTAGGTTTCTAGAGAAAATCCAATTGCAGCCTGGTTTTGCAGCTGGTCCTGCTATGCCAAGGGAGCCCAGGTAAAGCTGCTGTGTCTGTTTCCATTTTGGATGTGCGTCTTCCAAGTGCAGGGGCTCAGTGTGTAGGAAACACTGACTTCTCCAGCCTGGCTCATGGGCTGGGGTTAGCTCCAGGCACCACCTCTGCCCTTTACAAAGATCAGACTCTGGCCTTACCTTCATGACCATCCTGCACCTGCCACTTTTGATCCATCAGTAACAGCAATCCTTTGTCCTTTCTCTTTGCAGAGTTTAACAGTGAATCTGTTAAAGTTCAGAACAGAAACCAACCACAGCCGGAGAAATTCCCGAGCTGAAACCAGATGCTGGCTGGGAAAGCGTTAAGAGGAGCACCGTACATGCCATGTGTGCTGTACCTTCTCCCTAAGTGTGCACTCTGACCACTGTCAAGGCTAGATCCTGGAACAAAAGGCTTTTGGTTTACCCTGACTTAGTCTCAAGCAGCACATATGCTATCTATCAAAATACACTGCCCTGGCCCCAGCACAGAGCAAGGGACAGCTGCGTTGCAAGGCACTCCCAGTCACTCTCAGAGTTTGTGCAGTTCTCTCATTTGTTATTCCCTCTTAGACACTAGGAAATCAAATGACTTTCCCTCCCAATTAGTACTCCTTCATTATGCAAATAATGTCCTTTGATCTGCTCCTGCTGTCACAGAGCGGATCTGACTGTATTTGGTTTATTCCTCTTCACGCCCCAGGAAGGCACCCACCTCTGGGAGCTAGGACTGTGCTTTTGGCAGGGAATGGAGAGTGCAGCTGAGAGCTGCCTTGAGTGAGAACAAAAACCACCCAAGCACAAACCCCAGCGAGGTCTGGGAAGGCAGGAGCATGAGAGGAGAAAGAAAGGGTCACTGTTCACTTTTCAGCCTGGGCTGTCAGAGCAGCAAGACAGGGAATGAGCAATTCTTTACAAACAAGCTGGAGAGCAGCCCTGCCCCTGGGGTGGCCCCTTCCCCAGCAGAGCACAGCTGGACCCAAATGGAGCCAAGAGCAGATATGTTTACCAGCAGGTCCCCAGGTTTTGATGTTGATACACCAATAGCCAGCCCAAGCTCTCCAGCTCTCCTACCCCTGCCCAGCCAGCACCAAGCTGGGATCACCTCCATCCACACACTCCAGAAGGCAGCAAGGCACACTCCCTACTCACTCTTGTGAAAGTACCCCACAGGTCTAGGGAAGATGATCTATTCAGCTCAAAGACATCACTACCAATACCAGCCACAGCAAGGTCATGATCACAACTGCACCCAGCACTGATGCCACAAAAGGAGCATTCCCACACAATAAGGGCCTGGCAGGGCATTTCCCATAAGAATACCCTGAATTTTACCTCCCTGGCCCAGGCAGCTTTCTATGTCTCACATCCTTAGCCCCTTCCTACACAGTTCAGATCTGAACTTCACACACCAGGTCCATGACCAGCCCCATCTCCCTCCCAGGTGCCGAACCTCAAAGGGTTGAGCAGAAAGCTCTGTGTCAGGCTTGCCTGTTTATTCTTTCACAGGATGTGTCCACCTTGTCCTTCGTGCTGCCTGTTCCTGGGCAAAGCACTGGTAAGCCAAGGGATAAGCAGGAGGGAGCTGGAGACTGGCAGCAGCAGCAGCATGTGGGTACCCTCCGGCTCTGCACTCACACTGCCCAGGGCCTGAGTAGCAGCACCACGTGAGGATGATGTGTGAGACTCTCCCTGAGCCATCTCCTGGGTGAGACTGCTCTGGAGGAGCCTGTATGCTCCCCAGGATGGCCAGGCTGCAGAAGGCTTTGAGGCTGTCACAGGCAGACAGCCCGGAAAGCAAAACAGGCTTTTGGCTCCAGCTCCCCTCTCCAAGCACGCAGCTTGGAAGCGCAGCCCACGCCATTCACAGCACTTCTCTTTACTTTTAACTTCCGAGTATTTTAATTTGCAGGAATTGCCTCCTTTCATGTTGTGAAACCGTGTTTCTTTCTCTCTCTGATCTCCAATTTCGCATAGAAACTGTCTCCTTTGATATGTCTTGTTCACATCAGTCTGATCAGGCAGCTCCATAATTGTTAGTGATTTTCAAAGAACTGGGATCCTTGTCTAATACTCAGAGTTGAGAATTCCTTGCTTTTTAAAATGTTGTTCAAGCAAATTAGATTAATTTAATTTCTTTCTTCCCTTTGGGAACTGGATGCCTCCTGCTTTTGGTGGCCACATGCTGTCTTTCATTTCTCCAGGAGCACATGACTCTAAGTTCAAGAGGTCACCCTCTGAATCCGCAGGTAACGGGGAAAAAGAAGGAGAGCTTGGGATGCCTCAGGAGAGCTTGTTCTCCATATATCAACAGAATTCAGGCAACAGAGGCTCCTCTGGTGCAGGCAATTCCTGTACAACTGTACCTGCTGGAGGCCACACACCAGCTTTGCAATATGCTGCACATTAACCACAGAGAGACAGAGCTCTGTCCTGAGGCAGCGCAGACCCAAGCACCACCTCCTGAGCTCTGCTCCCAGGATGCCTCTGCACCCAGACCTTCCTGCAGCAGCACAGCAGGATCCAGCAGCTCACCTGACCTGACCTGTCAAGCCCTGGTGCAGCTCAGCTGCTCCCCTGCCCCAGGGGTCTCATCAAAGTCCTGGAACCATTACTGTCCCCTGTGCCAGCTCATCCCTTGCTGACAGTGTTGGGGAGCTGCCTTATCTTTGATGCTGGTCTTTCATGGACTGCCTTCTACCTAGATGCAGCCTTTGGGAACAGGGATTTACAGTTCCTGCCTGCAGCACGTGCTGACACGCGCAGCCTGCTATAAGCTCAGGCTTGTCAATGGGAGTAACAGAGAGCCTGGCATGGACCGGGAACAGCATGGCTGTGGGCAGTGCAGCACCAGCCACTCTCCTGGACTCCACCTGTACTCAAGCAGGATGGAAATCCAGCACCAGCCAGCAAGGGCAGCTCACCTGCCTGCAGCCCTCCTGACACTGAGCACAAAGGTGACTGTCCTGCTCTGCCATCCTGGGGGAATGGACTCCTGCAGCCTCGTTGTACACATCCCAGCCTGGCCCTCAGTGCTTCAGTGACGTTGAACACCAACATACTTAAAAGGGACCTGGTGCCAAGGGGATGGGCAGCTAATGGTAACACAGGGAAGCCACACTTCAGGCACAGGGACATGAATTCCTCAATCTCAGCCAACAAAGCCTGGCTCCTCGGAGGAGGGATGGATCCAGCTGAGAGGGGCCTGGCAGTGCTGCATGGGGACACACAAGGGATGATGGCTGGGCTGCTGCAGGGCTCAGAAGAGCTGGAAAGCAGCACACAGAGGATGGCCTGAGGAAGGGGAGAAGCACCACACAGGCTAATCTGAACCACAGACAGACACGAGCCCCTTGGCATGCAACCTCCCAGCATTAAGGAGTAAGGGGGCTGTGCAAAGCCAGAGTCAATGCACAGCAGGCAGCTGGCACCACCATAACCCGTCCCCAGAGCACGGCTTAGGGCTGAGACTGAGCGCTCAGACACAGGCTGGCAATCAGCTCAGAGGATTTATCCACTTGTTTTTCTTAAGCCACCTTATTTATTTTTCCCTTTAGGCTCCCTAGTACTGGAATCCCTGGGATTTGCAGGGGTTTTTACAGGGTACAGAAGGCTCAAGGTAGGACAAGAGAGAGGCGCAGGTTTCCCAACCCACATCCTCCCAACCCAGGAGACCTACCGATGGGGGACAGCTCCGCCACGCTGCCGATGTAGGGCCCCTCCAGGAAGCGTGGCTCGCTGTCGTTGATGTCCTGCACCTTGATGATGAACTCTGACTCGGGCTCCAGCAGCTGGTCCGTCTGCCGGTCGCGGGCTTGTGCCCGCAGCGTGTAGAAGGTTTTCTGCTCCCGGTCCAGGCGCTCCGTGGCATGGATGTCACCTGTGATCTCATCGATGAGGAAAATAGTCCCTGCGCCCTCCCCGGAGATAGTGTACTTGATGGAGCCATCTCCCTCATCCGAGTCCGAGTGGATCTGCCAGGGAAAGAGGGAGAGGGTGGGAGCAGGCTGGGGCCGTACTTGTGCCCGACCCCAGTCAGGACTGCAGGGGTGTGGAGCCCCTGCACAAGGTACCCACGGCCCCTGCAGGCTGTCCCTCTGCTCCTGCTAGGCTGGAGAGTGACAGAGAGCACAACCAGACAACTCCCATGCATGAAGGGCAGCCCAGTAAACTGGAACTTCAGTCCTCTGCAGATCAGAAATCCTGTCAGGGTCCACCCACGCCACATTCCATGGGACAAACCCCATCAACAAGGGATTAGGAGATGATGGAAAAGGAAAGGACAACTCAAGTGCACTCCAAAGAAAGAGGCTTCCCTATGGCCAAAGAGCCAGGACTGACAGTGTGGGATCACCTCTCCCAATCTGCACAGGTACTTAAGCAGCAGCATCCATCCCCCTCTACACATCCAGCTGCCCAAAGTCCATGCTCATCCACCCCCTCTGCCCCAGTCACAGCAACCCTCCATGATCTGGGCACCTGGTGCTGACAAGTCTCCCCGCTTGAGAGCTCACACAGTCACTGCACACCTGTGCTGGGTTTACATGGTAAGGTAACAGGGGTCACAACATCCCAACATCCCAACCAGAGCCCCACCTGGGCAAAGCCTGCAGGAGAGTGTGACAAATCAGGCTCATGTTCAGGACTAAAAACAAACCCTGCCAAACATGCTTTTGCAGCCAATCTCTGCTTCATTTTCTAATTAAGACAGTGTTTGAAATTAGGAAAAGAAAGGGTAAACAGCACTTCCCCACAGACCAGGAGCTGACTGGAATCCAGGCCAGACGTCCACAGATAATTTTATTGGTGGCATTAAACTGAGTTATGAGGTTTTTACAATCCAGCCACTTATGAGAAATCTATTAACAGTAACTGGACAGGCAGAATGCATCTTGACAGAGAGCAGCACGGGCATTAATTGGGACAATCCATAATGGGACAGGCCCCCGGAAAGGTTTCAACAGTGGCTTTCATTTGTTTCCTACAATTTCTGCTTAGAACCAGCAAAGTCATGTCCCCCCCCTCCAAAAACAGAAAAAAGCTGTCCATTAATCGGCTAATGAAATATGAAAATGTTTATGGGCTATTCAATCTTCCAAACTGCAGTTCTATAACCCACCTTTCAGACATACAGCTCTACCAGCAAGAATTTATACCAGAGCTGCCTCTTTTTTACGATGCCTTCATTATATTTGTCTTGTTAGATACAGTTTATATATTTATTTCATGAGTGAGGGACCCAAACGTTAGACAATTCAATGCATTTTGCACAACAGTCACAAATTATTGCCCGTGGTGGCACATCTCCCAAGGCTTGCCTGGAAGGAGACCTTCACTCAGCTCACAAACAAGGGTGGGAGCCCAGCATCTGGGACCATTGTGGTGGCTCAGCCACAGAGCTGCTGGGGCAACATTGCTCAGGATGCGCCTGTGGGGTGGTCATCCCACCCCAGCCACCAAGCCCCAGCCCTCCCTGCTGGCTGCTGGAGAGCTTGTCCTTTCCCCTTTCTTATCCTCTCCCCAGTTACCACTGCTACTCCGCAAGCTTTTCGGAATGAAGGAGCACCTGGTCTGTAGAGTGCAGGTAAATGCATTTTCCGGCTTAACACCAGGCTCATGATTAATAATTAGGCCAGAGATAAAGCACCCAGCACCGCTTTCCAGCATCACACTGAGTTCTCAGCACATCCTCTTCACATATTTGCTCACTGCTGACTGCTTGGAGCAGACACCAGAATCCCTGCAAACCGGAATGCTAGGAAGAAAAATGGAGTCTGGGCTCAAGGGGCTGCAGAGATTGATTTACAAGGGAAGATTAAAAGAGCTAAATCTGTGCTGCTTGGCTAAACAACAACTAATGGGGGAGGGCTGGATTGCCAACTACAGACACCCAAGGGGAGATGCCACGGGCCCAGACCACATCCCAGGGATGTTCTCTTCTCCCAGCCAGCAGGCAGGCTTGGGGAGTGCCACGTTCCCATGCAGCCTCAGGGATCCCATCACCCCTGGCCGGACAGCCAAGTCACACAGCCCTGGCACACAACTGCTGGCTGGGAATGCCAGCAGCACTGTGCCCTGGGAGGAGAGGGACCCCCTGCCCTGCCTGCAGCTCACCCCCAGCCCAGGACAGCAGTGCCCACAGCACCAGGGCATCGAGAGGGCGGACAAAATGCTAACCTGTCCCGTTTGTTGAACAGGAAAATAGTTTTCTTGTCCTAAAAGACTACAACCAGGATTTTTACGAAGCCATTAATTACGTACTAATAATTAAATCAAAATTAAATGTGAACAGAGGTGCACATTCCTTATTAAAAGCAATTAAACAGAAAGCACAGATACACAAATAAAAAATGACTCCAGGGCTAGAAAAGAAAGAAAATCAAATAAAAACTAGCCCGTAATAAAGGCGCACTCTGTTTGCTCCAACTCATAAAGCCCAAGTTCATCAATTTTCTTTAAATATTAGCAACTTAATTAAATCTGCTTTTTTCCCTTTAATCCTCTCCTCTATCTAAAATAGATCTGTCCACATGCAGAAGTTTGTAACTAGTGCTGACCCCATAATTCTATTTAAAAAACCCAAAGAAATCCACATCAAACTGACAGCAGCCTCAGGGGAAATTACAGTTCAGAAGAAGGATTAGCTAGAGAACCCAGATTTTATGGAAATGGTATCGGCCCTTTGGAAAGCACACGTAGGTGTGCGAGAGGCATCCACAGAGGGCAAGCCCCCACTACCCTGCAGGGTCCCTCCCATGCAGAAGGCTCTGGATGCATGGGCTGTGTCAGGAGGTCTGTCACACTGCTGGGGACCACCCCAGGCAGGCACCACATCTTTTCCCAGCCCCTGGAGAAGCCTGGCCCTGGTGGCTTTCAGCCCTGGGGAGCAGGATCCACAAGGAGTGATCTCAGTGCAGGCTGACTTGTCCCGAGCAGGGCAGGTGATGTGGTGGGTGGTGCAGAAAGGGGCTGTAAAATGGGTGAGTTGTAGGTTTCGGTTCATTTGGAGCCGAGGTGTTGCCAGGCCTGTCACAGGCCCTGGTGCCTCTGCTGCTCCCAGGGGAGCCATGAATTAGCTGAGCCTGCTCCGAGGGTGGTGGAGGAGCACGGCTTTGAGTGTCTGCCGAAACGGACACAAATCACCACTGAAATCCCAGCTGGCCCCCAGCCAAGAAACCTATTTTCAAGCCTCCTCCAGACTCATGCCCAGACAGCTGAGGCCATCAGACAGCCCTGCTGTACAAGCTCTTGGGAACTCTCCTTTGGGGTGAGACCACATCCCCAGCTCTAGCAGGACTGCAGCGCGCTCCTCCAGCTGGTCCCAACAGCTCGCACTGCCTTCAGCAGGATACAAATAGCACATCTTCACTTCTCCACAGCTCCCAGGAAACAATAGAGCTCAGCAACCCCAGGGTGAAATGCTCCTTTAGCCTCAGGACACAAGGAGCTGAGAGAGTAGAGGTTCATGTCCAGCCTCCCCAGAAGGTCACACAGCAGAGAAGTGACAAGCTCCCACCAACAGACCCAGTCCTGCCCAGCAAGGCACTGTCACCTGCCAGCAGGTCCCACAGAGACAGGGCTTCTTGCATCCACCCAAGGACCACAGGAACCCAGCAGACTACTGTAAGAACATAGACATGAATTCTGCAGTGCTCCTATCGCAGTCTCTGGGAGCACATTAACCTTGCCACCCCCAGCAGGGACCAGGCTACTGCTGTCCCAGTCCATAGAGTACCTCTCTAACCAAGCCCCTGTGAGCACCCTTCACACAGGTCCTCTCTTCCCTGCATTGCCAGCATGTCTGCTCTGCAGGCAGCTCTGTCAGCCCCATGGAGACATTGGGTTAGCTTACCTTCCCCACATACAGCGGCTCCGTGCCCGTGTACTCCTCCACCACGAAGAACTGATTCCAGACCCAGCCACGCTTCACTCGCCCTCCGGCCAGCAGTGCAGGGTCCCCTGGCTGCCCTAGGCCAGGGCCCTCCACAGCCGTGTGCATGGCCCAGGACCCCAGCTCCTGGATGGCACAGAACAGCAGCAGCATGGTCCACGAGAAGCCCTGCAGACCCTTCGCCATTGCACTCTAGGAGGCTGCATGAGCAGGAGCTTTCAGACAGGCTGCTAGCATCCTTTAGGGAAGAGTAGGGGGGAAGTGCACACTAGCTGCGTGAGGCTGCCCGGTCAACGCAGAGCATCCCCATCCCTGCTGCATGCCGTGCCCTGCAGCTGGAGCACTCCTGTCCCAGCACGAGTCACATCTGTGATGAGAGGTGCCCTGGACTGTCCGCTGCTCGCGTGGGAGCAGTCAGTGCTGGTGCCTCACAGGCTGCTCCTGGGTCTCCAGAGAGGAGTCGGGCAGCTGGCATTTGTCCCCAGGGACAGAGCTGCACTGCTCTGTGCTTGGCTGCCGCCGGTCTCGCTGGGGAGCGGGGTGATGCACAGCCTGCTGCCCACCCCGCCGGCGGGCAGGGAACGCTGCAGCAGCTTGTGGGTCACAGGCACCCACAGCCGTCATGCACAGGAGGCGAAGGAAAGCTTTTCCAAGTGTGTTTTCACAGAGGAGTTAACAGGATGAGCCGCTGTGGCCAATGCCCACGAGTCCTGTGGCAGCCTTCGATTACTGTGCGAGGGGTCTGGCAGTGCAGCCGTCTGTGCCACACGTGCAGGTCACAAGGAGGCCATTTGTAACTCCCATCTTCGGGGGGATGACATCCCAGCACTCCATGAAGGGTCCTTTCCCCAGCTGATTCCTGTCACTTCCATCCTCCGCTGGCTCAGACAGGGAGGGGCAGGGTGGCCAAGAGCATCTCCAGGAGCCTGGAAAAGGCCAAGGTGTCAGTGCAAGTGTGAAAAAGCACAGCCCCCGTGTCCCTCTATGCTGCTCCTACAGCCTCAGTCAGTATCCCCACACTGCCCTGCCCCAGGTGCCACACAGCAGAGCCCAGCCCCACAGGTCCTGCCAGAGCAGGAACACAGAAGAGAGGGCTGCAGAGCTCTCAGCACTGTGATCATCTGCTCCGGCAGGGACTTGGAGACCAAGGACCCACTGACAAGGGCACCTCCTCACTACACTGCCCTGGTTGCTGAGGGGAGCAAGGTCTGTGCCTGCAGGGCGTCATTGCTGCACACTCTGTCAGGAGCTGTGCAGCAGCACTCCGGGCACCACACAGCTGCTGTTGGCTGCACAGGACCAGACCACACCAGTCCCACATGCTGGCGGATGTCAGCGCCTGACTGTGGGAAGTGCAGGCTGCTCCTGAGAGCCTTCCCTGCAGAAGCTTTCCTGTCATCTCACTTCTGCAGCCGTGGGCAGAAGAAAAGCATCTGTTCAAGAACTCACCACCTGGCTGACTTTAAAGGTAACAGTTTGAGAAAGGGCTCCGGTGTAAGTTTTGAGCCACCCACAAGGCACTAAGGACTGAGACATGAGACCTTTGGCCAAGAGTACGTTGCATCCAGTGAGCACCTGGGGAGCAGAGACCTGATCAGGACATGGGGGATGCAGCATCCATCCTGCACCAACCTCCTGAGCTTCCACCAGAGCTCCGCAATACCAGCCACAGCCTAAACTACTCATGAAACTTGCACCAGTCTGCAGAATTAATCTGTCAGCTGTTCCTCTAAATCAGAGGGGGAAAGAGGATGAACGGAAAGCAAAGTGGTCCTGGACTAGATGTCCATCTACTCCTGATAGAAAGGGAACCGGACTATGCTCACCTTCACAGACCCTTCCATGAACGTAAACAGCCTCAGCACTCCAGAGTAGGGACAGCTCCCAAGGTCTTCAAACTCTTTTCCACTTGCCATTCCCCTGCATGCCTGCACCAAAAGGCCATTTCCCAAAGCATCCAGTGAGCTGCATTGTCATTTCTGCATTTACTTAACAGGACAAACACTTCACCAAGAACCACAAGGCACTAGTGCCAGGCATCGTTCTGCACTGCCTGTTCACAGTTCACAAGTAGTGTGTCACACAACAGGAACAAATCTGTTCAACCAGAGGGCTCGCACACATTCCACCCCATGCACAGCTAAGATCATTCATACACACTGCATTGTTTCATCTGCATTTGTGCCTCATCTGGGTGCACACACATTTCCTCTCCACATACACACGCTATGTTCCACTCACACATGCACATCATCTGTCACATGTGCCAGCCCGCTGCACTTCATGCTCCAAGGAAGGCAGGGTCTCCAGTGTATTTTTATGTTAGCAATCATGGTACAGAAGCACTAACATTCCTTCCCACTCCTTCTCCCTGCCAGCCCATTTGTTATTAGGACATCTCTGCATCAGCCAGGTAAGTTTGTTGGCAACGCCACAACTGTCTCTTGCAGCCAGGCCTGCTCATGCGGAAGCCCTTCCCACCCCTGCTCCCAAAGGATGAGCTATGCTTGCCAGTATGGTGAGAGATCCATATCACACACCAGAATATTTAATATTGGAGCCTTAGGGAAATGAGATGACCTGTAGGTGGGGGATTGACTGAGTCATCTCTTCCCACTGTTAGAAGACTCATAGGGTAAAGTAACTTCACAGAGATCATGGTCCCCTCTCTGGAGCAATGGAATCAATGCCTGACCCACAACAGGCTTCAGAACAAAATACAATAACAACAACATGTGTGCAAATGTGCCTTATCATGTTTACACAGGTACACAGAAGATACATATGCTAAGATACAGTGGACCACTGTCACAAACAGAATCTCTCAATTTCTCACATCTGAGAGATTTGTGGTTATTTTGGAGTAAGTTCCACAGACAGTGAGAATTGTCAACAAACTGAACAGCACAAGCTGTGCCAGAGCAAGAGTTTCAGGTCAACACCCAAGGCAAACAGTAATGTGGGAAGAACACCCTATCCAGCATCTCTGCCCTACCACTCTGCATCACTTTTGCAGGCAACACCTCCAGATGCACCCAAAGTCTGAGTACAAATGAGTTGTACCTGGTAAACGGAACTGCCAGAAAAAGAACTTAAAGAGTATTTCTCAGGACAACTACGTCAGCATAGCCTTAGGGAGAGGCAGCCACCAGCTGCTGAAGTCTCTCACTCTGCCCACTCAGCACCCTCTCCTTGCCATCCAAGAGCAGATCCACCCACACTGGTTCATAAAGCCCTGACAGAAGCCTGACAAGACAGCAATGCCACTGCCAGGGAGCAGTTCTGCAGGACCGAAGGCCTTCTGAACATACGGGGAGGCTGAACAAAAGCCCGTCCAGTGGTTCAAATCCTGACGCCACAAGTAACATCAGAAACCAGGGGTCCCGACCGAGCTGGCACAAAGGCAGCGCATTCCCCACCGCCTCCAGCACACAGTGCTCAGGGCACACAGCTGGCAGACAGCACCGTGATGCAGCAGGAGCCACCTTCATTCTCCTCATCACACCAATTCACACCTGAGTGGCAGGTGATTTCCTCCATGACGTGACTACCTGAGCCACACCCTGCAGACAGCCCTGTGCACACAGGGACAGCCCTGCTCCTTGTTCAGAAATGGGCACTGTATCTTCTGTGCCACTCTGGCCAGAGTTACAGCACATAAATGGAAGCAGCATAATCCTAAAGAGTATCAATAAAACAGTAAAAACAACAATTTATATGCACATATTAAGGCAAGGCAGAGAAGAGGAAGTGAGGGCAGAAGATGCTGCAGTGGGTGAGCTCCACTCGAGCAGAGCTGCTCCCTGGCTGGTGGACAAGCTGGCCCACAGTTCCCAAGGCAACTTGTTCAGCCCTGTTGCATCTGAGCACTCCACAGAGCAGCTCCTGCCACAGAGAGGAGAGTCCTGCTGAGCACCTATGGGCTGGGCTGCGTTGCTGTGGGAACTACAACCTTGTGTTTAGAGTCTCAGCTATTATGCTGCTTTTTATATTTAACAGATTTCTCATCCTACTGCTACATCTGAGCTAATGTGGTCTGCTGGTGGCTGTCTCACTTGTCCAAAGTTCAGCTACACTCAGCTGGGCTGTTGGCAAGCTCTTTCTGTGAAGAGTGATGGAGGCAGCGTAACCCCACCTTGTTAGGTCTCACACTGCAAAGCCCACCTACACAACCTACGGCAATCTCCAGCCCCCCACACCCAGAGCCACTTCAAAACACTGACCCAGAGACACAACAGTATCCAGGCTCATTGACACAAACCAGATCCCCCTTCTCCACCCACAAATTCTCAGCCTGTGTCTGTCACAGCTTCAGGCCACAGCTGGGGTCAGGGTCATGTCTCTTCTCAGTGTGCACACCCTTCTTTCCAGCTGGCACATCACAGACCTCTTCCAGAGGCCACAAAGCCAAGACCCCCAAATCCTGCTTGTACTCTTGCAGCAGCAGGAATCAAGGCACCACAGAAGGTCCTGTGCACAGGAACTAAGACTAGCACTATATTTATTTCCTCGTGTTATTGCAGACCTTTCACCAACAGCTGGAAGTGCCACTTCTCTCTGCCACATGTGAGCAGTGGGGTCATAAATAACCAGTGGGAGCTGCTGCTGCAGCCAGCTCAGCCTGCAGGGTCCCAGCAGGCAGCAGTACACAGGCACCCATGTGGCAGCATGCCCAGGCGCTCTCCACACCAGGCAGGTTTTCATGCATAGAGTGAAGCACCAAACCCTCACACAGCCCCAGGCCCAGAGTGATGTCCCCTCTCCTGCTGCTCTGCCATCCCTGCTTCCCAATTATCAGCACAACCCTTCCCACAAGAGCTTGTGCAGTTTGTTGGTGTGCATTTGGCACAGCTATACTGTACATCATGTTGACAGTAGAAATTACATCCTGAGCTTATGTTTTACACTGTGCTCTGTCAGAACTCACCGCAGCCCAGTGATCAGGACAAATTGAATAGCATCCCGTCCATGTCAATATTTATTTCATTTTACAAATGCAGGCTGATGCAGGAGAAAGTAGGCAGGGGGAGGGGGAAAACATGGGCAGGCAACAGCATACAAGGATAGCACTGCCCAATACATCACAGTCCTGCATTACTGCCCAGCATGGCTGTAGTCCCAAGGTCAGGGCAGTGGTGCCCCAGGAGGATCAATCCCACCCAGGAGCTCATGCAGTGTTCCCCATGCCTGTAGCTCTACCAGGAGTGTTGGCACACCAGTGCTATTCCTCCGAGACAAGCTCTTAAAATTGGTAGAAAATGCAGAGCTGCCCACCAGCTACCTAAAGATGCAACAGAGGGGAAGGAAAGCCCTCCCTCCTCGACCACAAGGATGCTACCAAAGCTGCTGAGGAGCAAGAACAAGACACTGTTGTGCCACCCTCAAAAAGGCAGAGCCACAGAATGAATGCCAAGCGCAAGACAGGAGCTCCCGAAAGCTTGGGCTTTCTTCTGCTTTTCCATGGCATGCCCACAATCCAGAGGACACAAGGCTGCAGTGGGAGGGTTGCTGGTCAGAAACAATAGCTCAGTCCTGGCTCGCATGGCCCTCCCGCTGCTTTGAATTAATTCAAACTGGGAACATCTATTACCCAGTTCCAGACCTGCTACCCAGCAAAGCCAAGAAAGGAGCAGCTCCCTGAGAGCTCAGAGGGTGTGCAGCAGATCCAGCAACATCCACACATGCCAGCTGTGTCACCATGAGGGAACAGAGCACGTGCAAGTACAAGAGCAGTTCTGAGGACCACACTAATGCCAGCTCAGTCTGCATCCACGGGGAGACCACCTGCTTCACATCCAAGAGCCTGGGCAGCACAACAGCCCAGCCTCAGACAGACCTTGCTGGGAGACAGGACAGGAAAAATCCTGCAATTACTTCAGCAGCAATTCTTCTCTAGTACTGCCTACAGTGCAGCAGCACACAGTCTGTGACCATATCTCCTCCTGTTAAACAGGATTCAAATCCGCTTAATGCTCCCCTCCCTGGAAGAAGGAACAGGCTGGCTAGAGCACACTCCCCATATCTGTTGTACGAACGTAATACAAGCATGGCAGGGCTGCTGTAAAGCTTTAAGATGGTTCATAATCTCCAGGCCTAGGGCTAAGACATGAACTCAGGCTCTCTGGAGCTCACTTTGTCTACTGGATATTGTAAGACAAGATAAGGCAAAGATATTCTTTTTTTTTCTTTTATAAACTTCTCCTCAAAATCTAGAGACAAGGGATGAGGCAATCTTGCCAGACATAAGATAGTGTCAATTCCAGACCAGGCAAGTGTATCACATGCAAGCTTCCAACATCCCATACACTGCCTCCTGATAATGAGCACCAGTTCCACACCAAGTCTGGACTGTGGTCAAAGCACCCACCCATTATTCCCACAGCTCTTCCCTAGCATCCAAGAGGCATCCCATTGTTACTCCTTTGGACTGGGCAATGAAATGGTCAGGTGATTCGGCCCTCTGCCCTACAGGGAGTGCTCTGCAGAGTTAAAACACCTGGCTGCTGTTCCAACTTCCTCTGCACTGCTACAGCACCCACAAACCAGTGCCTTTGGAATACAAAAACACACACGGCTAACAATTCTGCAAGGGACATCAGCACTGCTGAAAGCAAAGCTGTGGGATGCCCATACACATCAAAATGGATTATGATCAGAGCCACTTTGCTGCAAGATCCCATGCCATAGCAGATCCCATCAGTGGCATTAGAGGCACCATGTTCAGATAAAGCTGGACAACATATCAGAGCACTGGTGCCACAGAGAGCAACTGCGAGCTAGACAGGCTTTTGCCACTGCAAGCTCTGGAACCCCTGTTGCATCCCCCTACCGAAATGCATCCTGCAGAAGGCATCCCCTAATTCAGTGTCCTTTCCAGAATCATAACACATTTTGCCAATCAAGTGAGAGTTGGCTAGAGATACTGACCTGGATGGCACAAAGCACCACAGTGTATACAAATGTTGGACATCAGTGGCCAAGGGATTCAAAATTGTAGAGGCTTTTGAAATAAGATATTTAAATTACTTGTATTTTTCCTTATACAGTGAAAAGGTTGTGTAACCAGTTACTGAATGAGCATATCCCAAGTGCACGTCCAGACTATGCAAAGCAATGTTTGGTAGCAATCTGCCTTTCAGCAAGTCCTCAGTCATGATAAAGAGCACAGAAGACAGGCAGGCAGTGATAAAAATCAACTTCTCTTACTAATGTCACCCTAGCCTCAGCTCTGGCAACAGGGCAGAAAGCCCATTAACCATAGTAAAACTGTAGTCATGCTTGTTCTTGAAGTAAATCTCTGGATTTCCTCTTTCTGCTTCCTTGGAATTACTCTCCCAGCAAGGAACTTTATCTACCTTTCCTCTCAGATAAACTTGTACATAGTTCAGAAAAGTTGTTTTTCCAGCGGAACATTTATCTACGAATTGCTCAGGACTGTATGACTAAACATGCATCTTATCCCTTCTTTTTAAGTTGCTTTAAGTATAATTATTGTCCCCTTTGATGCTGCCTTGAGAAATTCTAATAGAAGAGTGAGGTAACTGCTGGAGCAGGAGCTATTCACAACCTTTTGACTTCTCATGTTCAGTCACTTTCTGCTATCAGACACACTGGGAGGAACAGTATTTGTTAAAGCTCTAACACAAGCATTGTTTGGAAAGAAGTATTTTCAAAGTTCAGGAGATTTTTTTTTTTTCCCTCCAAATCTTCTCTGGTCCAAGTTTCAAAGAAATTTTAATTGCAAAGAAAATCTCAACGCTTGCCCTAGGGAAGAGGGTTTTACAGCCATAACGGTCTCGCTCTGCAGCAATTCTTTTCCAAATATGGAATTTTCATGCCTTGTCTACGTGAATACAATACTTTTAATTCGTCTTTAAAAACAATCTCTGAGAGGAGGTGGAGGCAGCCATCACAGCATCTCTGTCGCAACTGCTGGGATGGACAGAGTTCCTCCTGCTGTGGAGAGAAATCTCCAGAGCTCAGTGCAAGTCTTTAATTTTAGGATCTGGACAGATAGCCATATCTAAAAGTCACCCCCTTACAAACATGCTGTCGAGAGTCAGAAGTTGCATTCCCAAAAGATTCACATCTTCTATGCTAAGCACCTCCTGGAGAGCCAGAAGTGCTCCCAGAGAGCAGAGCAGAGAACCTTCCACTGCCAGAGCTGCAACTGGTACAGCCCAGGGACACACAGGCACCACCATCACTCCCTCCCTTTGCCCCCTGCTGCCAATTCTTTGGGCCCTGAACTCCAGAAGTGACAAGAAAGGAAAGGCATGAGCCCCAAACAGGGCAAGTGGAATCAAAGCTGATGGCCCAGACAGCAGGGCGTTTGGATAGGAGTTAAAGGACAAAGTAAAATAAAAAAAGCACAAAATGGAATTCTTTCACTTTGACAAATGTGGAGGGAATTGAGTTCTTTTAAGCCAATGTTTGGCAAATGCATGAATTATTTATCATTCAATATTGTGTGATTAAATGGAAAATTGAAGATGTTCACAGCTTTGACTGCAACTTTCCACCTCTTGTGAAAGTCTCCCCAAATTCCTACAGAGAATTACAAGTGGGTATTATACTGAGCCATAAGGGTTCAAAGAAACCTCTTCAATTTGCTTCTCCGGGTTCAAGGTCATGTTCAGACTCAGTCCTCTGGTGAAATAAATACTATGGCAGGCACATGCCACTTTCAGGTAGGTCTCTTGCTGCTGCTCACTCTTCTTCCCTATACATGTTAATCCTCTTAGCAATTTTGTCCTTGGAAATCCCTCAGTCTTCCTGACAGGAGACATGCAACTCCTCTTTACAGAAAGCACAAGACCAAGGAAGTCCTTTCCATGGCATCACACTGCCATTTTGAGACTAAGCCCCCACAGGATCCTCCACAATGAAGCAGAGAAGTCACGAGGGAGGACAAGTGAGCAGCAAAAAACCAGGATAAGAACTGTGGGGCTGCACAGTTTTCACAGTACTTTTCCTCCAGTGCAACAAGAGGATCCAGTTGTGCACAGCCCAGATTAGAAGCAGGCACAAGCTTTCTGTTGCAGATACCTCTTCAGGTGCCTTTGGCCCAAGGTAAGTGGCTTCCTCAGCACCTCAGGATGAGCCTGCAGCAATAAACTGCCAGCAGAAAGATGGAAGAATGCATGTAATTAGTCTCTTTAATGCCAATTCCAACCCGATCTTTCTCACTTAAGAAAACTGTTACAACGATTTTCTTATTTTCAAAGGAGTTCATTAAATAAAAATTAGAGACAAGATAGTATAATGGGTAAGTATTATTTATTCAATATCCTGCTAAAACCCAACACCACTCTGTCTACACACAGGTTTTTCTGGCATGTGGAAGAAGAGGCTCTAAGTTCAAACCTTCCTGCTCTCCTAGAATTCCTGAGCAAACACACTGGGAAGAAAGGAAGGAATCTGGGTACCACAGGAATTCAGGAACCTGAAGTGGAACCCTGCACAGCCTCGTCCCCAAACAGGAAGCACACATGCTTTGCTAAGTCACAGCATTGCACAGAGCAGTCCACACAGCTGGCAGGAATCCCTGAAAGATGAGTCTCCTACACAGATGGTACCTTTTGGCCAAGTCTGTTTGAAAGTCAGTATTGCCAAGAAGAGCACAGCAAGGGGTGGGCACCTGAGGCTGCCCAGGAGATCAGAGCCCTGCTAGGTCCCTCCCTGGGTCCCTCAGGCTGTATTTTGAGTAGAATCAGACCAGCAGTGAGCAGGTGTTCTTGAGAACGAGCACCAGTGTCACAGCCCCACAGGAGTCCCTGGATAGTCACCCTGGAAGAAACCCATTCAAAGCAAAGCCCACCTCCCCTTCACAAAGTACAACCAGCAGGGACCAGACCCTCTTGCTGGGCCAGGGATCTACACACAGGAGCAGAGGGCCAGGAATCCTCACAGCAAAGCACCTGACAGTGAGCTGCAGAGAACAGCCTACAACACACTAAAAGACTACGACCTCCTTGTAAGCAACTTGCAGACAACAGCAACAGGCTAAATTCTGCATTCAGCCATTAATGATAGATGCATTATTTATTTGGAATCATTTGCTTCATCCCACTAATCACATCACCACCAGCAGCTTCTGACGGCGCACAGCACACGGAGCCGTGTCCCAGGAGTCAGTCACTGCCCAGGGCAACACGCACGGCAGCTCGGTGGCCTTGGGGCCATTTCACCTCCCCAGGAAAAACATGCAGCTTTTGCCCAAAGCTGCTCACTGCCCTGCAGATACCACAAGTCATGCATCCGCTGGTGGCCAACACCTGGCTCTCCTGCATGCTGCCCGATGCCCAGAGGGAGCTGCTGAAACCAGCTCCTGCCCCCAAGGGCTCTATAGCAGGTTCAGAAGAAACCAGCACCACTGTGGCACTCGTCCTGCCCTGAGTCCTTCTCTCACTCGGAGCTCAACCTCCTGTCGTGGTTTAACTGTAGGATGAGGTAACCATCACGAGTTTGTGTCAAACACATGTGCCAGGCCAAGAGCCCAGCACTCAAGTTCCACAAAGCAGCCCTCCCTGATGCTGCCAGGTGAACAGCCCCGTAAAGAGAACCCGCACAGAACCTGATTTCCCCCAGAGCAGAGCAGCCCTTCCTCCCCTCCATGCCACAGTCCAGAACATCCCACCTCTGTCCCTCCAGGCACTCATGTACCAGCACTGTGCAGCTAAAACCCACATTGCAGAGACCCCTTTCTCTGGAGGAACCAGTCCCTCAGGAAGGGACCAAGACAGGATGGGAGCCCCAGGGACAGGGATGGAGAGGTCACCTGCCCGAGGGCACTGCATGGCTGAACAACCACACACAGCTGCACTACAGGCAAAGTTCCACTTGCATACAAGTGAAGAAGCATTTCAGCATCCTGTCTGGTAGAATCAAATTTTTATATCCTTCCATGCCTAGTAAATTCTGTTCACAAAGACCAAGAAAAAAAGGAAATAAAAGCCTTAATAAATGCTGGAAGAGCAGGGAGCTCACACCAGCTCCCAGTCTAGCGTAGCTCCGGGATTATCTAGGCAATAGTTTATTTTTCTCTCCAGTATCATTTTCCCAGCTTGATCTCTACTGTCGCAGTATGATGGTTTCACCCCATTAGCCTTGCTTAAAAAAAGTGATCCCAGGACTGTGAGTGTTATTGCCCACATAAATCAGGAGGCTTTGAATACGGAGCACCTTTAAATAAACAGCTGATGGAAGTGAAGTTCCGGGATCATTATTAATAGCTTTTCATTTCTGTGTCCGCTGTGCTGTGACATTCTTTCCCAGCAGAAAGCCTCCGCTTCCTATCCCCAGTACATCTGATCCCATGAGTCCTCCAGTCAGAATGAATGACTGTACCTTAGTGTTAATTGCATTGCCCGTTCCACAAACGGAATACTAATATTAACTAGTAAGAGGAGGACAGTTTGCAGGCCAGGAGTGATGGAACAGTTTAAAGAGAGGCACACCAGCCCCTCTGCCTTTCCCTGGGCCAGTCCTCTCACCTTCCCTTAAGGAAGGGCAGATCCTGGCTGTCAACACACACCAGGAGATGCTACAACAGGTGACAAGGTGCTGCTCCATTTCTGTCCTGTCTCACATGCCCTGTACTGGACAGACACCAACTTTCCCTGCTCTGCCAGCAATATCACACCTTTCACATGCCCCCTGCAAGCAGAATGATGCCACTCTCCACATTTCAAACAGCTCCTGAAGGAGTCCAAAGGGACACACACACACATGGAGAGGCAGCCACCACACAGCAGCCCAGACAGTACTTACAGGTGCTATTTAAAGATTTTACCTGGTCAGATCGAGTTTATTTTCCACTACCATGGCTTGTCCAGGGAGGAATCACTCTTCTCCTCCACCTTCAGCTATCAGGGTCTCTCCTGAGAGCTGCAGGCAGGTGCACAGCAACCCAGGGCAGACCTAAGGGCAGGAACAGCTAACACCAGTGAAAGGCAAACCACTCCTCTCTCCCAAGGGAGTGAGTTTGGGACAGGACTAGACATCTCATCAAGGTGGACCTTGGCCACCTGCTCTGGGAGGCCCTGACTTGGGTCTCTGCTGCCAGCACTGACATACAGGTGCTCCCAGGCGGGATTTCCAAAATCCTCACACATAGAACCCAGAGTTGCCAATCCTGTTGCAGACACAAATGAATCATCTCCCAAGTCTGCGGCCCCAGAAGAAAGACCAAGTTTCTCCTCGGAAAGTGTGCTCAGGGTCTCTGAGGCACTTTGCCCAGAGAAAGGAGGAGATGATCCTGCTGACAGCCAGTTCCAACACAGTGACCAACGTAAGTGCCTGCAAAAAGGCTCCACAGTGGCCCACGTGCCCAGGAAGAGGCTGGCATAGGCACAGAGGGTCCTGCTGCCATAGCCCATCCCCAGTCCCCTTTTAGTGTTCTTGAGTCATGACCCCACACACAGGTCATGCTGCTCAAAGAGCAAGCACAAGGGAAGCAAATATGCCAAAACAAGCCTGTTGCTTCTGTGACCTTTGCTGTGTATAAACCCAAAGGCCTGCAAGACAGCAGCAAACTCCAGGAACAGCTGATGGCTTTTGATTTTACTGCCTGCTCTTTCTCAAATCCAGTTTTCAGCAAGGAGTTTCATGACACAAGTTCCTCTATGAGAGAGTCAAAGTGGAAGCAAGCATCAGAAAACTGGAGTGTGGCTGAAAAGAGCTGAAAGAGACCACTACAGACAGGATGCACATTTCTTGAAGGACTGTAAGAGGGGAAAAAACAAAGCGTTAAATGTATCTCTGGATTTCAGAGCCCTTCCCTATCTAGGGTCTGAATTATTTTTATCATGATGGACCAGCACAGGAGAGCCGCATCCTTATGACAAGTCAGATGTAGCACTAGCCTTTTCTCTGCAAGAAACTCTGACCGCTTTGTCAGGTGAAGAAAAAAAAAGTGATTCCTCCTCCACATCCCTCCAGCACTGCATTTGCAGACTGTGGACCAGCATTCAACAGCCCCACAGAAACTTCAAGCAAAGGAAATACAGTGGGGTACCACATACACAAAACAGCACAGCTCAGCGTGTCACTAGAAATGCTGCTTTCCAACCACCAGACTTCAGCATCCCATTGAAGCATCACCTCTCAGCAGAGGCCAAACGTGCAAATTGCAGTTGAAAAGGAGAACATTTCTGAAAGCTGGAAGCACGTGAACACAGCAGGCTGGAGCAGAATCCACAAGCAGCTTCTCTTTAATGTTACTACCAAACCAATGGCACAATGAGGAAGGGACAGACTGCGAGCTTGGAGAACAACCACTCTGCTCAGCACAAGTGACAAAGGGAGATTAATCGCCCAGTTCCTCCCATCAGGCATAAGGGTTCAGGGCTTTGGTGTAAAACTCCATCAAACAAGATCGGCACCTTCACTTCTGACATTCCCAGATGGACAGAGGACACAGCGTCAGGTTTTGCACAGGCCTTATTTCACAATCAAGCCCTTTGCTTCTGCCACTCCTGGCAACAGTGAGACTGTGAGAACCTTCCCAACCCAGCACACAGGCTTTGAAGGGTCTTTCCTCATGTACCTGCACAAAGCAGGGACCTTGGGGCCTTGTATGTAGGTTCTAATGTTTTTATTATCAAAAAGAGTAAAGAGGAACTTGGTGAAGTAAGAGGCAGGAAAGAAGCCCAGGGAACAAAGGGAGAAAAAGAGAGAGAGAGAGAGATTACAGTAGCAACAGGGAGGACAGAAGAGCAAATGGACAAAGTGCATGTGAAAGAATAGAGCCAAGGAGATACACATACACGTGAGCAAGCGGGATCGTGCTGGAACACGTGAGCATGTGCATGCAAGAGAGGGCACAGAGACTCACACAGGCAGGCTGCAGCCATTTGCAGCTCCGAGTCCTTCAGCCTCACTGCAGGTTTGCAGCCTGGCACTGCTTCAGCGAGGGGCCTCCCAAAAAACACTCCCTGGCACACGCAGGACCCCCCGACCCAACTTTCTCCATCCAGTCCAACAGCCACTCAGTACTGTTGACAGTGAAAGATCCTCTAAACCAAAAAAATCTATAGACACTGGCTCTGAGAATGCTCATCAAGGCCACCCCTCTCCCCAAAGCAGTTCCATGTTTGAGAGGGGGAGAACTGGCAGCACACAGGTAGACACGCTCCTACTTTCTTGTGTGGCTTTCTCTGACTTGGTCACCCTCACACACCTCAACTGTTTGCATCCTGCTCTCTGTCACTACACTACAGACCCTTGGTCACTCTCTCCTTGCGCTCTGGTTTGTTTGACTTCCTTCTCCTTCTCCACAATCCCTCCTAGCTTGTTTGATGACAGTCACATTAGAACCCCTTCAAATGTCCCAAAGTCCCTAGTCTAGAGCCCACCATCCCTTATCCATGCACTCAGTTGCAAAAGTGCTGAAATCCCAAACTACACCTACCTCCTCTGTGTGCTGCCACACCAGTCTCCAGTCCCCCACTGCTCCAGACAGACACTGGACTGCCCGAAGCCAACTAGGGAGGACTGCATTGCAGACAAAATGTGTTTCTTTGTGTACTCCCCTCCAAACCACTACCCTTCTCAGGCTGCTGGGCTGGCAGCAGCTTCAAGCAGAATTTGGGCATCCAAAGCCAAGCAGTGTCCAGCCAAGAAGCTATTCTGTCCCTCAGAGCTGTACATGGCTTGCCACTCACATGTCCCATCAGCTCTCACAGTGACTTGACACCAAAACTCATCCATGAACACGCAGTCACTGTGATTCCAAAACAGCCACAAGACACAGCTGCCCTGAGCAGGGCTGATACCAAACTTTTGAGAGGTTTGGGACCAAGCACAAGCAATGTTTCTGCACAGTCCTTGGGCCCCCATGGTGGAGGGGACCAAGAGTATTAGTTCACAAGACAGCTTTCCTCATCTTGGTGCACAGACAAACCTCATGCACAAAAACATATAAACTTACCAAACGCTTCAGACATTGGCTAGGAGAGGACAAAGAAAATCTGTCGTTGCTATTTCTATACATACTTGGGAAGCACCAGATAGCACAGTGATGGACTAGATATAAAAGAGACAGAGAGGAGTCTCACTACCAGCCCTTGATCACTCACAAGGGAAACGCACGTGCTGCATTGTGGAAACCAGAACCAGACATTGTGTCCTACCTCTGCCTAAGCCCAGCTCAGCTGCAGTCTAAAGAAAAGACCTTCCAGCCTGGGGTTTCACAGTCCCTCCCTCTCACTTCTATTTCACAGCAGCTTTTCACAACCAGGACAGTGCTTACTATAAGCAACACAGGCTCAGCTGCAGGATTTTCTGCTTCTGGGACAGCCTAAGGTTTGGAAAACACCTCCCTAGAAGCACCAAACTTGACTGGAGCCTGTGCCCAGGAACAGAAGGGAGATACTCAGCAGCCCCACAGCAATCACTGGTCAGACCCTGTCCTGCCAACCCCAGCACTCTGAAGAACTGAGGCTGATTTACACCATCTGAGCAAGCAGCTCACTGTCACTGCCTGCATGCAGCCCTGCTTCCCAAGGCTTCTTCTCCAGCACTCCATTGCCTCTCTAGCTTCTCCCAACAAAAACCACGTCTGGCAGTGCTGTGCCTCTGCCCTGGGCAGCCTTGAGTCTGCCTTGGCCATCAGATCCACAGGACAGAAGCCCCATCTCCCACTGCCCAGGTGTGATGGGGGCTCTTTGCCAAGGGCACCAAGGCATCGTGCCTCAGTGCAAGCACTAAAAGGTGTTTAACTGTCCTGTACCGGCTCTGGCTAGAAGGGAGTTAATTTGCTTCACAGCAGCTTATATGGTGCTGAGTTTCAGATTTGTGACCAAAACAAAACTGGCAACACACTAATGATTTGCCCAGTGCCAAACTGTGCAGTGTCAAAGCCTTCTCTGCTCTCACTATGCCCCTCAGTAAACAGACTGGGGATGCACAAGAGTTTGGGAGTGGACACAACCAGGCAGATGACCCAGACCAACCACAAAGATATGCCATTCCATCTAATGTCGTGCTCAGCAATAAAAAGGGAGAGGAGGGAGCTTAGTTAGCCACTTTTAGCTCAGGAACTGCCTGGGCATCAGTCTACCTATAGAAAGCAATGAGTGTTTGCCTTTGCGTCCCTTGTTTTATTTTCTCTTTTCTTCCACTTCACTTATGAAACCACTTCTATCTCAACCCACAAGTTTTATTCTTCTCATGCTCCACTTGGGAATGAGGGAGTAAGCAAGTGGCTCTGTGATGCTCAGCTGCTTAGTGAGGTTATCCCACAACAGTTCCTAAACACATGGCAGCACCATTGCAGGCCATGTTCACAGCCAGAGCAGAGGAAGTCAGACTGACCCTTTCCAAATGCATTAAACAGAAAGCAGGAGCCCTGGCACAGTAAGAAGCTGCCATTCTCCTTGCACAAAGCTTTGAGCCCCTCAGTCCCATGCTATGAGCTCAGATCTCCTGTCCTGGAGCAGACAAGCACCACCCACTTTCCCTTTAATCCACTATAACACATTAGCACTCTAGGTGCAAAACTAATTAGAGCCTCAACCAATGGTTCCAACATCCTTCCCAGCTAGACACGAGTCTCCCATTGCACAAAAATGGAACTTTTTTTCCAACAAAATCCATAAATGCTCACCTGTGGTGGCTACTCCAGCCAGGGAAGGTTCAGTGCTTGCATTTCACTTCATGCCTCCATCACCTTGTGATACCAAGGAAGGGAGCAGCAGCATCATCTGCCAGCACAACATTCAGTCCTCCAGGCAGGACTTCACAGCTCCAGCTCACAAGCCCTTGTCTGACTTGGCTAATCCATTGCCAAGTCCTGGGCAAGGCAAATCAAGGCCATGTCTATACCTGCAGGGTAAGCCACACTCCCTGGTCACTCATTCCATGGTCCTTGGGGGCTCACAGTTGCAGCCCTGCTTCTCCCCTGCTCACACACCCAGCTGACCAAGGCACTGCCATCAGTCTCCACCATACCTGCCATGGAGGTTCGACCAGATCAAACCCACCCAAGGGTTCACCTGAGAGGCGAACCTGCGTGGCAAGGCGAAGAAAAGCTACCTGGGAAAGCCACGCTCACTTCTGAGCCTCAGCGAGACGAGCAGAGCCACTGCCCAGCGGAGGACCCTGGTTCTAATCTCACCGCACCTTTCAAGTTAATTGCTTAATTGGCACACGGGGCTGTGCACATGAAAGGAGGAAGGATGGCTCCCTCTGCCGGCACCGGCCCGAGGAGGAGCCCCCCGCCCGGCTCGGGGGCAGCCGGACCCCCGCCCGCTGCCAAACCCTGAGCACAGCTGACCTCGCACCTCCGCAGCATCCCAAAACAGCCACGCAAAGAATCCCCGCCTCCTGCAGCACAGGTGATGATGCCCAGGGAAAGAGTGCCCTGCCCTGCCTCCGGACAGAACTACTGCAGCAGGAGTTTTATTGCAGAAAATACCGTGCCGCTGGGGAACAGCCTGGGAGGGCTGTAGCAAACGAGTGTTCAGCTGACTTTTAAAAGTTTAAGCAGGGATGTAATTTGTTAAGGACTCTGCTGATGCTCAGCTATTCCTACCTGCCATCAAAAGGTTCAGCTGTATTTCATAAGTGGGAAGGCAGCCAAGTTCAGAAAGCTGGTGAAGTCCAGCTCCCAAAGCAAACCCCCCCTCACCTGTATGTCCTCAACCTTCCAGACTCCAGTGACAGGGGAGACAATTCCCTCTCCCACACATGGCACAGCACTGGCACCAACAGCCACGTGCTTTGTTAGGGCCGTAACAACAAGGGAGAAAGCACATTTTCACACTGCTGAAAAATAGAATAGTGAAAATCCAGAAGGACCCAAGGGTAGCTCTGGAGTTCAGCTGTGTGTGGGGTGGGACAAAACAGTGTCCTGTCCCAGGTTAACAAGCTCACTGCTAGTATGTGCACATCTCAAACTGCTCCTTTCTAAAGAGGGTGATGAGGACAGGAGGAGGTGCTCTGAGCTTAGGAGCCACTTTTAATGACAAGGATTATTGGCGAAACAGCATTTTGGGGATTTGGGATTCTGGGAAGCAGCTGCAGTAGGAGCAGAGGGAGATAATCCCAGTGTGACAGACAGAGATGCAAGAAAGCAGGACTGGGAGAGGGAGCGCAGCATCCCCAGGCACACACAGAAGTTACTGTCTTGCACAAGGGAACAGCCATTCCAAAGCAGAAGGAGGGTGCCAGAACAAAGGGTTGGCCCAGGGTATCCAGCACTCCTCTGTCCTGGGATGGCCAAACCAGGAGGATTTGAGCCTCAGGAGCAGCCAAATCTTTATCTGTCCTCCCCAACTCTGGCTTACATGGGGACTCAGAGCCAGAGGAGCCATCTGCCCCACAGCCTGCCTTCAGGAAGCCCAGGCTCCCTGGCCAGCAAACAGCCAGCAAGGGGCATCCAGGCTCTGCCCAGAAAGGCAGTAGGGGGGCACTGAGGGGGCAGATCCAGGCCAGGGCCTGGGGAACACACCCTCAAAGTACCCAGCTCCAACACCTCTTGGGCGGGCATGGGGCTTCAGACCCTCCCTGTGCTGTGGTCTGCCCGTGCACAGCTCCTGAGTGCCAGACCACAGGGAAGGGCAGCAGTGCTCAAGAAAGAGCCCAGAGAAAAATGGGTGTCACCCACAGAGGCTGCAGAGTCTGGAGAGTCTGCCATGCACAGCAGAGGGATGAGGCTGCCCCAAGCCTGTGGCTGCAGTGCCCAGGAGGGGCTGAATGCTTCACAGACTGGACACAGCTCAGCTGTCAGAACAAGCTCTCTCCTGCCAGGCCAGCATCAGGACCACATCACACCCTCTTGCTCTGACTCAGTTTTGCAATCAAAATGGAAAATGCTAGCTTACCAAAGCAGTGTCCAGATCCTGTGTTTGCTCCTGCAGCTGCTGTTTCCAAACGCCTTGCATCCTTGGTCTGCTGGGTGCACACCACTACCTGCACCCACATTCACACATAGGCTCCTGCCAAAAGGCAGTCAGAGCTTTTTAGGCTCCATTTATTGCCCAAGATGTTTCTATGGCGACTCCTTTCACATCCCATCATTGGCTGCAGAAAGCTTCTGGCCATCAGCAGCTTCAGGTGAGTTGAGGGCCTCAAGCTTCAAGTCACCTGCAGTTAATGCCACTGGCTGCAGTCAATTAGGAAGAGATTAATAAAACCCTAGCTGAAGCAGCAATGGTGAGTGAGGTAGTGTCAGCAAGCAAAGAGGAGTGAGCTCATGTCTCCTTCCCCTTAGTGTCCTCTGTAGCAGGGAGGAGCAACAAAGATGGGTAGGGGGTATTGGTTGGACAAACAATTCTGCTTTCATGATTCCCTGAAAGGCTTCCCAGTCAGCAAGGCTCACAAAACTGCCATAACCAGAGCACAGAACCACTTTGTCCCGTGAAATGACTGGCCCTGACATACCCCTGCCCAAACCAGGGGCAGGATGCTCCCAGCTCTGCTGGACAAGCACCTGGCTAAATGCTTCTATAGGGCAGCTATAGATCCGTGGCTACTGCTGACAAACACCAAGCACAGCATCACCTCCATTGCACCCACAGCTTCCATCATCAACCAGTCAGGGCCAAATTCAGCACAGGTGACAGCAGTGACAGTGTGAGACAGGCAAACTTGTTTTGTTTGGGGAGCAGATTTTGCCCTCAACAGTGTGAGAGCAGTGCTAACAGGCACTTTGCCCAGAGTCTCAGTCCTGCTGAGTGTGAGCTAAGACATGGCTCTCTCACTAGGATCCAAAATTAGGAAGTGCAGCACTGAGTAGAGTCAAAGCTGAACGAGCTCTGTTCGGCTTTTTTTCCAGGCTCATGGATGGTGCTGTCAGAGTGAGGGGCAAGGAAGTGAGTAAAAGCAGGGGAGCAGAACAGGGCACAACAGGCAGAGAGAAGGCAGGTCCAGATTCCCAGACTAGGGCAGCGCGGCAGGACTGGGAACAGAGGAGTACTGCCATTTGCTGAAAAAATGTCATTAGGATGCAATGAGTATTATAACTCTTGTGTTTAGTGAGCTATCCTGCGTTTGGGCACCCAGCAGAAAGGACATACTTTCTGAAAAGCACCTTGATTTTCAGCCTGTAAGTGTAGCAGCAATGAATGATCCAGTCACACCTAGTCACTGGGCTGGAGCAGATGGATCAGCTTCGGGCTGGCTGCCTCTCCTATGTCCAAGGGCACAACTACCCCCACTCTCAAGAAGAACAACACAGGGGCCTCAGTTTAGCAAGGTCTGTCCCATGCCTTTTGCTCAAAGATGCCTTCTAGCACTATTCCCAGCTGATACTGGTGTGCACACTCACCACCACCACACTCCCCGTGCTGGGCGCTGGGGGAGACGTGAGAAGCAACACTGAAATCCAAATTTTTAAGACCAAAGCCATGCCCAGGCAACCCACATGCTGTGAACAGTCCTCATGCTCCCACCTCCCAGCAGTCCTCTATCCCCCTTTGCCTTACATGCACCAGGTAACATGAGCAGCAAAGGGAGCTCTGTGGCTGCCACAGGCTCCCCACCCAGCTGCCAGTTACTGCCTGCCAAGGCCCAGAATGTCCCACAAGCCCTCAAATGAGAAAAGAGAAGGTGCTGTAATGCCGTTGAAGAGCTGAGACATCCGCTTGCAGGAAGAATTCCAACCACACTGCAAGAGGATCAGAGGAATAGCACCACCAAGAAGATACACAGCTTTCATCAGAGAAGAAAGAATCTAGACCCTCTGCAGGCATCCCAGTCAGCCTTGTGCGATGAGGGGAGGTAGAAACTGATGGAAACGGATCCACTTTGACTACCCAGACATTGTCCTGGAGAACCAGCACTAAAATACCATCCAACAGCCCTTCCCCAACAGGATAACACAGAACTCCCTTCTCCCTGCCACATCACAAAGGACAGTGAAAAGAAAGAAAATGAAGGAGAGACAGAGCCAGGCTAAAGCAAAATCTGAACTCGTCTCTGAAGGCAGAGTTGGTGCAAAGCGTAAGACTGAAAATTACTGTAATGTTCTGTATTCCTTTTATGGACTTTGCAAATAATAGAAAGTGATGACTAAATGAAAAAGAAACAGTGAACTGGGAGGATGGGTCTCTGCAGTGGCTACTAGCAGGAGCAGAGAGTCCCCCACCTGACCCTTCCAAAGCTCTCTGATGCAGAAACTACACCCACAAACCAGACACAACCACAGAGACAGATGTCCCCCACCCCATGCTAGATGATGGGTGAGTCCCAGTCCAACCCCATACTCCAAGTCTGCATGGGAGCAAGGAACGCCGACAGGCAGCAATTTGCTGCCCAAATCCAGACAGAAAGACCTGGCTTATCTGCTGGGATGGAGGGGGGACTGTGCTTCACAAGCAACACATCTCAAAGGGACATGCAGGCATGAGCCCTGCAAATGTTGGGGCAGCCAAACCCACGGGGCAGAGCTCTGTCCCCTCACCTGCAGCCCAGGGCTGCCACACTCAGACCGCTGAGCACAGGGTGACACAGAGGAGCCCTGCCCACCACAGAGCAAAGACTGTGCGGGTACCAAGGGCACAGGGCACGACAGTCCCAGGGCAACAAACGGTCTGAGTCAAAGCTGATGACATCCCTCCCCTTCGGGCACCGCTCCCGCAAGGAAATGCCATGGGATAAATTGGTGGTAGAGACTAAAGGGATCCAGAGAACAGCAAGGATCTTACACCGTGTCCACCTACCACCTCAGGCAAGGAGTCTTGCTGGGACTCACACCCACCTCATCTTTACATGTAAATTTTTCAAGAAAGCAGATCACTCAAAATGGCCTGTGCCTCGGGATATGTATGGACTTATCTGCAGAGAAGTGTCATTGCTTGTAAACCCAAACACAGTTGCATAACCACACGGTTAAAAGATAATGACACAAATTCATACATGGCTGTATTCTTATGTACAAATACTGCTTCACGACATGATGTCAAAAGAAAGTGTCACCACACTATTTCTTTTTCAATTTGTTTTTCCTTACTTTTCAAATATGGGCTTTCAAATATAAAAACTACTTATTTGAAAGTAAATATGTAATTGTACTTTAAAGGAATAACATCAGATTAAATCCCGTCTGAAGTCCAGTTTTGTTTCAAAGCTTCCATGAGCAATCTAATCCTTCTAACAATATAAAGTTCACGGGTTGTAAAAAGGGTTTCAAACAAACAAACATTCCCTCTGTAATATTTGCAGCCAAATTTTACTACTATGGGATAGTGACTAGGAGCACAAAAGTAAAATTCGCTACGAAAAACCCCTTGCTAGCTCAATATTATTTTCAATGTGCAAAAAAAACACCCCAAAGCTAATCAGACATATGCACAATGAACAGTGAATTATGACCCTTATCTTAGAATCCTTACACAAAAGCAAGAACTACGAATTTTTCAAACATGACAACGCATTTAAATCACGAAAATATCGTATTATTTGATATGGAGCTAGGAAAAATAGGATTTTAACTGTTATTTTTAATCTAAAGGAAACCTTTTCTTTTTTTTTTTTCCAGGAGGCCTGCTAGCTTCTTCTGAAAAAGAGTTTTAAAACTGACCTTGTTTCAGTAGCCACTTCTCTGTCATAGGTATGAAATCACCATATCACATTATAAAGTGTCAATGCACCAAAAAGCAAAGGGCACTTTTTTTTTTTAGGCAGGAACAAAGCTGGCTCTTTTTACCTATGAAACAGCACATACGTTTTCTTTCATAAGCCCACCAATTTCCACTCTGTATTATTCAGCGACTGGCATTTCATACAGAGACCAAGCCTCACTTGCTCTGACCCCCACCCCACTGGAGCAGAGATATACGTGATACAAAAGTCAGTACAGAATCTGGGCCAGCTTATTCAGATTTCAGTGGGCTCTACCCTGTGCTACACTCAGGGTACTGTCAACATTTCAGGATTTCATCAATGAGCAGCTGAACCACCCTTTGGCCTTGAAAACAAACAAACACAGCAACAGCTCAGGGAAACTGTTTCAGATTCAAAGCCAGAGAAGCAATTTATTTTCAGCATTTGAAAACTGATGTACCAGGACAATGATCTCCAACCTTGATAATTGTTTGTTTCAAATACTCCTTACCCAGTGCTCTCATGAAAGAAGTGGAGAGCATCCACCAGCCTCATAGGGAAAATCTGGCAAAGCCCAGGCTCTGAGCTGAGCACAAAATGTATGAGTACAGAGACTGCAGGCTTCAGCCATGCTCTGAGCCTTAGCTACTCTGAAGAGACAGAAACAGGTCCCAAAGAAACAGTCATTAGCTGAGATATCCTCAGTGGCATGCAAGACTATGTTGCAACACATGGCACTTTAACAGTGCAGTACCAACCCAGAAGCAGGGACAGAGAGACACATTCCCCATTTATCTCCTCAGGCCATGCAAGCAAGCTCTGGAGAACCAGAGCTCTGGTGGAGTCATCCATCCTTCATAGCCCCCTCAGGTCCAAAGGCTTCCCTGAGGTGCACTGCACTGTCTTGTAAAGTTATGTCTGAACTCTCGAGCCTGCCTCTCCTTGCTGCTGCCTACACCATCACCCCTCCAACTGGTCTTGTTCATGCATAAAATGAGGTTAGACGAGAAGACAGGACAGCTCTCCCCAGATTGTGCGGGATGTTACAACTGTCAGAAATTAAACAAGAATAGAGACATCAACCACATCCCTCCACCCCCAGACCCACCGCCAGTGCCCACAGGAGCCCAGATGCCACGGGTTGGGCTCCCCAGTTGCCTGGCAAGAGGCACCTGGCTTGGCAGTGCTGGGGCACACGGTGGGAGCAGACGCGGCTGCAGCTCTTGCTCCCAGAAGGCCTGTGCACAGCCAGTTGGGAACCACATTTTAAATGAGGAAAGTGCTAGTTTTAGAACAGTTATTTTTAGTTTGTTGTTAGAAAAAAAATGTGGCTCTGTGAAGAGAGATGTCACCCGGCCAGCTCTAAGGGTTCGGGCTGGGCTCCTCAGGCATCGCAGCCACACGTCCACACACACCCCAAGCAAAGCCCGTGCGGAATGGGCACGAAGGCTCTGGTCTGTGACAGAGAAATGGGGAGACGGCTCTTGTGTAGACAGGAGCCCTAAGAGGGTGTTTTGAGATACCACCGGTTAAAGAAGGAGCTGCAGCTCTCCAAGCACCGGAGCGCTTTAACTGAAGGGTGTGCCGGGACCCGCCGCCGGCGGAGCCGCGCTGGAGCCCCGGGTACCACGGCGGAGCGCCCGCCCGGCAGCGACGCCCAGGAGGCACCAAACCTCCGCCTTGTCCCGCCGACACGGCGGAGACCCGGGGCACCCCGGTGTGCGGGGGCTGCCTGTCCCGAGGAGGCGACCCCGGGGCCGGGCCGAGACCGCGCTCACCCGCGGGGAGCGCCCGTCGAGCGGCGGCAAAGTTTGCGGCGCGGCGAGGGACGGAGAAGTTGGGCTGCCCCGCGGTGCCCGCCCCGCCGCCCCCCGAGCCGCCTCTTACCTGGGGCGGCGGCCGCGGCCCCTCCGCGCCNCCCAACCCGGCCCAGCCCAGCCCAGCCCAGCCCAGCCTCTGCTGGAGACTCTGAGAATGCAGCGTCGGGTCCGCGCCCCGGACCGGCACCGGGGCCTCCCCCAGAGACCCGCCCTGGGGATGCCGCTGGACCCGGCGCCGGGGGCAGCGGCCCCGCAGTCCCTCGGGCTGCCGCGGTGCCCGGCGGGGTGACAAGACGATGCCAGGCAGGGTGACAAGACGATGCCAGGCAGGGTGACGAGGCGCTGCCCGCAGAACGGGTCCTCTCCCCACGCCGCGGTGCCCCCGTCCCGGGTCCCCGCAGTGCCGTGCCAGCCGCCCCGCAGGCGGGAGAGGGGCAGGGAAAAGGGCAGGGGCAGACCTGCCACCCCCAGGTCAAGGCGCCCCTCCAATGCCCGGGACTGAGAACACATTCAGTGCATGGAGTTCAGGGTTAAGCTGGGGTGCCAAGGCTTCGGCAGGTCAGGGACAGAGACCCCAGCCCACTCTACCGCAGCCTTTGAATGGTGCCAGACGTCGGTGGCCCAGTGAGAGCAGGGCAGGAGCTCTGCCAGGGGCTGTGGGCGCCACTGGGCTGAGGCTGGAGGGCTGTCAGACCCTCTGCTGCTGTGCACCAGGGTCACGGTGGCAGCCGGTGTCCTCAGCACCCATCTCAGGTCTCAGGTGCCTTCTTCAGAGCCCTGCTTGAGGCATGGTGGGCACTGTCCTGGCCCAGCACCACTTTGAGGGGGCAGGAGCAGAAGTGGCAGCACAGCTTGCTGCCAGCAGTAGTCGCACACCAGCAGCAGGATCCACAGCAGAGTGCTGGGTTTGAAGAACACTCTGGGCATGACGAGGACAGGTGGAAGGTGGAAGCAGGGAAGAAGCTCAGCGCTGGTGAGACTGCAACGCTATTTGGAGACAGATAAATCTGATCATGAAAATCAGGTTTTAGCCACAGCTCAGGCAAACAGTCCCCACTGGAACATTTTCCAGACTCCACTGTCCAGGGTCTCACATCTTACCTGGAGAAAATGCTTTCCTGAGTCCACAACATTCTCTGGTATCAGGTTTTGGAGTCTGGCCCTGAAAATAGCATGAGAGAGCACGAGAAAAGGGAATGCCCTGTTGCTCTGTGTGTACAGCATTTTGTACAAGGCAAACAAATCCTCTGCTTGGCCAATATGGGTCAAGAAACAAACTAGTAGCAGGTTATCCACAAACCACCTGGGTCTGGTGCCTCCTGCACAGGCAGGTGGCCTGTAGGTCAGGGAGAGGTGGATGGAATGCAAAAGAGAGGTTTATAACCACAGCATGGATCCGGGAGGAGTGGATTCTCCTTTCCAGGACCAAAAGACAAACAGGGCACAGATCTATCAGCAGGCTCCAGCAGCTGATCTTCCCACCTTTGCACTGGCTGACACAAGGCTTCCCACTGTCATACTACTGCATGACTCCCACCCTCAAAAGGCAATAAGGCCAAGAAGACAGCCTAGGAAGTGCTCCATACCAGCCCCTTCAGACATGGAAACATCTAGAAATATCCTCAATCCCAGTGTGAGAGTGAGAGACCTCCCAGCTGCAAGCACTGCTGCCAAAGTAGATCCCACTTGAGCCTGATGCTCTTGTAGGGAAAGGACCAAAGCCTGGAGCACAGCTGCTCCACTGCTAACAAAGTCTGCAAACAGAGACCGTGTGCTTCATGCCAATCTAGCCCTGGGACAGCTGTGAGGCTCTTGTGCCAAAAATGACACTGGCACTTTTAGAACATCCAGATCCTTTCCCTGGGAGAGCCAAGAGGTAACCTCTCACAGCGCAGATGGAGCTGAGCCCACCTGGCTAAAAGCATCCAATAACCTGATGTGATATTGGGTAGAGATGGTTCCAGGGCTTGTCTGTAGTTTGTGGTGCTCCTTTTCAATCTGTTTTTGCTAAGGCCCCCTTATCGTGGAGAGAGGGAAGATTTGTCTCTCCTACCACCACCCACTCTGTGCCACATCAGCTTCGTGCCTGATCTAGTTGAAGACATACCTGCTCATCACACATGGGTTGGACTAGGTGACCTTTAAAGGCCCCTTCCATCCCAAACCATTCTGTGACTAAGGATTCCATGCCCTCTTGCTGCTGCCGTGCAGGGTGCTGATAAGGCCAGCAGCCTGCCCCAGCCCAGCTCCCAGGTGAGCCCAAGAGAGCACTGTAACAAGGCACATCATGGCAGTCCTTCCATGAGACCTGAAATCAGCAATGCCTCAGAGCGTGTCCAGGTCACATGGCAGCACAGACCAGGAGCCACCAGACTCACTGTGGGGAAAGGATGATGGAGGATGCCAAGCAGGGGAACAAAGGACCACCCGTGACAGGATCACTCCCATTCTGAGCATGGCTCTCCACGCGCATGAACACTGCATGCAGCCTCTACAGCTGGGCCCCACAGCCTCTCTCAGAAGTCGACATGTCACTTTCCTGTCATGTCTCGCATTTTCAGTGACAGAAGGAGGGCCTCTGACTTTGCTGCCATCCTCTTTATCTTCGTAGGAATTTAGTCCTCATCTGGCTTCTCTTTTCTTCTTATTCCCATCATTACTTTATCCCAGCATTCAAATAACTTTCGTATTTCTTAGCTCTCTTCTACCTGCAGCACTGTACCCTTATTCTGATACACTCTCCCCATCTCACTGAGCTCCAGGCCCCTTTGCTTTGCTCTCTATCTCTTCCTTTCTTTCTGCTAGTGCCTTGTTCCTTTTCTTGTTGTGATTTGTCTTCTCTGCTCTGTCCCTTTCACTCATCTGTTCTCCTTATCTCTTTCTGCTTCTTCCTCTTCCTTTTCCCAGTCTTTGCACTCCCCCCCTTCCTCTATGTGCCTTTGTCTGTAAGGAGTTGAAAGTTAAAAGCTTTTCCAACTTGATCCTGAGCAGCTTTCCCTGGTGCTTTCATCTCCACAACACATTTGTAAAACTGCTCAGACTGAAGAGCCATGACATGAACAACTGAAGAAATATCAGAAAGAAACAGGACTTCCAACATGGAATGGAAATCTGCCTTCTCAGAAAAAAAAAAAAATCTCCCTGGTTCACTAACACTGAGTTTCTCTCTCCACAGTTCCTTCAAACACAACATAAAACACCTTTACCAAGATTTCCTCTTCCTGGCCTCATCCTCCTCCATGATGTGTCTGGTGCTGGAAGGGGTAGATACAGTGGTGCCCAATAGCTCCCCATTATCTACCAAAAAGTAGCTGTGACCACCCTGCTCTCCCTCCCCCATCACTAGCAGGTCCTGCCAGGTGTGTCAGTCCTGCTGTATCACAATCTGCTATCCAGAGAGAAGAGCTGGTCACACCAGGGAAGATGCTCTGGCTTTTGTCCAGCCCCGCTCCTACTCCTCCTTTATGCAAACATGGCAGAGACCTGGCAGATTCCCCTGCTGATGTGTCACCAGTTTCCCTCAGCTGCCAAAAGGAGATCTTTCTTACCTCCTTCTCATGTTCTGTGCAGGGTCCAGTATTGTTTGTTTGGGGTAGAGCAGCTACAGAGCACTTCAGGAAAATTCGGAGAAGTGATGCTTTCAAGCCACTTTGCTTGGTGCTTCTGTGCAGCCTGTGCTTTTCAGGGTTCATGTGTAAGCACAGGAGTCTGGTCAGTCTCACCTGTGATCAGTGGTAGGGAACTCCAGAGTTACCAGGACAGACCTGTGCTGTGTCACATGAAACAAGCAAGCCCAAGTGCTGTCTGCTTACTTGGAAATTTGTTGCTGAGAAGCCCATGAATCCTGGCTATTCTCACAATTCTATGAGAGATTAATCTTGCTAAATCCTCCTACTCCTTTCCTATTGGAGAAACAGATTCAGCACAGGACAAGCTTTGTGACTCACCTCTCTGTTGGCAGAGCCATCTCCCATTAATCTAACTCCCTGTCTAATGTCCACATTTGGCAGGCAGGCAATCCATCTCCAGTCCAGCTCTGTCCAGGATCCAGCTCCCCTGTCAGTCAGAGCCTCCCTAATGCTGTGTGCCCTGTAGGCTTCTCTCTGGCAGGACAAGGGCTTCCTGCAGCCCGCTGCCCAGGATCATAGCAGGGGACAGAATCAGGGATGGATGGGTACTTGTTAGGCAAAGCAGTACCTGGCTGCAGTAGCTGCTGGACTCAGCACCTGCCCAGCAGAGCTCTGCTCATTCCCTGACCTCACCCTGCTTCATCCCAGCAGAACCAACAGAGATTCACACAGCTCAGTCCCACCACTCCTGCTCTTCAGTCTGCTGCCCTCCAAAGTTCACCGTGAAAGTGGCTGAGCATTGGGTGTCAGGACTGGCAGAGAAGGTTTTGCTCACATAGCTGCAGCTCAGGATGCCACTAAGGCTGCATGGAAGCAAGTTGCTCTGTTAAACTCCCTGCAGGGGGTCCCTGGGTGGTCACATTTGCTCCCATTTTGCTTACCAGTCACCTCTTGCCAGCTGCTCATCCTTGTCTCTCATGCCTCTCGCCTGAGGGCTGCACTGTAGGATGCCCTGTTACATGCCCGTATTGCCTCCTGCCTTTTCCTGGATGCTGCTCTGGCACAGGTCTAGGATGGACTCCATGGGCAGGTAGCACCACATGACTTTCTTCATACCCCATTGACTATGGGAGAGTCTCTGTGCCCCTAGAAGGTGCAGCACCATGATTCCTGATGGAGATAGAGGCCAGATCTGAAGACAGCAATCCTGTGCTCACATAGGTCCTGCAGAGCTGGGAATGCTCCATAACACACTGCAGAGCATGCCCACACAAAAATGGAGCTGACAGAACATGGCTGGGAGGGGCACAGCCCAGTGGTTCCTGGGCACACATGAGCCAAACCCCCCAGTCTATTGCCCAGGGCCATTTCTCACATGCCACCCCACTTGGTCTGCCAGCCAAATGTCCCTGCCTTGCTGAGCCTCTTCAACGCTACTGTGGTCTTTTCCTGAGAGCATTCCCACTGTCCCACAGATTGCCTGTCACCAAAGGCTGGCAGCTCCCCTCCCCATCTTTATTCTCTCCAAGTACTGTGTCATTTGCAGACTCCACGGTGTCAGCCTTGTGATTAGATTCCAATGCCTTTATGAATAATTTGTTGCGCAATTATAAAGCAAATATTTAATTGAACTTTATGTAAAATTGCTTCTGCCTCTGAGCACTAAACCCTAGTTTTGGGATGGGGCATTGTGTGACCCTGCGGGGCCGCAGGTGTCCCGTGACAAGGCAAGCAGCAAACTCAGACCCCTTCCCCAGCAGCCTGTGCCTGCTGGCAGCCAGCTGGCCCTGGCCCCGCAGCTGGGCTCTTGGGGGGAGTGCCAGGGGTTGGCTCCACACTGGCCCCAGAGGCTGCTGCAGATACACCAGCTGCAGGATTACGGTGAGCCTCCCTTCCCTTGGGAACATGTCCTCGGGCACAAGCAGGAGATGTGTCTTCCTCAGCTGAGCAGCAGAAGGAACCAGCTGGAGCATCCCCAAGATGTGACCAGTGCTATGCTGGAAGAGCATGAAGGTTGTCACTGTAGAAAATATCATTGTGACAAGTGGATGGCAGTCAGGTTTCAGCACAAAAATAAGGACAGATGCAAAGACACTGGATTTCCTTCTTTCCAGTCCTTTCCTTTCCAGGACAAGACTGGAGTATGCAGATGGGAAACCTGCACTGCAGCTAACTCTTCAAGGGAGGGAATGCCTCACTGGCCATGTCTCAACAACATGGAACAGCAGTCTGAATTGATAACAAGAGTTTTGGGAGCAGGATGCCCATCCCAGGAGAGGCTGCTTAGGACAAACCAGGGCCAGTGGTCTGTGCAGAAACACTCTGTGTACCATGACATCACTCACAGGCTCAGCTGGAAGAGTCTGAACAGAGGCAGTCTGGACACACCTCAGATTGGCCATGGCATCGCCTCTGCACAGAAAAACATCTATATCAGCAAAACCAACAGAACTGGACGAAATCCTAATTTACCATGGTCTGTAAAAGAGGCTGAAGTGCCTATTTCCAGTGAGGCGAATTTGAAATTGAAAGAGGAAAACGAGTGCATTGAAGAGATCAGAAGCTCCTTTCCAAGCGCGTATCTGGTGCAGGTAATTGCTAACTGACCTGGAGGGGCTCTTGAAATCGACCTAATGCAGCAGATTGTGCTGCTCAGAGTGGCTTCAGGGCTGGGGACAGCACAGGCAGGCAGTGTCCCAGCCATGTGCTGGCACGGGAGGACCAGCTGGACAGTGGGGGCTTGGCATGGGAAAGGGAAGGCTCAAAGCTCCCCCCACAAGTACTGCCCAGAGCATGTACAGCTGAGAGAAAGGGCCCGGTCAGCTGCTGGAAGCTGGACACTTGTCCTTGCACAGGGCAGGCCTGTTTGCGGTGATGGGGGACCCAAGGCTTGGAGCCAGCCTGGAGCAGCTGCGCTGGCACACTGGGAAAGGAGGGATGCATGGGCAGTCTGATCAGAACTTGGCAGCTGAGGCACTGGATCTGGACAACAAGGTGGGAGCTGGAATTGCTGCTCCAGTGCAGGAGGGTGCAGAAATGCAACGTGCCCTGCTGACACAGGTGCATGGTTATTAGTTTCTCCACACAAACTACAGTAAAGCACACCAGTTTCCCGTGGGAGCCTGGGGATATCCCCTTCTCCAGCAGCACTTTCTTGCCTCTCAGCTCAGCTCGGGCAGCACTTTTGCTCAGCTCTTGCTTTTATGGCTAGAGATGAAGCAGCACAGCTTATCCTTTGGCTCCCAGCCACATGCTCCCTGCTGACAACACACCCCAGGACCAGGTCCATTAGCTTTTGCCCCTGGCAGCTTCCCTCGCTTCTCAGCCCATGTTGCTTTTCACTCACAGGCGTTAAAGGTTCCTTTCAAGATGCACGTTTCTGCTTCCTCTGCAATCCAGACATTTCTTTAATAAATCACATCTGTACTGGCTCTGTGATGTCTATTTGGCTCCGAGCTTTCATCTCCCCTGCTTGTTGTGCCCAGCGTGAAATGCTGCCACTCAGCCTGTAAAAATTAGTGGTTGGGGCAGATATTTGAAGCAGTCATTCAGCATTTGCTTTGCTGGACAGGTCCCAGACTATGGCTTGAAGAAAGCCCAGTGGCAAGTGCTTGGCTCTGTTGGTGGGCAGGCAGACAATGCCCAGGTAGTGAGCAAGGGTGAATGGCCCCTGCTGTGGGACATGCTCACACAGTGCCCTCCCCTCAGTGGCACAGGGCACAATTCCAAGTTTTTTGCTCCCAAGACCTACATCTAGATGCACAGCTCACCACCTGGGCATTGCAAGAGAGTGGATAACTGAAGCTGTGCCCTAGATATGCAATACAAAAAAGACAGGGCAAAAAAAAAAAAAAAGAGGAAAGGCAGAGGTTCAGTCTCTCAGGTCTGGGCTGCTTCCAAGGATCCCAGCTAGACAGAAAGCTTAGGACCAGGGCTATCTGACATGATACAGCCTCCTTTTCTTCTCTTCCTAGTACACACACATGCCACACACTTTCTCTCTCTCATGCACACCCCTCTGTGGCCCTGAGACCACCCAAGGATAGAGAGAAATAGGGCTCAAAGAAATTGCAATTTTCCCATGACAATGGCAGGATAACTGTGGTGCAGTGAAATTCACAGTCTGGCTGCAAAAAGAAGTGGAGAGGCTGTAAGCTTGAAAACAATTGTTTATTTCTGGTACTAAGGTTGTCTTTGGACTCACATGCCAGAAAGGCAGAGTCATATGAGCACTTCTGGATACACCGGTGCTGAGTCCAACACTCTGGATTGGGAAAAAACACCATAATGTGGTCGGGATGGACTAGCAAAGCCCTCCTGTATTCAAAGGAAGCCCCACTCAGTGCCTACATCTAGAAGGTGTAGCATCAGCCCCAGCTCTGCTTATCTTTCATCATTTTCTGTCCCTTCTGACTCAAATCCTGCTCAGCCAACACGACTATTATATCCACCGCTTTTAACTGACAATATATGTGCACATAGAGCCAGTCCCCTGGCTTCCTTCATCCCCTGGCAGTCCCTCTGCACTGAGTTTAAAGTTACACTTTCCTTGTGCCATTTTTTGTCCTGCTGTTGTGACTAGCAGGCTTCTCCGTGCGTATGACAAGGTTCTACAGCTTTTCCAAAGTGCAGCTGCAGGAATCTGAACCTCCCCAAAGACATGTTGTAAGTGCATCATGTTGAGCTACTATGCTCATTCAATTACCAAAGAATGATCCTAACTTTCTAAAAATGTTAGTATTTCCAAACTGTGCACTTCTGTCTTCCCTACCACTTTTCAAATGGCCCAGTAAAGATATTTTTAGAACAGATTCAGGCACAGTCCATCATATCCCTTGTGCACATAACTAGGTAGTCACCTCTTTAGCTGTTGTATGCCTGCCTTTCCTCTTTCCAGAGATACCGTCCTAGTAACCTACCTTGAATTTGACTTTGCACTGCAGTTAGCTGTGGCACAGTCATAGGATGGCATCTCTTGGCTGTTTTCACCACTTCAGAGTGTAAAGCTTATGAGATGCTCTTACTGGCCCCAAATCCTCCAGAGCCATGGCTATGCCTGCAGCTTTTATGAACACACATTCAGAATCACATTTTGCAGGCTTTTACAAGGATATGGCTTAGGGCCACATTTGTTGCAACTTGGAGTTTTCTGGGAAATACTCCTGCTTTCTGTAGCTGCTCCTTATCCATTGCCAGTGATGGTTTCTCCTTTCAAAGGAGTGTTCCTCTGGGTGGGCAGAGGAGCCCTTTTGCCCACCAGACTTCTCCTGTTGCAGCTTCTGACTCTTGTACATACGCTAGTTTTTCCTGGTATGTGGAATCACGCAGTTTATTCTGTGTTCACAATTCTCACAGATCCTCAGCTCCAAGGTTTTGCTGCAGGTCTTTAATTCTGTCACATATTGATTGACAGTTTCTGCTTGCATGAAAAGAATTGGAAATGTTAAAATGATTCATTGTTTTGTGGGATACACAGTCACATTTTGTCATGTTTCTCTCACACGTTTCTTTCCTCCTCCCACCAGAAGCACAGAGACCAGGGCTTTCGCGTTAGTGCTTCTTTCATCTGCACTAATTGCTAAGTGGATCTCAAACTGCCTGACAGTTTCCGTTCTCTACTGCATCCCAGCAGGGAAGGATTTAATGCTGGACCCTGTGATACGCTTGTTAGTTCTTGCAAGAGCTCCTGGAAACCACTAAAGTTCATATTTAAATTTTGTCAGAGCCACCTTGCAGAGAGAAGTGTATGTATGAAGAAAGATTGCCTTCATTGGGGCTGAACCAGCGCTGATAAAAGTGACTTAGCTCTGAAGAGTGAATTGCAGGGAGGTAGAAATAATTTCCCAGAGTATCTCCCTGTGCCCCCTGTCCTGAGAACTAGGAACGTGCTTGGCATTGTACAAGCACAGCTCAGAGCCCACCGCTGGCAGCACAGCCCCGGGTGTGGGAGGGAGTTCTCTGCCTCCAGACCCTGTGCAGGTCAGTCAAGCAGAGGTGTGTCAGTGCTCAGCAAAGGTGAGGGAACCGGCCAAAAGCTCTGTGCTGCCATTGCTCAGCACACTGCCAGGCTCTCCTTCCTCTACTGGCACCTGGTGACAACAAGCCGGTGATCCTCGAGGCACCTTCAGCAGCATCCAGCCCAGCACCCAGCTCTCCAGCAGGCCATATTTGCCTGTTGCCTTCCTGGCTGTGCTGCAGAGCTGCCAGGACACACATAAATACTGGTTTGGCATTTAAGCCCTCCTGGCAGCAGGCTGGCACAGCCCCGAGTGCCTCCCACAGGCAGGGAGGTCAGTCCATGGCACACACAGTGTCCTCGTGAGTGCTGGGGAGCTGCCTCATGGCAGAGTAAAAGGCTGTAAGAGCAGCTGGGTGAAAATAAGCCCCTTGCTCCTGTGGTGCCCTGGGACCCCTCACCTCTAGGCTGCCAGGACCTGGATGGCCATACCTGAGAAGGGCCATGCCATATGCAGAGTCTGGCTCCTTAGGGAATCCTTGAAATTACCTTTGGAGAAACAACAGCAACCTGCACCATGACTCTGGAGTAGGGATGAGGAGTAGGTACACTTACCATTTCCTTTTCTTAAACTTCAAACGTGCCATCAGACCTAAATTATTCACTTGTAATCCCTGGAGCTGGCAGCAGCTCAGAGAGGATCCAGCTCAGGTGATAAGAAGGAAGAAAGAAAAAAAGGAACCCATTAAATTTAAAAACCTATGAGAGTCACAAAATGTTAAAGTATATTCAGGACAGGAGCCAGACCAGGATGGGGAAGCTGGGTGCAGGCAGGGTCTGACACTAACAGCTCTCTAAATAGTGGGGTACCATGAAAGATGGGGCTTGGTGGTTCTTGGTGCTCTGCTCTGTTACCTCTTTCAACTCTTCATGGTCCTTTGCCCTGTCTCTGTGGTGTAGGTGGAGGGAGAAAAGAGCATGACACACATGCAGAAGGAGTAGAGCTGTCTGGACTGCCCAACCCAGTCTGAGCAGAGTCCTTTCCAAGGAGGCAGTCCAAGGAGGAGTCACCCTCTCCCTCTCCACAGTCAGATCCCTGGCTCAGTATCCCCAGAGAAGGTGTTTGGAATCCCCAAAGCCAAGGTGTGGGAGCAGCTGTGTCACAGTGCCAGCAACACTCAGCAGTGCTGCCCCCAGGGACGTGACCAAGATGCCCAGAGCTGCTTTGGCTCCTGCAGCAGACTTGGAAAGCTTGTTTACTGGGTCCTGATGCAGTTACCAAGTTAAGCGAAAACAGAGAGCAGCTCCTGGCAAGGCATGGACTGCAGAGAGCTGGAATGAAAAGCATTTGAAATGTTCTGCTTCACCAGCCTGGCTGCCCCTGTACCCACCAGCTTTGGTCTACTCCTGCAGCAAGTGCTCCATCACTTCTGAAGCAAACTGTATCCATCAGGGAGAAACACTCCCAACCCAAGGCCTGGAAACGCGTCCTGGCACAGCTCCCCAGGAGCCAGCACCCCTCCCCAGCTGCCAGGGACTGAGCTAGCAGCAGGCACCCAAGGGATTGCTGCTTTCCCCGTGCCATGCAGGAGTGCCTGCAGCCAGTGGCACAGCTGCAGCCTGGCTCAATCTCCACAGCACAGCCAGTCCAAGCCCCACACCTCTGCCTCGGGCCAGGCTGTGCAAAAGCAAGAGGGTCTGACAACAGGGTGGTGGGCACCCGCTTAGCTCAGCACTTCCCAGAAGTTACAGGGATAACTTCAGGAGACATGGGAGACATGACAATGTCCTGGCTCTGCAGTCACAGGGCTTGACAACACCACAGGGAAGGTGTTCAGTCTGAGCTCCTTCCAGCCTGGTGGGCAGCATTCCCTTCACCTCCATGTGCCGCCAGTGGCACATTGCAAATAGCTGTGGGGAGGAAAAAGAGCATCCGTGCTGACACGGACCATGTCTGCCAGCAGATCCCTGCCCCCAAGCATTCTGTGCCCTGGCACACCTCCACAGGGCTGAGGGGAGGACTCTGAGAGGACTGCCCTTCACAGCAGCTGGGAGAAGTGGTGGCTTTAGAGTCTTGAGGGCCTCGTGCATCCTCTTGTCGCTGACCACCGGCTCTCCATCCTGTGCTCTGGACCCAGACCCAGACTGAGCTTTGTGTTTCCAGCCTCTTGCAACACTGCCCAAGCTGCCTGAGCCAACTCAAATCCCAGGGCTTCAGGGCTGCACCAGCCTGGCTTGGAGGGGGCAGCCTGAGACTACAGACAGAGCAGCTGCACCTCCCTCCTTGGCTGCACCTCCCGAGATGGTGATGGCTGCCGGCACCTGCAGGGAACACGGATCACTCCTCAGAAGAGCAGCCAGATGGGAAAAGCCTGTGTGAGCCTGATAACAGCTGCTGCTTGGCTCCCCTTTCTGGCAAGCCTGCATGGGGCACACAAGTGCCTGTGTCTGGGGCTCCAGGAAAAAGGGGGGCCACGTGCCTCAAGGCCAGGCTGGCGTCTCTGTCCTTGAGAGCCCTCAACACAGCTCCTCCTGCTAGAAGATGGGAGTGTGTAGCGAATGCTGACCCTTACGGTGAGGGGCAGGTGGGGTGTGCATCCCCTTGGTGCTCTCAGACACTTGGCAGATGCTGAGCCAGGCTCCTCATGCCCTACAGCCAGCTCAGAACTGGGTGCTGGGATGCAGAGTGTGAAGCCAGCACCTCTCCCCTACCAGGGCTCCAGGAATTTTTCCCTGTTCTTCCCTGCCCTAAGGCTCACTGAAGGACACCAAGTTGCTGACTCTGGACCACCGATGAGTATTGCTGGCTCTAGATCACTCAGGGTAGGACAGGAGCCAAAGGCCAGGCAGGTGCTTCACTTGCACTCAGATGCCAGCAGAGAAGCTGTGGATGTGAGAGGTAAAGTCAGGTGAGAGAGAAGAGCAAGGCCTGGCTGTTAGTGGCAGCAGTGCTGAAATTCATAATTAAACTACACTCTAAATTTATTTTTAAAGTTCTCTTTCCTCTGGAGATGGTGAAAACAAAGTGCCAAGTAAGCTGCCCCCAGTTTTCTGCACAGCAATCAATAAGCCATTATTGCATCAAACCAGGTGGAAGTACCAACCCCAATTCACTCACCCCATACCAAAGGCAGCTCAGCAAGCAGAGCAGCTCTACACAGCTCAACACAGCACCAGAGCATGGCCAGGGCTTTTGTGTGCAAACCTCTCTGCACCCTTGTTATCAGCAAATCTGGAATCACCCTTCATACCCCGCAGGTAAGGAAGGAGGTGAAAGGGATCATCAAGGCATTGCAAAATGGATTCTCTTTTAATGTGCACAGGAGTCATTTGAAGGCACAAGGGCCTGCCCATGACCTCTGTTTCCCCTTGACAGCAGGATTAGCACTGGCTGGTCCAGCAGTGCCCAAACTCTTGGGCGGTACTGTCCTTGGCTGCAGAGGCAGTACACACCTTCCCTTGGGCATCCTGGCACTTTAGGGCCATGAATGTCCCAAGTAGGCTCCCTGCTACCTACTAGGACCCTCTCTGCCTCTTCTTGGCTTTTCAGCGTTCCTGGCCAACAGGGCTGCAGCTCCTGGCCAGGCTCCATGGCAGGGGCTGTGCTCAACTGCTCTGTAGCACCATGGAGGGCAGGAGCAGCAGCACTCTTCCCCTGAGGATGGATGCAGGGACCACTTTTGCACCAGCTAGAGAGGCTGTTCTTCCTGCCCAAGGCTGGTGCCTCAGTGGTGCAGCAGCCCCGGGCTGACATCCAGACTCCAGCAGAGCTGTGAAGAGCAGCCTCCCCATTGGCACTGCACTCCGTGGACCCCACCCTTCACCAGTTCTTTGTGGCTTGGGTGTGCACAGATCCCAACACCCCATCCCACCTTGGCTGCTCCTTGTGCAGAGCAGAGCTGTCAGGAACAAAGCCCTCTCCCGAGTGGAGTGGGCTGCCTCGCCTGAGACTAAATATTCAGAGGCACTGTGCACTAGCCCTTTGATCAGCAATTTATCTCTCCATGCCACAAGTTTCCTGGAGCCTGGCGTTTCCGCCCCGTGCTCAGCCTAGGTCCCAGGAGCCTGGGAGACAGGTGTGAGGAATTAGCTACAGGGACTAATACTCTGACAGGAACCAGCACCAAAAGCAGGGGACAGAGTGTAATGTTTATTACATTTGAAGCAAAGCAAACATGTGGCCTACTTATGTATCTAGAGAGAATTAATTGGGGAGCTCCACAAAGCAGCAGATTATAAATTAGAATAATTTTCACCAACTCCAGCCCATTCATCTTGTTTCACACCAGGCCTGTCATCTCAGCCTGACGCGGCCGAGTGCAGCCCCAGCCCCAGCTGCTGTCTGCTGGCACAGGAGCACTGTCAGCAGGCAGCCCCAAGGGCACGGCATGCCAAAACCCATGGGAAGCATGTGGGGTTGAGCTGAGGCACACACCTTGAATGGAAAGCAAACACAGAGCCTTGAGGATGGCTCCAGAGGTGGCGAGTGCCACCAGCTGTCATCTGCAGGGGTATCCAGAGTGCTCTGCTCCAGGGATGGCCCCAGAGACAGCAGAGATGCCGGGCACCTGCCCTGTGCTCTCCGTCCTCCTTCACTTGCTGGCAGCCAGCAGAGTGGTGGGGGGCTGGCAGGCACACACCTCCTTATCCTCTCCACTTTGGGTGGAATTCCAGATTAGGAACCAGCCTTTCCTGATGTGATGTAATGGACAAACTCAAGACAAGGTCAGGTGGAAACCCTTTGGCACACCTTAGAGATCACTCCTGGGGACACCACCCATGAAGCGCAAGCACCTACCTGAGCTTCTGGGAGTGTAATGCTCTGCATGCCCAAGGCACTGGGGGCCTTGGACTCACACCTCATGGAGGGACAACAACCCTTTCTGCTAGGAGCAGCAGAAACTGGAAAAGCAGATTGTGCCTGAGGTCCTCCAGCTCCCAAAAAAATAGGGTCCAGGAGGGGCTCCAGAGGAGCACATCAAGAAATGACCCTGAGGCATTTCAAGGACTGTCCTGGAGCCAAAACACCCAGAGCAGCTGCTGTCTCCCAGATGGTGGGATCTTGCTGGCACCTCTCAAAGCAGTGGATGTGAATAACTGATTTGGCCTATGCTTACAGGTCCCAAGGGGACAGCATGCAAAATGCCATATGGATGCTGGGATCATTTCGCTCCAAAAGGTCACCTGCTGCCTTGCTGGAAGGAGTGCTAAAAGAGCCAGTGAAGATGGCTGGGCAACACCTGTAAAGGAGAATCCATTCCTGAAGATGAACTTCAGGTCAGAGCACAGCCCTCCACAGTGATCAGAAGTGGACAGAACCAGAGGTGAGATCAGAACCTCACAGCACCCACTTGTTCAAATGACAGCACTCCTAGGAAGGTGTCTGTAGGGCTCCAGACACCGTCAAAATGGTTTCCACAGGGAGCAGCTAAAGCCTGGCCCAAGAGTCATTCTAGCCTATATTTTGTCTCTAGAGTGGCCAGAAGCAACTGCCTGGAGCATGCAGGTGTGATGCTCTTGCTGACACTCTCCCAAACTCCAACAATTTTCTACTCAGAAAGACACATGCCAATTTGTACTCAGTCTTTTCCACAAACCTATCCACAAGCAGGAGCTAGAGTGCTGCCAAGGGCTTCAGAGGTGTATATAACCATCTCATCTCAGTTGACAGGACTAGAAAAGCCTCATCCCATGGCAGGGACTCCCATCAACCTGGTTTTAGCAGCTGAGAAACCCTGCACTAACATAGGAGCTGACAGGCTGACAAGCCCACCAGAGTCCACCGTGCCAAGTGTGTGTGACCAGGATGGGCAGAGCCCTCCAGGCACCCAAGCCTAGGTGCTGCACACCCCACACACCAGCTGCCTTGTCCCTTCTGGCCCTGGCTGTGTGGGCCAGCCCAGGGCTTCCAGACAGGTGCCAGGTGAGCTGCACCTGTCCCAGCTGTGTCCCACATCAGAGCAGCATCTACCCCTTCACTCCCACTCTGTGTCAGCTGCAGCCCCCACTCCATATCTGGCCGGCTTGATAATTTGTGTAATAGAGTTTGTTCAAATGTCATTACTAATTAGTATAGAAATACTATTAGCAATGTTAATGTATTCCAAGCAGTTCTGCACATTGGCACCATGTGAAAGCAGCACTGAGGCAGAGACCGAGGCAGCAAAGCCAGTCCTGGGTGTGGACTGAGCTGAACAGTGAAAAAGCATTGTCTCTACCTCAGCACTGCTCTCCCTGGTAGGGCAGTCAGGAGAAGTCAGACCAGGGCAGATTTGTGCCTCTGTGTGTGTGTGTGTGTATGAGCATACACACACGTGTGTGGTGGGGAATCATGACGACAGACAACTCAGTATGGGAATTTTAGGATGAGAGGGAAACTGAAAGAAAGGAACTGAGATGGGGGCTACTGGGGGAGTAGCAATAAAACTAAATGTAAAGTGGATGAATTATTTACTGCAATAAACAACTGTGAAGTCACTTACTCTGGCTCTGTGCATCCTAAATGGGGGCTGCAGCATTTCTCACATCTCCCTAGTGTGCTGAGTGATTTTTTTGAGATTGAACGCATGAAGCTGGGGTAATCTTATAAGAGACTCCAGAAGATCAGTTTAGTATTGATCATGTGCTGAATTTAAAGGCTTTCCACATCCATCTGCTGCTGCTCCTCAGGTGACAGCCCAGCAGAGACCTGGGTGCTCACTGGGTGCCTGCAGCCCACATCCACCCTCACTGAGCTGCTGCCTGTGGCCGAGCTGATGTCCAGCACGGGGGGCAGGCCAGGACATCACACCAGAGCTCAGTTTAGGAGTCAGCAGAGTCACACAGCTGCTCCCCACTGAGCCATTTGATGAAGTCCCCCAGTGGATCAGTCTGCTGGTCACCGGCGCCAGCTGGATTTCAGGGGATCATACCCATATCTAACAGGGGCAGCAACTGCCAGAGAGGGACAGGAAAGGGGCACAAGGGATGGAAAACAGGCTGGCACTTAATGCCAACACCCTGCAACAAGAATGACAGCACCTGGCACTGTCCCCAAGGAGATGCCAACTGCCACAGCAGGGCAGCCACAGCATGAAGAGCTGTTCAGCACAGCCCTTGCCAGCTCTCACACAGGTGCTGCCAGGAGCTGTTGCCTCCTGAATAGAGCAGAATCGGCCTTGGGCATGGATGAGGGTGGTCTGACTACCTGGTGCTGCTCTGCATGCTCCTGACAGGACTATAAACTGAGGAACCCTCTGAGCAGGAAAGGCCCCTGAGCCCCTCCTGTGTCAGGGTGGGATGGGAGCTTAGCTCAAGCCCAAGGGGCTCCATCACAGGCTGACTGTGCCAGCAACAGCCTGGAAAAACAACCCTCGGGGGACAGGGTCAACAAGAACAGGCACACAGAGAGACAGAGCACAGGGAGGAGTACACACGGGGCAGGACCTCTGCCTGTGCCTCCTGGTGTTTGCCTTGGACTCTGCAGGTTTTCCAGGCACATGACTGAAAAGGGTGAGACCAGACTCCAGAGGCAGCAGGACAGTTGCTGTGATATACCCACAAATGTGACAGGAAGAGGGAATTCAGGCATTATGGGATTGTTAGACATATTGCATCATGATGAGGTTTTAGTTTTTCTTTTACTAATATGCATATTGCAACTTGTTATGGAACCATGAAAGCTGCAAGCCATGCTGTCCATAAGACAACCTGCTCTATGATGCTAGAATATAAACTTATGAAGTGGGGTTTTTTTTTGAAAAACAATATGAATTATATGTATGAGCCATCTACCGATTTACTGAAACAGGAGATGTGCAGGGTAGGAAAAAATTACTCTTCCAGATCCATATTTACTCAACAAAAGACCTGTATTCAAATAACTCTTAGAGTAGGTCACTAACATACTCGTGGAGGTTGAGTGTCTGAAAGCAAGGCTACAACATAAAGAAGCCCTCTTAATCAGCAGAGAGAACACATCAGGTGCTTCTTCAAAATTCCCAGGCAAAAATTAGAGTCCAAAAATCCATTTTGCAAAGCTGTCAACTGGGGTGAATTGGGGCTGAGCCATTGCAGAGCTGCCCACAGGTGACAAAGGGCAGAGAGGCAGCACCCTGGACACAGAGCAGGGCCCAGTGAGGACCTCAGTGCACTGTCCCTGCTAGGTGCTCAGATGCAGATCTTATATCCAGACATTGATAAGGTATCCAACTCTTTTGCTGCTGGTGGTGTTGCTGCTGTTGCTTTGTTTTCAATAGCTGCAGCTAAACATTTAACCTTTACATTGATGAAATGATCTAAACATGTTCTTCCAGGCTTGGTGGCAGCAAGGCTGTCCCACAGTGCGCAGAGCAAAGCCTTTCCTTTCAGCTTGGTAAATCAATGTGCTGTGTGTGTGGCAGAGTTGCAGGTGTCCCCTGCTCAGAACACATGGAAGGGTCTCAGAGGTAGGGTTAGACTGCCAGGTCTAACAGAGAGGTGGGCATGAAACTCCATCATCTTGGCAAGCAGGAGAATAGCAGCTCACAATCTGGGCACCATGTAGCTGTTCCAGTTAGGAGGCTGGCCCTGGCTGTTGCTGTCCCATGCCTGTGGCTCTGCCAGCAGCTGAGGCACCTATTCACCATCCTAACATTTCAGGTGGCACAGAAGGAGTTAGAGGAGGGAGCAGCAAAGTAATCATGAGTTGATATGGCCCTAAGTTTTTTACTATTCTCAGAATATTCAATTGATAGCCTGGTACCAAAGGCCACAAGTGTCACCTCTCAACAAGATGAAATCTACGTAGCCTGTGGAGGTAAAAGCCACAAGATTTATAAAGGCATCTATAAAATTAACATTTGGGTGAGTATGTGAGAGAAGAGACCACGAAACACAGCAGCAGGTTGGTAAGTGCCTGCCGCCCCTGCAGTCAGAGCCCCACAGGCACTGCTGAATGAGTGCATCCCCCTGCACCAACGCCTGACTGAGCAGGACCCCAGAGATGCTCCGTTGCTGGGAAGGGACTGGCAGGAAGCTTTTGGGAGATGGTGGCATTTCAGTAGTGACGTGAGGAGTAAGTGGCAAGGGCAGGAACAGGCCACATCCTAGATCTCCTTGGGGGATCGCTCCCTGGCCCTCACAGTGGAAGCATCTCCCTGTGGTTTGGCTTAGACCAAACAGGAAGGCTCAGACCCTCTTTCTACTCTCAGCTTCCTGCATGGCTCAGTCTGTGCTGTCTGGATAAGCACCTTGGCAAGGCAACAGGACCCAGGGAACATGCTTTTCCACAGATCAGGGAGCCTAAGATATGTCCTGTCATGCCAGGAGCCATGAAACAGTGACCCCAGATACACCCCAGAGAGGCCAAGAGGAGAGCTTGCCTCTCTCTTGCTGCTCCAGGACTCCATCCCACCGTCCAGGTGCCCAAGGGCTGCCCGTCATCACGGCAGGCACTGGACACCCAGCATCCCAAGAGCTTTCAGTGTGCACAGCTGCTGACACATGGGCTCGTTCAACGTCCTGCTACACTGCCTGTGGAGCCAGGGTCTGGGCACCTCCAGGCCTTCGCCATTCCTCTGCACAGCAAGGAAAATACTCCAGCCCTTCCACAGAACTACAGCTATGGAGATGCTCTGAGGTCTGGAGCACCTCTGCTCTGGAGACAGGCTGAGAGAGCTTGGGGTGTTCTGCCTGGAGAAGGCTCCAGTGCTTGAAGGGGCTCCAAGAGAGCCGGAGAGGGACTTACGACAAGCACATGGAGTGAGAGGACAAGGGGGAATGGCTTAACGCTGGCAGACAGCAGGGTTGGGTTGAATATTAGGAAAAAATTCTTCCCTGTGAGGGCAGTGAGGAACTGGCACAGGTTGCCCAGAGAAGCTGTGGCTGCCCTATCCCTGGAAGTGTTCAAGGCCGGGTTGGACACAGTTTGGACAAAGCTGGTCTGGTAGAAGGTAGAAGGTGGCCCATGGCAGAGGGGTTGGTATAAGATGAGCTTTAAGATCCCTTCCAACCCAAGCCGTTCTGGGATTCTACGTGTCTATGACCCCACAGGCCCAGTGGTACCCAAGAGCCCAGTGCTTGGGGCCACACGCTTACCCAGACTGGCTGGTCCTGCACTGCACAGCACACACTTCTACATGTGGGCACCGTGGTGTGTCACAACCATGTGAGCTCTCAGCCACGTGCACTGGCTGCAGGCACACACACACACCTGGCTTGGTGTCTCAACACCCCGCACAAACGGAGCCATTACCACTGCTGCCTGCAGCATGAGTGCCTTGCAATTAAAGCAATGAAATGTTTATACAGGAATAAATCTCTGTTAATGAGGTGAATCCTGCTCCTGCCCTGACAGGCTCTGAGACAAAGCAAGGAACATGGGGGAAGGGCGAAGGTTCAAATGTGTGCTGCTCCCAACCAGCAGCCAGGCGTGGGGAGGGATAGGGAAGCAAACCCAGGCAGTTGGCTGGCTACATGCAGGAGCCACCAGTTCTTTGATTTCTCATTCTGGTTTACCCCACATGGAGTCATCAAGAGAGACCAGTCCCTTGGCTCAGGCTCGGGAGATGTTCAAGCTGTTTCCCTCCCTAGAAAGGAGACTGCACCTGGCTCAAAGGTTTAGGAAGAGCAGAAGCAACACAGACAGTGTGGGGAAATGCTGCTTTGGCCCCTTCCACCTTGATGGCCTGTCTAAAACAGTCCCTTCCTGAAGCTGGCAGCAGGGGCTATGCGGGAGGAAATCCCTGTGCAGGTCATCGTTGCTCTCCTCCATTCCTCAGAAACACTGCACTAATCCCAGTCGCCTGCCTACACTGGAAGCCACGGAGACACAGAATCCAATTAGCTTGAAATCCTGCTCTGGCTCCCGCGCAGCATCTCCCTCTCACAGAGCCGTGGAGCTGCAGAGATAAACAGTGCATTAGGATTCCAGTGGGGTCTGGCAGGAAGGATGGCGTTGGAAGTGCAGCGCCAGCCCAGGGAATGAGCGAGGCACCCATGCACCTTTCCCAAGCACCTCCCTCCACCTCTGCCTCACACCAGCTCTTCCTCCTTGCAGGATTCCCTCAGCTCAGCCTGGCTGAGCAAGGTGGGAGCTGAGGGCTGAGGTTGGAGCTGGCCAGTCTCCAGGCTGGTGAACCCACTCCAGCGCCTTCATCTTGGCTGTGGGAGCAAAACCTCTTCCTGGCTGAACAGCCTCCAGAATCTCCTGGCTCCTGAGGGTGGCATGAAGGCCAGTGCCAGGGTCCATCTCCTTACCACGGCATCTCCATGCTCAGAGGTCCCTTCAGAACCAGCATGACACATGTCACCCTCATCACCCCTGTCCCTCCTCCAGCAGGGAATGATCCAAGGGCCAAACAGGTCCCAGCACCAGAGAGTCAGTGAGAGAAGGGACTGAACAGGTAATCCTTCCCCGGACAAGCTGAGCACAACCTTTAGCCAGGACCAAGCAGAATACAGGGTGTACCTGTTGCTGAGTGGCAGACCCTGGCTGGACCTGTGGCAACGAGTCTTCTGGGCCCGATGATTCCTCTGCCGAGCCTGCTGTACTCACACTCTTCCTTCCATCCACAGTAAATTACCTGCTTTGCATTTTGCAGCAGCAACTTAACAGTATTAATTCATTGTGTTCTGTCTTTAACAAACACCATTATCATATCACCAGCCAGGATTATGCAAATCCTGCAAAAGGAATTATTTCTCTCCCCAAAGTCACCTTGATTTATCAGTTTTAACCCAAAATGAAATAGTAAGTTGCTTTGGACAAACTGTTAAAACACATGACCGCAGCCAGGGGCTGTGATAGTTCCATAGGGTACCCTGCACATCCAGGCCAGGGACAGCTGGTGGCCCATCACATGTACAGAGGACACAGAGGCCATGGAGCTCCCAGCCTCCACGAGGTAGACATGGACCAAAAGCTGGGGAAATATCCCCCTTTCAAAATACTCCTGGGATAACTCCATGGGTCCATTCCCCAAGCACGGGGCCATGGGGCAGGACTGAGGCTGTGCAGAAGTGTAGAATCATAGAATCATTAAGGCTGGAAAAAACCTCCAAGATCATCAAGTCCAACCTTTGACCAAACCCTACCATATCAACTAAACCAGAGCACTAAGTGCCCCATTGAGTCATTTCTTGAACACTTCCAAGGATGGTGATTCCACCACTTCCCTGGACAGTTCATTCCAGTGCAAGCAGGGCTGGCAACAAGAAAGCTTTCCAAAACTGCATTAAGGATTGCTCGGTGACTGCCACTGGCCTGCCCTCATCCCTGTCCCTCCTTTCCAGGACTGAGGTCTTTAACGGGGCTCTTAAATAGCATAATGCCTTTGGCCATAATTTCCTTTCTGCAGACAGAAAGGCTCCCCACCCCTCTGATGTGGGTAGACCTGGCCACAGCTGCCTGTAAGCACGTAAGGAGGCACTCAGATGATTAAAGGTAACCTTTTTCCCATTATTTGTCAGCAGTTTGAGTTAGTCCTTCAGCAGAGGGCAAGAGCAGCACCCTAGTAAGAAGGGAGGACTCCTCTTTCTCAGGGCAGACAGCAAGTCCATGCAACTTGAGCACAGCCTACTCTTCCAAGAGGAACCAGGCCCTTGGCTAGTGCTTTGCCCTGACAGGCAGCAATTACTTAATGTGTTCCAGCTCAGTGCAGAGGGGCTATTCTGAAAGAGAGTTCTGCTTCAGATTCCATTAACCAAGGATGGTAGCTCTGTAAGAGCAGCAAAAACTCTCCAATTAGTCCTAAATAAATTTTACTTTCAAACTCAATGTGTTCTGGCAGGTGAAGAACTGAGGGCAGCAACCGTGTGTAGGAGCAGCACCATGACTGCAGGTTGGTGCCTTGGAAAGCCATCAGCGGGTGGACACTCAGCACCTCTTGTGCTTATGGCTCACACTTAACTAACAGAGATGGGAAATTCCTCCAAAAAAAATACTGTGACAGAGACAAGGATGAGATCAGGCACTGGCAATCTATAGTGAAATACAGCTCAGTAAAAGAGAGTTATCCCCAAGCCGAATATTGGGAAAAAAAAGACATTTAAAGAAGTCCCTGCCCTGTGCCTCGACACCCATCACTGGTACACCCACACCTCGGCTGTTGCCTGCAGTTTGCACCATGAGAAGGTGTTTGATCTGCCTTCAGCTCCATCTGCTCTGGGCCAGGGGAGCGGTGAACCCCCCAGATTCTGTGGGGACAGAGCTGGGTACAGATTGGCTGGTGCTTGTGGTGTGCTGTGTTTCAAACCACAAACAGAGACTGCAAGGAGGAACTGAAAGAGCCACCTTGGCCATCCCAGGATGGAGCCTGAGCGCTGGTGGGAGAGATGCCTCCACCTGGGAGAGCAAAGACCCAGTTTTCAGGCTGTCCATAGTCTCAGAATCACTCTCATTCCTGCTCTGACAGGTTCAACATGGTCTTTCCTTGATCTATTCTAGATACCCTCATCTTCTCCTCTGCCTTCCGCCTACCCTGGCCCCAGCTCCTCATCACCAATGCTCATTTACAGTAGTGATGACCTCTTCTGATCATTTCACACCTTCACTCATGCTGTCCTGAACCAGGCTCCGCCAGGCCACCACTGTCCTTGCAAGGTCAGAGAAAAGGCTTGGAAAGAGGGTCTGCATCCTTCTGGCCTAGAGAATCCAAAGGGTGAATCTTGCCCACCTTCCAGCTGGGACAGTCCCTCTCCACAAACACAGACCATCTCAGAGGGGTCTGCTCTGCTCAGGGTGAGCACAAGGAAGGCCAGAGACTGGGAAGGTGGGTGCAAAGCTGGAGCACAGGAGGGATGCAATGGCAGAGACCGAAACAGGGAAGGCAATTCAATTTTCAGAGGCTGTCCCACCAATTCAGCTCAGAGAGACGATAAGAAAGCCATTTCCAGTGATAGGCACCCTAATCCTCAGCCATCCTGCATTTCCATTTTTGAGAGGCACTATTTCCAACAGGGAGGCATTTTCCCATCTAGGTTTGCTAGAAGGGACAGCAGTGGATTAAATACCAATTTTTCCAGCACTGTTTAACTCCTTCTGTGCCTTCTTCTGCCACTTATGCAAGGGCTGCATGTACCGGGCAGTGGAATGACTCCTGTGTTCTACTCCAGAGCAGGAGAACAGAGCTGGAGGCCTCTCCCAGGCTCTTCCCAGTGGCCTGCAGTCTGAAGAGACAGGGGAGAGAGGAAAAACTGACATGCATTGGCAGCGCAGGCAGAGCAGCTTAGATCAGGAATTTATTATTGCTCAAGGCAGGACTTAGACTCAACTGTGGCACGAGTCATGCAGCTAAGTTTACATCCAGTGTCAAAACCATTAGACAGGTCCAAAGTGCTGCAAGACTGACGTAAAACTACATTTGCGAGAGCACAGGCACCTAGAGAAAGAAGGAACCAAACTATGCAGGGATGGCCATGCCCCCCATGTGGCCCCCACGTCCACAGGTCAAGCATTGTAGTGCATGTGCAGCCTCCAGATTACTGGGCATAGAAAGGCAAAAGCAGCACAGATGCAGCAGAGTGCACTGGCTGAAGAGGCACTGACTGGCGCAGAAACATCTACAGATCAGAGGTAAATAACCTCACTGTCTTCAGCAGGGCCGTTCTCAGCACTGGACAGCAGCTGCCCTCTGGGATATGCTGTGTCTTCCCCTATGGGTGTATCCCGGGGCCCCCAGGGATGCTTGGTGCCTGTTCCCAGCAGTCCTGGACCTTGCTGCTAGCAGTGGATCTTACAAGGGCCACCTAACTTCCAGCACCAAGCAGGACTTCTTCCACCACTGGGAAGCCACCAAGCCCCACCATTCATTGGATGCCAGCACAGCCTTTCCCCATACGCTTGTAGCCAGCCCTGTGCATTTCCACCAGCCATCCCAGCCCTCCTCCTCATTCCACTGCCCTCACTCTGTGCCAGCTTTCTCCATTTATCCCCATTTCCTGCTTTCAGGGCTCCTAGCCACTATCTAAATCAGTCTTTCAGGAAGCTGACGGGCTCAAGATTCCCAGCCCTGCTCCTGTAGCACAATGGATTGCCGTGGCACCCCACACAGCAGACATTACAAAACTCTTCCATAGGGTAGGAATAAAGACTTAACATTCTGACTTCGCCTCTCCAAACCCCTCCCTTGACCCCTGTTATGAACTGAACCAGGGAGTTCTCTTGGAAAGGGGAGCTCCAGACAGCTGTTTCCTCACAAACCGATGAGGCCCCCGGTGCTGAGCTTGCAGAAGGGAGTCATCCTGTAGTCAGAGCTCTCCCACCACTCTGCATGGTTCCAGCACCAACCACAACTGTCTATTCATCACCCACTAAACAAATGGAAATTTAAGGGCTCATGGCTCCAAAACACAGAAAACAATTCCCTGTGCATTTTTACGGTGCTGTAATTTATTGGATCAGAAATGATGAATGGCAGCAGGGGGGGGCTGGGCCCAGCACACAGGGGAGTGCTGATGCAGTGGAAGCCAAAAAGACACACAGCTGAGGAGAGAGACAGGGAAAGCTCCCAGGATTGCTGCATGGGGCTGGGGGAACACCACCATCTGCAAAGACCAATTCCCACCGTTCAGTTTGGATTTGTAGCAGAGGCTTCTGTAAGAAGCATCCACATGAGGAAGAGCAGAGCGGAGCACTGTGCCAGCCACAGCTGCTCTGTGCTCCTGAGAGGCACAGCCTCCTGCTTTCTGGGCAGCCCTTGCTGGTGGCTTTGCAGATTCAAGGCACAAGCAAGAAATGGAAAGAACGCTTCATCCCTGGGGAAAGAGGAGCACCTGGTGGAAAGACAGAGAGTAAACGTGAGCACTATGGCTCCTCCCCCAGGTAATCTCCCAGCTCTGGACTTTGAGCTGCATTCAGCTGTAATTGAAACCAGGCTCTTTAACACAGGTGCCAATTACTGCCTGTTAATGCAAGGAGCTCTGATAGATAAAGCAATTACCCAGCTCTGCAAGACTGGAGAGGACAAAATGAGATGGAAGGGCTACTTATGCTAGCATGGGTCTTGTAGGACAGCACTTTGCTTCAGCAAACCCTCTTGCAATGTTAGACTGGGCAGGTTCTTGGCCTCTAGCTGCATACCTGCATCTTCTCATGAGCAAACAACATGCCCTTACCATAAAGAGGGGAATGACACGTTCCTGGGCAGCAGCTCTAGGTAGCCCTGCTTGAGCAGGGGCTTGAACAAGATGACTCCTGAGGTCCCTTCCAACCTCAACCACTCTGTGATTGTGATCACCAACCATTCACATTCCTTGCTTTCTGTTGTTCCTCCACCCTTCATGGCCAGCTGCCTTTTTCTTTCTTCTCTGCTCAAACCCCTCCCCTTTCATTGCTTTTCTGGGGGTAATTTGGCAGTGAGAAAGGTGGCTGATGCAGGGATAGTGTCACAATGATGGGGAGAAGATAATGGTAAGTGCAATTTCCAGAAAAAAACCTGCAGAGATCCAAGGGTGTGAACATCAAAATCTTCATACCACAATGATGAAAAAGGAGAACCTCAGTGCAGACACAGGAACATGGAGTCAGGGGCAATTATTTGCCACCGCAAAGTCTGCAGATGAATGCGAGTCCTTTACAGCCCCAGGCTGGTAGTAACCAGCCCTCCACTGATCTGCACCCCATTTCCCCCTTCCCACATCACAAGGCACCAATCACAAACCATGTCATAAAAACTACAGAGATGTTCAGCTGGCACAAGAAATGAAACACGTCTTGATGCAGCCCTACTCCTGGGCACCAGGCCCCACGTTGCTGCTCTGCTTTGCTACTCTTGTGTGTATTGGAGATAGTCTGGCTTCCCCACAGTAACTTGCTGATGTTACATACCTTGTTTGCTGGGCAGAGAACCAGAGGAGTGCAGAGGGGTCTGCAGGGACACTTTCTCCTTGCCCTCAGGATGTTTATGGTATTGAAATTTTAGCAGGAAGCCAGGCATCTGTTCTTCAAATAACGAGGTGTCCCAGGAGAATGGGTATAGAGGCAGAATCATCACACATGTAAACACCTGGTCTTACAGGCAAGAACAGAGTTTGCGGAAGGAGTGCAGCACCTCTGAGACTCATTCAGCTTTGCTTCCGCTGGTTAATTACTTCAAACACCATCAATAGTCAGCGGCAGCCCTCCACTTCCCATGGCTGTGTGTCAGTGCGTGGGCTGGCACAGACAGGGAAGGTCGGGGCAGTACAAACACACGTGTGTTCCCTCCCCAGCGACAGGGCTCATCTGCCTGCGCTGCTGCACACACAGGTGGCTCCCCGACACTGCAGTGCTCCAGAGCGGTTCCAGAACATTCAGCCTTCACGCGCCTCCTTTGAGGATGGGGGGCAGAACCAAACTGTGCCACACAATGATTGCCTGCACAGAAAAGGACTTCACTCGTCTCCTAAAGTGGCCCCTGACTTGGGGCTTGCCAGAAAATGGTTTGAATGACGGATGAGCTTCACCACTCTTCTCAGACAGCCACAGAGACCATACTGTGGCACAGAGATCTCTTGAAGACAGGAGACACGGCCCTGTGCCTGCACACACAATTAGGCTTACCCAGTGTTTCCACTCTCAAGCCCACTGCGTCAATCCAAGCCCCACACAGCTTCAGCAACACCAAGAGACCTTGACTACCTCTGGCCAAGGAGTTGCAAAGCCATCCAGAGCTATTTCCAGAGGCAAACAGGGTCTAGTGGTGCTCCCAGCTCCCACTACCATCCCATCCATACTTCCATCCTGTTTCCTCAGTAGATTCCCACCCTACTTCTTCATGCCTACAGTCTGCGCTCCAACACTATCAGCCACAGGATTGTGCCTTCTCATTTTCCTTGTACAATTTCTGCAGCACTCCTTTCTTTTCCTCCAAATCCTTCATCTTTGGTTCTTTTTCCATTTTTTGGCATTTTCAATGCACAGTAGTTTTTATCTTTAGATGAAAGAAGGTGGACAGGGGTTCCTTTTTCCTTTCATTAAATGTTAGTGCCCATCCAAGCAAGATGGGCAGTACTCAACAGACAAGGGGTGCTGCTGCTTTAACATTCTGCTGGCCTGCCCTGCGCCAGCACAGTCCCACCCAACCCCTCCTGGGCTTGCCAACAACTCTGCCACCTTCCCTAGAAGTCACCCAGCACAACTCCTAAGCAAGACCACATCCAGCTGCAGGGTGACTCAGCTTGAAGGCAGGACTACAGCGTGAGGCTTCCCTAACAGATCTTTTCCAGGAATTGACCCCAGCAGGAAAGTAGTGACCTTTTATACAGGACCCATCCCCTCAAACCTTGAGAGTTCTGGGAGGGGAGCCAGGGAACACATGGACTGAAAGGAGCCCCACACCATTCCCCACTGCAGTTGCTTAGAGAGGAACACTGCCATTTTCTCAAAGAATCTCAAAGCTTTTACCCCTTCTTGCCAGTTCCCACATGGACCCCTGCCAAAGCCTTTTTATGTTGCTCACTGATCTCCTACACTAATCCTGCTGCTTGCAATAGCTGAGCCTGCAAAATCAGGCGCACCTAAGTGCAGCCAATCAAGATTTGCTCCAAGAGCTCCAGGACAGAGCTGGAGTTCTAGGGCATCACCTCTGTCTTAAAAAGGAAACAAGACTGGAAGCAACAGACTACAGGGCTCTACAGTTCACGAGCACAATCAGATTTCATCTTCAAGCACCATACCTAGAGCAAACTCTGGCTTGGGAACAAAGTTGCCTTTACACTGGGATTTACAGGGACCTGAAATCCCAGCCTGAGAATTACAGGGTAGAAGGATGTCCAAGGTTCAGTTCTAGGAGAGTAAAAAGTGAACTGCAAAGAGCAGCTGCAACATTGCTGAACACAGAACACGTGCAGAAAGCACCACTGCCCCACATCAAGTACAGACTATTTCATGCTTGCAACTCACACCTATTGGTAGGATAAACAGGCTGAACCCTGCTGGAAGCATCACAAGTCCCAGCTATTGGAAAATCCAGCTAGAGAGAGACTAAGTCATTCTCAGCTCCAGGCACTGATGCACAGAATACCTTGGTGTGCCAGCCTAGCGTGGAAGTGCTGGTTCAGTAGCTTTACATGAGGAAGCTGCACCACCTGCTGTCTGCTCCGGAGCCAGTTACCAGAACACCATCAAAGATGATCACTAATAAGGAAACTTTTCTTCTTCAGAACCACTTTTTTTGTTTTGAGTTTTTTTTTGCAGAACACACTCTTGATTATAGTCATCAAGAAAGAGTTCATATCTGAAAACTCTGAAGCAAGATTACAGAGAGACAAGTCTAGTCAAAATGGTTCAGGTCTCAAACAGAATGTGAGTTCCCTTTAATACCCAGCTTCTATCAGGAGAAAGATCACCGTTACCCCTTGGGGAAGCTCTCTCAAGTTATTTCCACTCCAAAAACTACAAAAGGTAGCACTGAATGAAACTTTCAAAGAGGTGAAAATTCTGCCATGCAAAAAACCAGCCACCTGCTCAACACCACTTGAGGCTTAGCAGAAAGGAAAAAGACACATCTTAAATCCTGCACTACCCCCATTTCCTGGACAAGGCTGAAGCACAAACTGATCCAACCCAATACGGCAAAGAGGGAAGATTCTTACAAAAGCCACAATACTAAAAGCCTTCCCAGGATACAGTGCATGAAGGCAGACAAGTCAGTATGCTCTCTTGGCTGGCATAAATATGAGAGGTTGCAGGAAGTTCTAGTTCTAGAAATTGATGATCCTGTTCATGGGCAAGTGTTTTGTGTGCCAGGCCTCAAAAATAATTTGGCATGCAGTAGCAAGGTCAGTGTAGCTCTAAAAAGAAAGGAGTTCAGAAGACAAATGACCTCTGATTGATGAAGCATAGGTACATAGTGCACAGACAAAAGAGAATCAGAAAAAGAGTTTATTTAAAAAACCAAAAAATCCCCCTCTCAAAACCCCACATACTTTCTAATAAATTTATTGCTCAAGTTAGGTCTCCTGTTGACACTGCTCTCTCTCCCCTTGTCCTGGAGCGCCAGAAGTACTCCTGCAACCCTGTCCTCCATCCAACCAACATCATTTGGCAAGTTCAATTGGTCCCAAATACCAGCATTTAATTCTCTCCTTACTACACACAGAACATGGAGGTCACCAGGCACAAAGAGTCCTTCTCACTGGGACAACTCTACAGCTTTATAGTCACCTGCTCCCACCAGGACTGAAGTTCCTACTTTGTAGAAACGTTAAAAAAAAAAAATAAGGACGGAGGGGAAGGTGTATCTACCTTCTCTTTTGAAGCCAAAGTCTAAACAATAATAAACCCATCCCTGAGGCACACAGCCTGCAGTCTAGATATGTCCATGCTCATCCTACAGCTCATGATCTACAGTCTCAGTGTTCAGCCTTCAGGACCCCCTAACAGACTTCCTGTAGCATTTCTGTCTCATGGGCCGCTCTACATCCACTGAACCAGGGCTTGTCTTCAAAGTTCCTGTGAAAGGGATTTTGCCCTTTTCTTGTGCAGCATCTACAGACCCACACTCTAGTAGAGCAGAATTCTCTCACTAGGCCCTGGCTCTCCTTCGGGTGGTCACAGAGACTTCTGGACCTTCCTCCTAGATAGCTGTCAGACAGGTTTGGAAGGAACAGAGCCGGGGCCTTTGTGCTTCAAGTTCAGTCATTGTTGTGGGGTTTCAACATCCTCTTCCTGCTCCTCCCCATGTTCAGTGTGGTGCAGCAGCAGCTCCAGGTCAGGGTCAGAGCTGGCCTCTTTGAGTGGCTCCAGTGTTTTGTCACCTGTATGCAGACAGCCTGTTTAGTGACAAACTTGGGGAGTACACAGTAAACCTGGTGCTGGCAAGGGGCTGAAACCAGACACAGCTCCCAGTGAGCTACAGGAAAGCCTACAAAGAAACATGAAGTGATATAAAACAATCACCTTTGGAACTCATGGCTTTGAGAACGACATGAAGGGAGATTCCCGACAGACAGACAGCAAAGCCCAGCCAGTTCAAGAGACTGAGGCGGTCTCCCAGCAAATGTGTGGCGAGGAATAAAATGCAGATTTCCTGTGGAAACAAAAAAACATGACAAATGGCAGGGCAGGACCTGAGGAGATATGCCCGAGATGTTTTACAGCTCAAGCCTAGATCAAGATGCCAGGCTGCTGAATTTTCATCAGCACATTCTTTCATGCGCACAGAGTTCTAAAAACAGTTTCTAGGAACAAACAACCTGTCACATTGGGATGTGGGATTTTAAGTCATCTGACTGCATAGCTTGGTTACAGAGGAATCTTGCAACTTCTGGATCAGACAGTTTTCACATGTCAGAGTTCAGCAAAAAAGTATGTGTGTTGGATTCCTAAGAGGAAGGGGGGGTGTGCCAAACTAGGTTACAAAGAGAGCTCAAACCAGTGGTTTGTTCATATACAGCTCTGATGCAAGAGCTTGCCCTTGTTACCCCTCCTCCCTTCTGCACCATCTGTTGCTCATGAGGCCCACATGTTTTAGTCTATCGTACGTCACAACAAACTTTGGTCATTAATGGTATTTTTTATAGAACAGCCACTAGTCCCTGGCCCTTTGCTGTCAGGGACCTCACTGCAGAGACTGCAAGGCAAAGCATAAAGCTCCTGTGCAAGCAGAACAAAAATAACAATCGTTTCTAAGGATCTAAGGGAACGTCCCACCACATAAGGCCCAATAGGGATGACTCAGTACTTGCCTTCTAGTATTAGCACAGGAACCATGCCTTACCTTAAAAATGCCAGCAATGGAAAGGGTGAGGCTAGATGTTCTGGAAACCAAGAGGAACTCAGAAAAGCCTAGACCAAAGGCAAGAATTCCACCCAAGAACAGCTTCCCTACCAGAGAGAACAGCATTCCTGCTTCATGGAAACGGAAGAGCTTCTCTGATATGGACAAAGGCAGGCCTAGGAAGAAGACAGTGAGTAGCAGAACACCCTTCCCAACTCCCAGGATTCCTCTCAACAAGACGGATGGGGGTGGGCTGTTCACATCCCAATATCGGGAGGATGTGGAGCCAGTTTTTCATAGCCCTTACTTCCACAGCTGTGGAAAGCTACTATTCCTATGCCCTCTTTAACGATCTGCCAGCATAAGGCAAGTCCAGGTCTCTAACTACTTTGTAAAGTTCATAGCTGTTCACTTATCTAAACGAATCATCTCAAACATCAAACCGCTCAGCAATCTCCCCAACCACTCTATAAAGCTATCCCTGCTTTCTCTAATTAACTCACGCACCCTCAAACACCGCAAAGAGTGGGAAGAGCCCCAGGAACATGAGCGGCTGCAGGTGAAACATGATATCAATGGGATTCTGGAGCCCTGAAAGAGGAGAATCATTAACAGACCAGGTAGCAACGAGCCAGGGAATAATAACATAGCTCCTAGAGCATCCTTTATTAGTACCATTCCTAGACAGACATACAGCTTGTTTGTGATGCCCACACCTGTGCTGCTGCAGACAGCAAGCCACCTTCATTACCCATCAACAGACAACCCCTGCCCCAGGTTTCAAACACCTTCCCTTACAGGAGAGATTGTGTTTCTGCAGCCAGGGCTACCACGTCCTTATTCCCCTCCCCATTACCAGTACCACCACCCCCTTTCCTAACACCCTACCTACCCAGTTCTGCCTTCTGCATAAGTATCTGTGTGAGAGTCCAGCGAATGCCCCCAAGGAAGGAGGCACAGAGCACCAGGATGAACCCCTGTGCGTTGAACTGTGTGGACTTGTAGGTGAACATGAAGAGTCCCCCAGCGATGAGCAGAACCACCAGCAGCAATGTCACCCTCTGCATGAGAGCAAACACAACAGACACAGGCACCTCCTTCCTTTCAGATTCATTCACACAGTTGCATTCTCCCTCTACTTACATGTTTCCTGTACATGTACTGCCTATTTCCCTGGGCCTGACCTTCTCCCTAAAGCATTGTGTGGCACCCTTACCATTTCCTCCAGCTTGAAGAGCAGTGAAAAAAGCAGGATGAAGAGAATAGCAGAGGATTTGGTCATCGTGTAGCTGTAAGGACCAAAATACACTGTCAGTCACCTCCAATATAGTCCTTCCCATTAAAGCACTATTAGAAACTAATTACCCACTTCTACATTGCTACCAGCAAGCTGTCACAGACCCTGCATGCTGACCCCATTGAGGCAAGCACCTATTCAAGAAACAGAGCCTGACAAAGCACTTTACAAACCTCACCAGAGGTTCCCATGGAAGGTGGTGTTTGTACTCACAGGGAGACAGTGACGTACAGGAAGCTCCAGTTACTCAGCCCAATATCCAAGGAAGTTGACAGAGCTAAAGAATCAATGAAAAAATCCTGAAGTTAACTGTCTTCCACTACCTGAAAAACCCCACCACAAGCCCCTGCTACTTGACCACAAACATAGAGAGCAGAGCAGAAGTAGGAAAAAAAAAGTTTTCCTCATGTTAACTCTTCAGTACCAGCATAGCCCAGATATTTGCAGCTCTTTATGTTTGTGTCTTGCTCCCTGTGATTTGCATTGGGCTCAGCACTGCACTCACTGAACGTGAACTATGAAAAAGCCAGAAAAAACTCTTGCCTGCCCTGTGACTGAAAGCCATGCAGATTTGCATGAAGTCTTCCTTGAGTGTATCAGAATATGGTAACTGGTAAGTCTGAGGGCCACTGCAAGAAGCCTGAAGAAGCAACAATCCTCAGCACGCACCCTTAACTCTGGTGCAGCTTCTGTTACAGTCTGTTCCCCTTTGTAGGTAAGTTCTTCCTATCACAGGAAACAGTTTTACTGATTCAGGGCCAGGCTATGCTGCGAGGTACTATTGCTGCAGATGTGGAGAAAGTATTTTTCAAGAAACCATTGGCATGTTATGTAAGGTATTGCAAACTTTGCCAGAGATCTCGGACCAGATGCTGTTCTGTGGGAGCCAACATAACATACAGCCAAAGAACTGCAGAAGTAGTTACAGCTCTGTGCTCCGAGTAGGAGCTTCACTCCTCGGTCTCAGCTACAGTTCTGTGTGCCACGTATGAAGAACTTCTCTGTCAAGTTCCAACCTGAGAAAGCTGCTGAAATAACAAGTGCATGGCTTGATACCAATGTTAAAGAGAAAATATTATTTGCAGAAACAACTTATTGAGGTGCTGTAGAAGATTCTCTTTCCTTGTTCTCATGTGCCAGTGGCTCCTTCATGAACACACGTTCTGTGTGGCCTCTCCCTGTTCTAACACTTCTTTGTAACAAGCAACGAAGGCAGCACATGTCAAGCCAAAGCTCCAGTAGCACCTACACCTGCCCTGCACCTGGTAGGGAAACACAGGGTCCGGAGTGATGGCTGCACTCCCCGGCTCACCCTGTCCCAGGGGACTGGCCCTGATCAGCCAAACAGCTCCAGAAGCAGCCGGAGCACCACGGGCACCGCCGAGCAGCTGTTTGGAATATGCTGAGTTGGAAGGGACCCACCAGGATCAGAGTCTGATTGCTGGCCCTGAGCAGGACAGCCCAGGAGTCACACCATGTGCCTGAGAGCGTAGTCCAAGCGCTCCGTGAACTCAGACAGGTTTGGTGCTGTAACCACTTCCCTGGGGAGCCTGTTCCAGTGCTCAACCCACCCTCCGGGTGAAAAGCCTTTTGCTGATACCCAACAAACCTCTCTCGACTCAGCTCTATGTTGTTTCCTCCAGTCCTGCCAACTCACGAGAGTGAAGAGCTGGGTACCTGCCCCTCCACTTCCCCGTATGAGGATGTTCAAGACCACAAGGTCTCCCCCTCTCCAGGCTGAACAAACCGCTCCTCGTACCGCTTCCCCTCCAGCCCTTTCGCCATCCTCACGGCCCTCCTTCGGCCGCTCTCCACGACCTCGATGTCTGCTATTTCGCGGTGTGCCCAGCACTCACCACCCCCGGCCCCCCTGTCCATCCATCCATCCATCCATCCATCCATCCGTACCTGCGGGGGCCGCCCGGCGCAGACAGTCGGCCCAGGACAGCGCTGCCCGCGGCCGCCCGGAGCGGCACCGCGCCAGGGCTCGGGCCAGCGCCGCCAGCACGAAGATGAGCAGCAGGTGCAGCAGCGTGACGAGCAGCGGGAACGGGAAGCTCTGCGGGACCGACAGCCGCT